>OY882877.1:10172678-10477678 GCA_963693515.1 Pipistrellus nathusii
CTGAAATCCCTTTGGAGAGCCACATTTTTTAAACTTACACTTCTTCTAGCACCACTTCTTCAACATAGACTCGCCCACGCCGTGGTATTTTGGGGAAGAGCCACACTCAAGGGACCAAAGAGCCGCCTGTGGCTCGCGAGCCGCAGTTTGCCGACCACGGCCCTAGAGCCCAGCACAACCCTGGCCACACTGCTGACCCCAGAAATGTCTGTGGCAATGAACTGCCTGGATTCCAGGGACCAGGAATTCCATTCATTCCTCTGAGTTTGGGGTTTAGCCTTTTTGTGAAAAGAACAAAAGTCTTTCTCACATGTCGACCTCATTGAGTGGTCAGCTCTTTCCTGGGAGGCAGGAAGCTCCTCTTTTAAGGGTCAGGAGAGCCGTGACCGGTTTGGATAGAGAGTCGGCCTGTGGACTGAAAGGTCCCGGGTTCGATTCCTGTCAAGGGCATGTACCTTGGTTTCGGGCACATCTCTGGTGGGAGGCGGAGAGTAGGGGGTACAGGAGGCAGCTGATCGATGTTTAAGAAAATCAATGACATATCTATATCTATTTACATATGATATAGATATATAGATAGATAGATATAGATATAGATATAGATATAGATATAGATATAGATATAGATATAGATATAGATATAGATATAGATATAGATATAGATATAGATATAGATATGTCAGGAGATAGCCCTGGATGATTTGGCTCAGTGAACAGAGCATTGGCCTGCGGAATGAAGGGTCCCGGGTTTGATTCCAATCAAGGGCACATGCCTGGGTCGTGAGCTTAATCCCCAACAGGAAGTGTTTAGAAGGCAGCCAATCAATGACTCTCTCTTATCATTGATGTTTCTCTTTCCCTCTTCTTTCCTGTCTGAAATCAATAAAAATATGTGTGTGTGGTTTTAAAAAAAAAAAAAAAAAAAAAAAAAAAGAGTCAAGAGAAAGTATGATGATGGCCAGAGGGAAGGGAGGGAGGTAGAAGAGGGTAAAGGGGAGAATAAATGCCTTGGGGTGGTAAACACACAACACCATATACAGATGATGTATGACAGAACTGTATACCTGAAATGTATGTGATTTTATTAGCCAATGTCTCTCCCATAAGTCCAATTTAAAAATTAATAAAGATAAAAGAAAACGCAAGGAGAATGCCTGAGAGACGCATTCCGCAGAGGAACTGACAAGGCGGGGCTCTGGGGCGGAAATCCCATCCACCCTCAGGCACGTGACTTCACCACACTCCCTTTGCTTCCTCTCTTCTCCTGCAAATCTGTTCAGCCCTGGTGCCTCCTTCACAGGTGTGCTTGGAGGATTCAATAAAATAACCTTAGAACAGGACCGGGTTCATAATTCCTGTTCCAATAGAGATTCAGCGTGGCTTTGCCCCAGAAAGCCAAGCTAAAATCACCTCCGAAAACATTCTCCACGCTGAACGGAAGCCAGGTTTTGATCTTCTGATGCCACCTCTTCAACTGCCGATGCAAATGCAGATTTAGAACTTCAGGAGGAAGATGGAGACACGGGGAAAATGCAGAGAAATGTCAGTGCCAGCATGGTGGGTGCCTGCTCCCCTCCAAGGTGCCCTCGGGACGGTGCCACGCCATGAATCAAATATCTATCAATAGGTCTCAGGAAGCACCCAGGGAATGCCAGGGCAGAGGCACCAGCCAGGCCCAGGGCCCACAAAGGGCCCCCTCTTGCCCACTAGCCTGAGTCTGACTCACAGTCCACCTACGGGGTGTTGAGGATTGGGGTTTTGAGGCCTGAGTCATCGGGCTCCAGATGTCCACAGGCTATTTTCATGGTGAAACAGGACACACATCATTAGACTATCTCCCAAAAGCATTGTGACGGTCAGTTGTTCCTTTGGGTACCTTGGATCCAAATCACCATCATTTTTAGAAAGTGTCTAAGCAGCGGCCTATTAAAAACTCAGCCCCCAAGTCCTAATAGATGTGAAGACTTCCGGTGTCAAACAGGTGCTCGGAAAATCAATCTATAGCAAGAGGGAGAGGACTGAAAAAAAATTTTTTTAATCATCCCTAAGCTATTTTTATTCAATACACGGCTGAGATCTGACACTAGGGAGAATGAGATTTGCTTCCTTTTTTTTTTTTTTTTTAAAGAAGACAACAGATGCCAGAAAGAGAGAAACGATATCACTGGGTCACTAAAGTATTGGTCAGATCAATTACTCATCATTGTCAATGAATATTGATCAAACAGCCACAGTTGGATTTGCATCACATGAGAAACTAGTCTCTTATTTCTTAGTCTCCTGTGTCTGGGCCTGAGATCTTTCATCAGTCATGATTCTTTTCTGCAAAAACATGCTTAGGCCCAGCCATTGTGGCTCGGTGTTTGAGTGTTGACTCATGAACCAGGAGGTCACAGGTCACATGCCCGGGTTGCGGGCTTGATCCCCAACGTGGGGCATGCAGGAGGCAGTTGATCCATGAGTCCCTCTTATCATTGATGTTCCTATCCCTCTCACCCTCTCACTTCCTCTCTAAAATCAATTAAAAGAAAAAACATATAAAAGAAGAAAATGCTCTTGGAGCACAGCTCTGATCACCTCTTTTTTAAAAAATATATTTCATTGAGTTTTTACAGAGAAGAAGGGAGAGGGATAAAGAGTTAGAAACATCCATGAGAGAGAAACATCAATCAGCTGCCTCCTGCACATCCCCCACTGGGGATGTGCCCGCAACCAAGGTACATGCCCTTGACCGGAATCGAACCTGAGACCTTTCAGTCCGTAGGCCGACACTCTATCCACTGAGCCACACCGGTTTCTGCTGATCACCTCTTTCTTGCTCAAAACTCCCCCACTTCCCTCCCCATGAGGGACTGAAATCTTTGTTCCACGAAGCAAGTCTTTCCATCCTTCCTTCCTAACTCAGCTCCACTTTTTAGCTTGGTTACTAAGTACTACCTCCCGCGATGACTCACGGCTGCCCCACCATGTGGATTTTTGAAACGACATGGGAAACTGAACGAAGACTCTGGGACACTTGTCTATGCTGCCCATACCCCTCGTAGTCTCTGGTGCTCTCTGGCCTGGTCCATGATATCCCTCTCTGTTTCATTCCATCCAATGCTAGTGCATTCCATTTGTCTTTTCCAAACGCTGGCCTCACCCCAATGAATGGACTGCATGACCCATGGATGCAAACCCCAGCTCATGAAGGCAGGAGCAGCGAGCCTGTGCAAAGGAAAAATCCGTCCTATCTCGGACCAAGACCCGGCCACCCCTGGCACAGGTGAGGCTCCCAATAACCTGGAGGATGACCACCATGAAAGCAATAGCAGAACGAGGTGTGTGTGGGGACGGGGGGGGGGGGGGGGGGGGGGGGTCCTTGGGGCAGAAAACAATCCCCCTTGCTGCCCCGAGGGCTAACAGCCCCCTCGGCTGTGTGTGTCCCAGCAGGAAGCCGTCATTTTAACGAGGCCTGAAAGCAATGAATTCTTGGGATGTAACAGCTCTCTGACATAATGGAACATTTTCCGCACCCAAGGAACATCTAAAAATATTTGACTTGTTCACAGCGGACCTCGTCCCCTGCCAGCACTCTCTGCTCCCATCCTCTGGAGCTGGATAATGGTCTCTAATGAGAAACACCCCGAGTGGAAATGACAGGCTTTTAGACAGCAGTCCCTGTGTTGGGGAGCCTAGGACAGAGGAGAAATAAAACCATCCTCCATGACGCATTCTCAGCCTACAGATGCCTGGTCCTGATCAGCGTGGTTATGCCAACATAGAATGCTATGAGGCTATTAATATTCCACTCATACGCAACTGCTTCCAATATCTACGTTCTCAGCTCTGATCACGTGTATGTGGCTCTCCACTTGCATTAAACTACAACTATGTCAAGAGCTCTGTCTAGCCCTTACCAGTTCGGCTCAGTGAATTGAGTGTCAGCCTGCAGTCAGAAGGGTCCCAGGTTCGATTCCGGTCAAGGGCATGTACCTTGGTTGCAGGCATATCCCCAGTGGGGGGGTGTGCAGGAGGCAGCTGATCGATGTTTCTCTCTCATCGATGTTTCTAAATCTCTATCTCTTTCCCTTCCTCTCTGTAAGAATCTATAAAATATATATTTTTTTAAACGCACCGTTTTAAAAAATGTTAAGCTCTAAAATAGCTTTGTAACGGGGCACCTCCTCGGTGCGCAGAGGAAAGCCAGAACATCAGCGCATTGCCCTCTTGTGATAAGGGCAGGGCTTGGTACCCTCTGAACACACAGATGCAAACAGAAAGATTGACCCTTTCCCACAAGAACCTCTTTCCCACAAGAAAAAAATCCTCGCAGCAAAGAAGAGGCAGCCTTTGCCCTGCTCAGCCTTTGCCCTGTACGGTTTGTGAGAACTGACAGTTCAAACCAGAGAATGGATGGCCAGCCTCCTCAGTGAACACACAGCTCACAAGCGCTCACGCATGCTCCATGTCCCACAAGAGGATCACTGCTAAGAAAGGAACCCACTCCTCATGGTGATGAGGTGACGGGGTCCCCTTGGTCAATTTTCCTTTTTCCTTGAGCTAAGCTAGGTGTTCTTTTCTGTATTTGTGATTAGCTATTAGAGAAGGCAGCTGCCTTCTACGCCAGAAATTAGCATGCAATGCATGCAATACCAGTTCGAGCGTGGTGCCTAATCGTTACAAAGCAATCTTGTTCAAAAATGACTCAGCACTTTTTCCCCAAAGCTTTTTAACTTTGAGTTTGAATATCACTTCAAACCCACCGCGATTATTTACCGGAAGAGTCGAGAATGAGAACCCACACCGTTGGATTTTCACATTTCAGATACATCTCAGTTCTCGGGTCAAGAAGTTTTACCTGATGGTGCCAAGTAAGAATCATTTTATGACCAAAAATTAATTAAAGAACTTGATTTGTGTGTCAGGTGAGTCCAAATGAAAGAACTGGAGATGCAAGTACAGGGGAAATGGGGAGGGAATTTATGGATGCTGGTGTATCTGCAAAATGGTATTGAATGACATTGTGGAAAGAGTGACCCCACCCCCCAAAGTGAGCCTTATAATGAGCTCCTGTTTTGGTCCCATTTATATTTTTTCACATAACACACACACACACACACACACACACACACACACACACACACACACTACCCCATGAGTCTGATTCTGATTTGTTTCATCCGTAACTACAGAAAGAAGTCCTCAAGGTCACATCACAGGATTTTTGCACCTCTGGTGCCTTTTTTTTGAAAAGACACTTTTACTTAAGAAAACCTCTTTCCCACAAGAAAAAAATCCTCGCAGCAAAGAAGAGGCAGCCTTTGCCCTGCTCATCCTGGCACCCCTGCAACCGAGATGAACCCATATAATTGGGGGTGGGGGGGGAGGTCACAGGAGAGGAGGAGGCTTGGCCTGAGGTTTCCTTGGAGCCCAGCAATATTTAAGGCAAAAAAAAAAAAAAAAAAAAAAGTTTCAAATTAGAAAAGGGAGGAAAAAAAAAAAAAAGACTTCTACTTTAATGAAAAACTTCTACCCCAGGGGCTTGGTGGCAAACTGTTAAGATAAAATATACCCGCATCTTCCTCTCCACAAAAAGGCTTATTATGTTCTCTCCCATTAGCTTGCTCCTGCAGGCATCTCCGAGGTCTGCAGAACAGATGACGGCCATTCTCTGCTGAGCAGTTTGGCACTGCTGCCCCTGAGCTAAATTCAAGAAATGACCAGCACTCTGGCCAAGGACGGGAGTCCTTAAACGAGGGTCCCATCAAAGAAGACAGGGGTGGGGAACGCCTGGCCCTCAGGCCGTAGAAGGCCCGAGAAACCATTGGGTCTGACCCTGCCAAGGCATTAGGAGACAGCTAATTAAATGCTTGACCATGCCGAAACCGGTTTGGCTCAGTGGATAGAGCATCAGCCTGCGGACTGAAAAGTCCCAGGTTCGATTCCGGTCAAGGGCATGTCCCTTGGTTGCGGGCACATCCCCTGTAGAGGGTTGCAGGAGGCAGCTGATGGATGTTTCTCTCTCATCGATGTTTCTAACTCTCTATCCTTCTCTCTTCCTCTCTGTAAAAAATCAATAAAATATATTTTTTAAAAAGGTCTTCCTTTTCCCCCATTAACCTTTTCCAGTCCACTCATCCTCCAACCTCCTTAGGCCCTCACTACCCCATTGTCTGTGTCCACGGGTTATGCTCACATGCATACAAGAGACCCCATTACGTGGAAGAACGTACTTGCCAACGATACATCTGGTAAGGGGTTAATCTCCAAAGTATATAAGGAACTCGTACAACTTAAAGAAAGGAAGACAAGCAATCCTATTTAGAAATGGGCAAAGGACCTAAATAGACACTTCTCCAAAGTGGACATTCAGAAAGCCAAGAGACATTATGACAAAAATACTCAAAGTCGCTAATCATCCAAAAGCTGCAAATCAAAATGGCAATAAGACATCACCTCACACCTGTCAGAATGGCTACCATCAACAAATCAACCAACAACAAGTGTTGGTGAGGATGTGGAGAAAAGAGAAGGTGGGAATGCAGACGGGTGCAGCCACTGTGGAAAACTGCATGGAGTTTCCTCAAGAAATTAAAAATGGAACTCCCGTTTGACCCAGGGACCCCACTTCTAGGAATAATATCCTCAGAATATATTTAGATTTCCTCTTTCCCCATTGGATGGTGGGAAGTACCTAGGAGATGGCGGGATGAACATTAGGGAGAAAGATTGGATTAGTTATAGGAAAAGAAAAATACGAAGTAAGCAAAGATGCTACCTCTCTTTATGATCTGCCTATGATCATCCCCAGGCATAAAGCTTTTTCCACATTTTTGGTTCTTTCTTCAGAGTAGATTTCAGGAAGCACTATAATTAGATGGAAAGTTTTCAAGCATCTTGACATATTCTGCCAGATCGCTTTCCAAGAGAAACACAGCAATGTTGATTCTTCAGAGCAATGTGTGTGAGAGTAACGGGTCCTTTGTCCTGCTATCCAAGAATTTCCTTACACTTCCAGAAAAGCAACTGAGCATGGGATATGCAACCAATCAGGGAAATATAACCTGAATCACACTTATTTGTAATGGGACCTGGAGTCACATGACATAGATCCGTGGTCGGCAAACTGTGGCTCAAGAGCCACATGCGGCTCTTCGGCCCCTTGAATGTGGCTCTTCCACAAAATACCACGCCCCGGGCGAGTCTGTTTTGAAGAAGTGACGTTAGGAGAAGGTTAAGTTTAAAACATTTGTCTCGCAAAAGAAATTTCAATCGTTGTGCTATTGATATTTGGCTCTGTTGACTAATGAGTTTGCCAACCACCAGCATAGATTATAGTCCCAAGTAATGCTAACAAAGAGCCTGACAAGTACTTTGCTTTCTCACCTACAAATGGACATAAAAAATACCTACTTCACCCGGCCAGCATGGTCATTGGTTAAGCATTGACCTATAAACCAGAAGGTCAGGGTTCAATTACCAATCAGGGCACATGCCTAAGTTTCAGGCTCAATCCCCAGTGGGGGACATGCAAGAGGCAGCTAATCAATGATACTCTCTCATCATTGATGTTTCTCTCTCTCTCCCTCACCCTTCTTCTCTGAAATCAATTTTAAAAAATTTAAGAAAAATAGAGAGAGGAGGGGGGAGAAAACCAGAAAATGAGGAGTTTCAACAGAACTTAAAACTACCATCTCACCCTATTTAAAATTAAAGGGAGACTAAGCAGCTGGTTTGGGGGTATCTTACTCAAAACATGAATGAAGATCGTTCGCTTTTTAAATGTCATTGTCAATGACCTTTTACCTTAAAAAAAAAAAAACAACATTGTAAAATATTTAAGAAGCAACTCAAGTTTTCTCCTGACCAGCGAAATGAGTGTTTTTCTATTCTTCCCCCAGAATAAACACATACACTGATATCGATCTGCTGACGGATGGTTATTCCTCCCCAAAATTAGTCTGCAAATCACCTTGCAACCCAACTAGATGCCTTTGAGTACAAACATGAGGATGATTCATCTTTCCGAAACAGAACGCTCCTGGCAAGAATGCTGTATTGCTTTAATTCCGCCTTTAAATTGGAGATTTTTTTAAAAAAGAAGAATTTTGAAAGAAAGAAAAGCCCACAGCTCAGCTCTTCCTGAACAAACTCCTGCAACTTCCGCACGGAGTTCGACTTAAGCAGGAGGGCACATAAACAGTCTGCTCACTTCGGGAACAGCTGGTTGGCTCTCTGATTACAGTCAGCAAATTTTCTAGCTGTGTCACAGCCAGCCTGGGACAGCACCCAGGGGAGCAAAGACGTCCTTTGCTTGAGATTCAGCCACGGGAAAAACCTAACGTTATTCTTCCTCACCATCAGCATCTTCATCACCGCGGTCATGGTCATCACCCAAAGGAATTAAGCAGGGTCACCCTACAATATATTACTATGAACAGGAGGGGCCGTCTCTCCTCGCCAGGACCCCCAGCATGCTTTCTGCCGAGTCTCCACCACCTCCTGTGTTGGAATCAATGATGCAGGTGTGCCTCGGGGTAGGCTTCTGTCTGGGAGCCTCTGCACTGGAGATATTGTGACTTATTCTTTGTTGCTCACCACTCGACCCTGCACAGCCATGCATTATCCACTTGAGTTCTAATCAAAATTCAGATGGAACCCAACCCAAATTCCTCACCCAACACGAAGTCTCCAAATGGTCATTTATTGGAAGGCTAGAGGCCCGGTGCACAAAATTCGTGCAAGGGGGTCGGCCCCTGCCGCCATGGATGCCTCTGCCTCGGCCCCTGGCTTCATCTGGAAGGTCATTCAGAAGGATATCCAGTCTAATTAGTATATTACACTTTTACTATTATAGATACCTTGAGACGCTGTAATAACAGCACATTTGTGAAAGTCACAAAGATTAAAAAGGTATAAGCAGCCCTCGTTGGCTTGGCTCACTGGATAGAGCGTCAGCCTGCGGACTGAAGGGTCCCAGGTTCGATTCCGATCAAGAGCACATGCCCTGGTTGCCGGCTCGATCCCCAGCATGGGGCGTGCAGGAGGCAGCCGATCAACGATTCTCTCTCACCATTGATATTTCTATCTCTCCTTCTCTCTTCCCCTCTGAAATCAATAAAAATATTTTCTGGGGGAAAAAAGATTTAAACAAATCTCTATTATCTTTGTTAATAAAAAAAAGAACAAAGGAGTTCATCTAAAGCAGAATGTAATCAAGACACCATGAATATTTGCCTCAGGATTGTTAATAAGATTTTTACATAGTGATTTGTATGCACGCTGGCCCCATTGAAATTAGTTTGCATTCTCTAGGCACACCAAGCCAGGTCACGGAGGGGCATAATTCAGCATGCATGGATGGCAAGAGAGAGTCGCCGAGAAATGTATTAAAGAGGACTGATGAGCCATAACTTGATGGATGATAAACTCTGTGTGTATGTGTATGTGTGTGTGTGCACACATGCATGCAAGCAAGAGTGTAAGTGTATTCGTGGGTAGGTAGAGAATAATGTTTGTGAGAGTAATGAGTGTGTGTGTACCTGTGTATTTTTATCCAAATATCATTCTGTTTACCATGGGTACAAGTGTGTTTGATAATCCTCTTTTAAAAATAAACCTCTCGGATCAACTAAAGGACTTGTGTGCATGCATATAAGCCTAACCAATGGACACAGACAACAGGGGTTGTGATGGCATGAGTGGGGAGGGATCGAGGGAATGAGGGAATAAGGACGCATATGTAACACCTTAATCAATAAATAAATTAAATAAATAAACAAACCTATCACCTAAAACTTATTTAAGTAGTTACTTTTATGTATCAGTGCTTATCCATGACTTACTACGCGCCATATCTTGTTTCAAGCCAGCGGCCAGCAAACTCTGGCTCACAGGCCACATCTAGGATGCTACCTTTTTTTGTAAATAAAGTTTTATTGAAACACAGTCCTACACTGTGAGATAACTCCCATCCAATACCAGCCATGCCCTCATCTTGTGCTGTTTTGTTTCCGAATCTACCCGTAAAGAGACTAACCTTTCAGAAAAGGAGAATGGCCGTGCAGCAAATCAAAGTTCAAGGTCATATTTATGAAGAAACATCCCCAATAGTCACTCCAGGATATTTTGAGTCAGAAAACAGGAAGAAGCCCCGATGCCCATCTTGGTTGGATATAGAAAACTGAGCCTGAAATTCTATTTTATTTCAATGCAGGATCTGCACAATCACTGTCTGCATTTCAGCAGCAATTTTCTGAAATACTTGGGAAAGAGCCTTCTCTATATCAAGCATTGGAAACTGTTATGAAATTTTGCTTTTCTTGGGTGTTTTCCTTTGTTTTTGTTTTCTTTTTTTTAAATCATCAAAAAAATTAAGCCCTGTTGGGCCATGCAACTAAGATCTCCACTCTTCGTAGGCATGTCCAAGAAGAAAGAAAATGCTTGCTACCCATTCTGCTGGCCAGTGAGGCCTGATCTAAAGGTCGGAAAGGGCCTGGATGACATGGTCCAACTCGGTTTCTATTGCTTCCTCGTTGAAATCCTTGTCCCCATCCCCCTGAATGTGTCTGTGTGAACTCCCTGGACAGACAACCCCAGAGAAATGTGGAATGCAAATGACTCTCTGCTGTTTGGTCCAGTCTCCACTGGCCATCCACCTCAAATGACGTGGAGAGAACGCTCAATTTTGGAGTCAGAAGACCTGGGTTCAAATTATGACCCAGGTACTTAATAATGACATCATTGAAATGCTCACATGGTCCTCTCAGCCATCTGTAAAGAGAATCGAATAAAGCATTCTGTACCGTGTCGCGACACATAAATCAGGGACTTTTCATACGAGCCCATAAAAACCTACAAGCCAGGCAACTGTATATTCTTAAAATAATCTTGGACCAAAAAAAAAAAAAAAAAAAGAAGAAGAAGAAAATCTAAGCAATTTTCTCCGAAGATCATTCACCCACACATTCATTAAGGGCTTGGCAGTGGGTCAGAGATGCAGAGTCTGCTTCGACAGTCAGAAGGGAGACAAGGTGAATGTACCTCGTAATTATTAAAGAGCATCAGCGAGAATGTTTTTGAAGTGCTAAGTTGTGTCGTTAAAAAACAGTAAGTCCTTCATGACCGCGGTGCAGAGAAGGAAAAGCAAACGTTGATGCATGGGCATAATCAGAGGAGCCTCCCCGAGGAATTGTGAGTGGAATGATAAGAGGCGTGAACATTGATTGAGCGCTTCTGATGTGTCGGGCATAACTGTAAGCTCTCTTTGCCGTCTAAACGTACCTCAGCTCTGTCATGTCCCATGGGATGGTTAGCACAGTTTTCCCCACTTACAGGAGGAAACCAGGGTTTAAATAACCCGCTTAGTGTACAAACTAAGCCAGAGGAAGAGCCCAATTCAGACCCTCTGACTGCCCCCCCAACCCTGGCACCCAGGCAAGAGCACCTGCTACCCCACTGCACAGGCATCTGGGAACTCCACTGACAGTGTACCATCTGGCTGCCTCCATCTTGGCTCCTCCTCCTTAACCAGTAACTAGTTGAGATTTAAGAGATATTCTACTCTAGGTCCTCAGGGACTTGCTAGGTCATCTAGGGAAATTTATATATATATATATATATATATATATATATATATATATATATATATATATATATATATATATTTAAATTGGGTGTTTTACAGAGAAGAAGGGAGAGGGATAGAGAGTTAGAAACATCAGCCTCCTCCTGCACAGCCCCTACTGGGGATATGCCTGCAACCAAGGCACATGCCCTTGACTGGAATTGAACCCGGGACCCTTCAGTCTGCAGGCCAACGTTCTATCCACTGAGCCACACCTGTTAGGGCTACCCTGGGTCGTTTTTTGCTTGTTTCCAGTGGAGGCAGGGATTCATCAGAAGTGTCCCAGCCTCTGTGGAGCTCCCGCCCTCCCCCGACACACACCATCACCATCACCATCACCATCACACAAAGGTCACCCCGGAATGAAGGGCTTGCCAAGCCAGGGTGCCGACAGCTCCAGCTCCGTCGTGGCCCTGGTTCCCCTGACCCGCGGTGCCCTTCATCACTCATCGGCGTCGGGGTCGACATTTCATCTGGGATTGAAAATGAAGTCACCACCCTTTCCGGGAGCAATGCTACTCCTAAGATTCTGGACGGGAGGGGGATCGCTACGCATCTCAAAAACACTCCCCCCGGTGACTTTGAGCTTTTTTCGCTCTGGGAGCCACATAACACGTCCCAGGCCTGATGTCTGAATAAATAATTAAGCACGGAAAGAAAGCCAGCTCTGAGAAAGAAGCGGGGCCTTCCCACGTTTAGCCAACGTTTCCGTGGGGACATCACCCTCTGTTTTGTTTTGTTTTGTTGTTTTTTAATATATTTGATTGATTTTTTACAGAGAGGACGGGAGAGGAATAGAGAGTTAGAAACATCGATGAGAGAGAAACATCGACCAGCTGCCTCCTGCACACTCTCTACTGGGGATGTGCCTGCAACCAAGGTATGTGCCCTTGACCAGAATCAAATTCGGGACCTTCCAGTCTGCAGGCCGACGCTCCATCCACTGAGCCAAACTGGTTTTGGCAGTCACCCTCTGTTTTGTGCACGCAGCATTTTTAAGGAATAAAAGAAATTCCAAGATATGCCCGCCTGACCTCCCCACAGGAGCCTGACTCTTCTGTGTGTCTTCGTGGATCCTCAGAAGGTACCCAGGTCCCCCCTCCCACCCTCCTCCCAGCCCCCCACTCCCCTGCCCCAGCCCCAACACTGAGTGGCAATGACAACACTCACTGGTCTCCATCCATGGTACCTTGTCCTGCTCAGAGCTGGCTTCTCCCCACCCCGCTCCACCCTACTGGGGATGTGCCTGCAACCAAGATACATGCCCTTGACCAGAATTGAACCTGGGACCCTTGAGATCGCAGTCCGAAGCTCTGTCCACTGAGCCAAACCGGTTAGGGCTCAATTGAGCATTTTAACCAGAGAGGAGAGTTACCAGAAATTGCCCGTAGACTCGTTGCCAGGCAAATACTCTTGCCCATGCCTCATCACTTCTAATAAGTCAGTAACATTTTTAATCTTTCACTCCCCAGTTAGTGAGTCCTTCCTAATCACCCACATCTTTGAGAGAAATCTCTTTATTTGGCCTTGAGCTAAGACTGTCCTAAACGCCTTATATGGTTTTACAAATCCCCATGTCAAGATGAGAGAAAGCAGGGCAACATATATCCTCCCTGTGCAGAGGGCCACACAGAAGGCGTCACCTTTCCCACAGCTGTGATTCAGCCAGGGGCTAGCTGGAATTGGGAATAGAATACTGACCTTCCGGTTCCTAGGTCAATGCTCAACCACTGAGCAACACCAGCTGGGCTGTAGCTACCTTTCTGTTCCTCCCCTTTTTGTAATCCTCTATAATAATCCTATATAACAAAAGGCTAATATGCAAATCGACTGAACGGCCGAACAACCGGTCACTATGACACGCACTGACCACCAGGAGGCAGATGCTCAATGCAGGAGCTGCCCCCTGGTGGTCAGTGTGGCTCAAGCCAGGCTCATGGCTGGCAAGTGCAACATCCATGACAACACTAAGGATGTCCAACTGCTGGCTTAGGCCCACTCCCGCCAGACGGACATCTCCCAAGGGCCAAGGAGCCCTCTGGAGTGCATGAATTCCATGCACCATGCCTCTAGCATTACAATAAAAATAATCAGAGCCAGCAATGAGCTCTGAGAGCCCTTCCCTTAAGTTCCCCTTAAAGTGTGAGTGACATTGGGTTGGGTCAGTCTGCTGACTGTGAATTTACCCAGTTTTGTGCATGTCTGCCCACAATCCCTGTCTCTCCTCTCCTTGTCCCTGACCATGACCTCAGCAATGGCTCCGTCCCCCTGTTCCCCTGGCTCCACCCCGTTCTAGGCCAGCACACGTATGGGCTAGACTTCTATCCCCAAACCAGCCTTCCTACAGCTAATCATAGCGACCAGTTGTTCTGCTGTTCGGTCGATTTACATATTAGCCTTTTGTTATATAGGATTATTATAGAGGATTATTATAGAGCATGTACGTCAATGGGGGGGGGGGGGGGGGTCCTAATTGCTAATGCTTCCTGGACTGGACCAGATCTTGCTCCCCTTCATATGAGAGGTTTCCAGGGAAAACGATTCTCCATAGAATTGAACTAACTGGACCTGAAGTGACAGCATCAGAATTGTTCCTGTTAGAACTGGAAAGGATTATCAGCGGTTCTTTTCCTGGAGAAAGGAGAATGCAAGAGACCCTTTCGTGAGGAATGGAGCATCTTTTTCCAATTCCCCTCCAGGAAGTCCTGTCAACAAGGTCGAAATGTACGCTGCTCTGCATATGGAGTTCCCCTCAGGCTCATCCCCCACGCTCATCGCCAACCATAGTGAGACATTCCTTTGCCTTTACATCACAGAGGAGCCCCGGCCTCCGGGAATGTAAATATTTTCGCATGAAAAGGAATGATAGCCCGACCTGCTGTTCCAGCGCCCAGATGTTGGCGTCACTGGAATTTTTTTTATCAACGCCACTGCAGGCTGATCTGCAAACACGATACGAGGTACTGCGATGCTTTCTTTTCTTTTTCCCGTAATGATTTTTTTTTAATGCCTGGAGCTCGTGAAATTTCAAGGCTCCTATACCTGTAAGGGGCTGGACCCAAGTTGGTTATGATGTTTCACCGGCCCCTGGGGAGGTAAAGGCAGGCCAGGGGTGCCCATGGCCAAAGGTGGAATCTAACAAACGTAATAAAGTGATGAGCAAAACAGGTCTGGAGGCACAGAGGCATGGAACAGACTGACATATCTCAGGGCAGGGGGAAGATGGGAGGACAGTAACAAAAGAACATACGTGTATGTATGTCCATGGACATGGACAAAAGTATGGTAAAGGCCTAGAGTGGGCCAAGGGCTTGGAGGTGGGGCAAAGCGGGGATTGGAGAAGGAAGTTGGGAATATCTGTAACATCGAATGGACTGTTCGCAGGGAAGACTGTACTTCTTGCTGTCATCTGTGTCTGTTGCCTCGAAGTGAGGTGTCAGCATCCCAGAGCCCGTCAGACGTGCAAACCTTCTACCCCGTGTCCGTTCCAATCAAGATCCCAGGTGACTCACGTCTATCTTCGGACTGAAGGTCCCAGGTTCGATTCTGGTCAAGGGCACATGCCCAGGTTGCAGGCTCAATCCCCAGTAGGAGGCATGCAGGAGGCAGCCAAGCAATGATTCTCTATCATCATTGATGTTTCTCTTCCTCCCTCCCTCTTCCTTCCCCTCTGAAATCAATAAAAATATTTTTAATTAAAAAAAAACATAACTCTTGAATTTGCTAACATTTTCCCCATGGCTACAAAGAATCCATATTTATTCTATGTCCCTAACCCTTGTTCTGGTGCAGAGACACGCGCCTTCTTTGTAATCTCTTGCTTTTGGAGAACAATATTGATAAAACTCTATAAGTAGCTTCCACCACCCCAACTAGTAGGAAGGTCTGGCCACAGTAGATAAATTCTATTCAGGGAAGGATGAAGCTGATGGAAAAGGGAGAGAAATACCCCTTCGTCTCTGTGTTTTTTGGATTAGAGCAGAATATCAGTGTCCATGTCCCAAGACTAAAAGTGAGCAGAACCCTAAGTCCATTTGGCATCGGACTGTATTGCTCACCATCCCGCTTTGTGTAAAAGTCGGCACGGTACCAGGCCCCAGGATCGAGGACCAATTGCTGCTTCTCACTCTACGGACCGAGAAGGAGGAGATGACATAACACCTCACCACGTAACGTGTCATCAAGGGACCCACAGCTAGCCACTTAGTCATCAGCAGAAAACTAAGCTCGCAGTCTCAACCACAGAGAATGTGACAACAACAGAAAACAGAGTTTTACCATTGAGGTAAAAAAGACTCACCTTCAGGCCTAGCTGGTGTGGCTCAGTGGATAGAGCATCGGCCTGCAGACTGAGGGATTCCGCATTGGATTCCGGTCAAGGGCACATGTCCAGGTTGTGGGCTTGATCCCCAGTAGGGGGCGTGCAAGAGGCAGCCCATCAATGATTCTCTCTCATCATTGATGTTTCTATCTCTCTTTCCTTCTCCCTTCCTATCTGAAACCAATAAAAATATATATTTTGTTTTTAATTTGCACCAAAATCAGGAAAGGAATGGCAGGCTCAGCTGTTTAGGAATCCAAATAAGAAACGCTGTAGATTAGAACCGAGTCATTCTTGAATATGCTGCATTTCCAAGGCTCAAGCATAGAAAATGATCCTCCAGTCCTAACCAGTGTGGCTCAGTGGAGAGAGCATCGACCTGCAGACTCAGGGGTCCCAGGTTCGATTCCAGTCAAGGGCATGTATCTTGGTTGTGGGCACATCCCCAGTGGGGAGTGTGCAGGAGGCAGCTGGTCGATGATTCTCTCTCATCGATGTTTCTAACTCTCTATCTCTCTCCCTTCCTCTCTGTAAAAAAATTTAATAAGATATTTTTTTTTTTTAAAAGAAAGAAAATGACACTCCATTTTGCGAAATGCAGGCGGGGGAAGGGGCCTCTGGGCAAACAGTAGCGATCTCACATCACCGCGGACAAGGAAGTCACTGTGAAATGGGCCTCTTTGCTCTGTCACGTCCTAGACCCTGACCGTGGCCTGCCCACTTCTCCGCTCATTAAGTGCCTTGTTCCTCTGGGAGCAAGACCTGCCCGGTCAAAGGCGGGTGTTCTTTCGGGTCCAGAAGCACCGAATGGCCCCATTAGTTCTCCGACACCGACCGCGGGTCAGAGTTTCCCTGCGCCTGTCTGAAATTGAAGAGACCTCCCGGTCCTTCCACCCGAGATCCCCGCGGAACCACCGACAGAGGAAAAGCACCTTCTGCATTAGGAAACGTCGGGGCAGAGCTGAGAGCCAGGGAACCACGGCGCCTGGACACATTTAACCTGCCTGACACGGTGTTCTCTGCTTTGCTTTTCTTGCGCTAACCCGGGGACCTTCAGTCTTGGGGTTTTAAATGTCTTTTTTTTTTTTTTTTTCATATCACAAATGATTGCAAATCTCAAAAAAAAAAAAAAAAAATTGTAAGTTTTCTAGTTGCCGTAGCCTATATTTGAAAAAGTGTCTAGCCGAAACCAGTTTGGCTCAGTGGATAGAGCGTCGGCCTGCGGACTGAAAGGTCCCAGGTTCGATTCCCGTCAAGGGCATGTACCTTGGTTGCGGGCATATCCCCAGTGTGTGTGTGTGGGGGGGGGTGCAGGAGGCAGCTGATCGATGATTCTCTCTCATCAATGTTTCTAACTCTCTATCCCTCTCTCTTCCTCTCTGTAAAAATAAAATCAATAAAATATACATATTAAAAAAAAAACATGTTATTAAAAAAAAAAAAAAGAGCATCCATAGAAATGGATAATGGACAAAAAAGCCCCCTGGTCCACTCAGGTCCAGAACAAGCTTTTTACAGCCTATTGAGTCACATCTGACCCACGTGACTGCGTCCTCAGAGAATGTCATTATTTTGTCCTCTCCTGGCTTAAAGGGGAAAAGAGAAATCTCCATTATGGGTGACGGAGGGAAGGATTCAATCTGATATTATGATTCATTTGTGGATTCAACATAGCTCTTGTCTAGTGGGGTTAGACCAGTGGTTGGCAAACTCGTTAGTCAACAGAGCCAAGTATCAACAGGACAACGAATGAAATTTCCTTTGAGAGCCACATTTTTTAAACTTAAACCATAGAGGTAGGTACACTGTTATTAACTTAATTAGGGGACTCCTAAGGTGGCCTTTGCTAAAAACTCAAGGGGCCAAAGAGCCGCATGTGGCTCTCGAGCCGCAGTTTGCCGACCACTGGCCTAGACTACTACAGAAGGAGAGATGAGAGGCAATTCAACCCTCCCACCCTTAGCATTGGCTCTCCAGGGCCAATTTCTTTCAAGGCACAAATGCTTTGCTTCCAAACAAGATGCTACCATCTCTCGAGGCAAGCACACATGCCTCTTTCGACCCTCCCAGCATCCACACGTAATTGGTATTCAGTGAGTCCTTTTCAACGATATGACCCACAAGCCAACAGCAGCCCATGAATCACTGGCCCTGCCTCTGTGCTGCCCGCTCCCCAGACCAAGCCTTGTTATCACATAAGAGCATCGTGGCGGTTGAGTGAAAAAATGAGAGACTCAAGAGAGAGCCATTTGAATTCCCAGTGTGTTTTCGTTTTGTTTTTTCCCCAGTGGCACAGGCAGAGAAATCCCTCATCCCCTATCGGTGGGCCTAAACCCTTCAGAAACAATATAGATCTTATCGCCGGTCCATTTAATTGAACATAAAAACCAAGGTCACGGAAACCATTTGGTCGTGGAGACTTGAGAACTGCCGCATCGAGTCGTAGGGAATATTTAGCTCTCCTGTCTCCGGCCGCTGTGGAGCAAAACAAATGGCTTTAATAGTTCCTTAATCTTCTCATTAGGGCAGGCATGCGGGCTGGAGCTGGTGACAGGACCGCAATGATGAGGAGAAAAATGAGCCCTCGGGCTTCTTTCAAACAAGCCTTAAGACAGCAAGAGCATTGAAAATGTTGTTCTCTTCCTCCCTTGACATATAAAGCCATTTTCAATAAGGATATAGATACATATATATCCTTATCTAATAAAACAGTAATATGCAGATTGATCATCACTCCAACACTCAAGATGGCTGCCCCCATGTGGTCAAAGATCCTGCCCCCATGTGGACACAAGATGGCCAGCAGGGGAGGGCAGTTGGGAGGGACCAGGCTCAAGGGAGGGCAGTTGGGGGTGATCAAACCTGCAGGGGAGGGCAGCTGGGGGTGACCAGGCTGGCAGAGGAGGGAAGTTGGGGGCAAACAGGCTGGCAGGGGAGCAGTTAGACATCAATCAGGCCGGCATGGGAGTGGTTAGGGGGTGATCAGACAGGCAGGCAGAAGCGGTTTGTGACCGTCTTTCATCTGCCACAGAGAGGTGAAGCGACTTACCCAGGGCCACACCTGGAGCTCAAACCAGTTCAGTCTGAGCCCAAATCCCTCCCCCATGCTCTTCATCAGCCTTTCTCTCTTCCCAGGAAAGGTCAGGTCTCCTCATCTCCAAAGTGAAAGCAAGAAGAAGCAAGCCAACCCAAGACTCTACCCAGCCCAGGGAAGACCATCACTGAGGATACAGGGGCCCTCAGGACCTTGGCCCCCTTTCCTGAGTCCTCATACCTCTGCTGGACCCTGCCCGTGGGCCTAGGAACCAAAGGCCCGGACCCTGGGCCTCAGAATCCCTCTGACAGAGAACTCTGGCTTGGTGAACCATATCCAGAAGTAACCCATATTCCTTCTCTCGATTCCTGATCATGCCAAGGTGAGACAGATGGGAATGCCAAGGACACCAGGTTTTAGGTTTTTATTTTTATTATGGAATCAGGTTGCAGGCCGGGCCGAGTACAGAAATCACCTGAGGGCCTTCTCCGAACAGCGTGGAGGGCAGAAGTGAGCAGAGTCGGGACCTGGAGCCCCTCGAGGGGCTAATGCAAGGAACATTGTGCAACCCAGAGACGGGGAAGTGGTAACAATCAGCTGGCAGTTGTCCGAGGGTTTTGTTGGTGAGGACATGAAGCGAGGAGCGGGTGCTGGAAAATAGAGCCTAGAGAGTTTGTTCACTGAGAGAAGGGCTGGTGGACAGGGATGTGCAGGGCAAAGGGCTGAGGGCATTGAGGGAAGGGACTTAGATCTCTGAGCTGCCCTCAGAGGAAAGGTCTCCAGGAGAGGACGGGTGGGGGAGGGAAAGAGGGAGAGGCAGATGCTGAGTAAGCCTCTCCTTGTGCCAGCGCCAGGGTAGCTGACCCGGCTCATTCTCCCCTGAAATGATTCTGTCACTGTTACTGGCCAAACTCCTTGGCATCTCACCATGAGGGGGGATACACCAGCCGGCACCGTCACACCCCTTCCCTCTCTAGAGCCAGCTTCATGGTAGCGCTGCTTGGCACCAAGCATTCACCAGCCAGCCCCAGACACGCCATCTCCTTCTTTTCTTACTTTCTTTCTTTCTTTCTTCCTTTCTTTTTTAATATATATTTTATTGATTTTTTTACAGAGAGGAAGAGAGAGGGATAGAGAGTCAAAAAACATTGATCAATTGCCTCTTGCACACACCCTACCGGGGATGTGCCCACAACCAACGTACATGCCCTTGACCAGAATCGAACCCGGGACCTTTCAGTCCGCAGGCCAACGCTCTATCCACTGAGCCACACCGGTTCCGGCCGCCATCTCCTTCTGTGAGAACCCTGTCGGTCCACGATCATTACAGCGCACACATTGCCACACACGTTTCCATCTGCTCGGGGCGCTTGCTTTTATGACCAAAGTGGTGAAAACAAAATTCCGTGACGTCAGAGTTCATTCCTCTGCAGCACATCCACAGACGTGCCCCGGAGGCGATGCATTCGCCTGGGCTGCGATCGGTGGCTGAGAGGGCGGATGGAACTGGAGCTCGGTGATGCATTCCTTGCTAGAACCCCAATCCTGGCCAATCCTGCCGGGTACCTGGGGCTGCCGCCTCTGGGTGAAGCCCAACGTGCGTCACTGCCTACCCACAGATCACTCATCCATCAGCTCAAGGAGAGTCCCATCCCGTCATCCCAGCCCGTGCTCCCACGCCTCCATCTGGGGCCAGAGAAACGTGGCCTGGAGGGCAACTGGCACAGAGCTTGTAGGCGCTGACTCGCCTTCCTCTTGCCCATAAATCTGGTCTCGCAGGAACACGATTTGCTCAGGGATTTCACAGCTGCTCCCCACAGCAGAGGCAGCTTGGCAGGGTCCCACAACGGAACCATGATGGCCACAAAGCCCCGAGGAGGTGAGGAGGGGGCAGGTGTGGATTCCCATCCGCTCACACCTACCAGGAGCCTTTGGGCTGTTCCCATAGCAATGCTGGCATCCTACAAAACGCTTGGGGCTGTTGTGAGATTGGTACCAGGGACACCCAGATGGAACAAACACAGCCTGAGGGGAATGAGCAGCCTAGAACCGGTCTGGAGGCCAGAAGTTCTGGATGGGTTTGGAGGTGCTTTGGGAAAAGGACAGGGATGAGCAGATTGCCCTTATGGATGGATTGCTCTTATGGATGGAGTGAGGAGGAAGCAGTGGAGATGCTTTCCTTTTTTTTTAATTTTTTTTAATTTTATTGATTATGGTATCACATAATTGTCCTCATCCCCCCATTCCCATCCCAAACCCCTCCCACATACGCCCCATCCCCCTGTTGTCCATGGCCACTGGCTAGGCCCATAGGCATGCACACAAGTCCTTTGGTTGATCTCTTCCCCTTACCTCTACCCTCCCCTACTTTCTCTCTGAGGGACCAAACAAGAGGAGGTCAGACCTGCATCACCACCATCTGTCCACCAAACAGATCTGAAATATCATGGCTGACCTGTACACATAAGGAACTGTTTGACACTGAAATCGGGACTCAAAAGAACTGTTGGCCCAGAAAGGAACTCACTACAGATGGATTCATTGGCCTCTCAGCATAACCATTATGGCTTGTCTCCGTTTAGGTTCTTACAAGGGTATTTCTTGGATCACATGATCTCACACATCTAGAGCAGTGTTTCCCAAAGTGCGGTACGGGTACCCCCAGGGGCATGGGAAGAGTTTGGTGGGGATACGCGTTGCACCGGAGTTTGGTGGGGATACACACTGCACCGTGCTTAGCTGCGCCTCATTCTACGTTCTCATGAGGACGAGGGGTACTCAGCGTTACAAAAATTATAGAAGGGGTACACACATGTCAAAAGTTTGGGAAACACTGATCTAGAGGAAATAACGAACAACATAAACTGATGCTTTCTTAATGTTGTAAAGTCAGGGACTCCAAGAAACTATCCCTCACCTCCCCAAAATAATTAAGTTCCCTTCCAGGTAACAGCACTTAACAACCAACGTGAAAACTCCATGGTCCCAAAGAGAAGCAACTCGTCATTGGGGCAAATGATCGACGATCTGACAGTTGGGGAAGCACAGAGGGAGGAGTCTGTGGGAACCCGTGAGACAGGACGGGACCAGGGTGACAACCCAGGGGGGACCACAGATACCTCATCTACTTCACTCGTGGGGAGAAGCTGCTCTACTGATTGGAGGAATCAGGGGAGTTCCTCGGATGGAGGGTGAAAGAATCCAGAAATTAAAGCTCGAGGGTGAGGTTCAAAGTGTCTCACCCCTCCCCTGTCATTTTCCTCCATGAATTCATTTTGACGAAATAATTGTGACCCAGCCGTGACCGTGTCTAACTCTCGTACTGCGGCTAAAGGAGATCTCAATGTCGCCATTTTATTGCACAGCTGAGTACAGAGTGCCAGTGAAATCTGTCCAGGGAGAAAGAATGACTTAGATCCGTCAAAGGAAAAAACAACAGGGAAGAGAGGACTACTGCCTGCTTGTTCCCTTGCTCCTGGTGAGCTGTCTACTCTGGGTCATGTCACCTCCACATTTGTCTTTCCTTCATGAAGTTGAGCATGGTTGCCCTTCAGTCAATACCCATGGCCTCTAACCCTGGCAAGACAAAGAGCAGTGGAAAGCTGAGCGATTCCCACGTGACCTTGAGAAACTTGGGGAGGGCAGATTAGTTGTCCAGAGTCAGAGATGGTTTCCGGGGCACTGTGATCATTCAAAAAGTACCACCCAGGGTATCTGTGGTCACTGATGCAATATTAAAAAGTAATCGAAAGTGATTGACTGAAGGTGGCCTGACTCCAAAATCCAACAGCAAAGGGAATGATTCCCAGAGGCCCTTGGATTTCAGAAGTTCTTTAGGTTCTTTGAAGAGCGTTTTCCGTACCTGAATCCCACCCCTCACCATTCCCCTGTGGTGAGAAGAGAGTAGAGAGAGAGGACTCACGTGGAACAACATCTCAATGGAGAACAAAACACAGTTTTACTTGTAACTGGGAAAGCACCTAAGAGCCCGCAACGCAGGACTTCTTAGATCAAACTCAACTGGAGAGCATGGCCCAGGACAGAAGATCCAGGATAGTGTGACTCCTACCTGGCTAAGCCTGCCCTCCAAGAAATATGGTAGATCCAGTAGGATGTGATCTCACTCATTTAGGGGAAATGGTGAACAACATAGACGGATGAACAAGAACAGACCCAGAGCCAAAACCGGTTTGGCTCAATGGTAGAGCATCGGTCTGAGGACTGAAAGGTCCCGGGTTCCATTCTGGTCAAGGACATGTACGTTGGTTGCGGGCACATCCTCATGTTTCTCTCTCATCGACGTATCTAGCTCTCTATCTCTCTCTCTTCCTCTCTGTAAAAAAATCAATAAAATATGTTTAAAAAAAAAAAAAAAAAAAAGAACAGACCCCAAGATAAGGAGCCATGGGTCAGACTGTTGGACTTCAGAGGTTGGGTGGAGATGAAAGGGAGAGATCAACCAAAGGACTTAGGTGCACACATATGAGCCTAACCAGTGGTCAAGGACAATAGGGGGGTGGAGGCATGAGTGGAGAAGGGTGGGGGATTGGAATGGGGGGTTGAGGACAAATAGGTGATACCTTAATCAATAAAGAATTTTTTTAAAAAAATAAAGAAATATGGTAGAATTTCATAAGAGGGCTGGAGTCTACTGGAAAGGGGTGGCTCATCTGTCTCAAGAGACCCCATCAATTCCCAGCACGCTGGCCAGCCTTTCTTGACAGGGGGTGGGAGGAGGGGTGCAGAGCTGGGAAGAGGGTAAAGAGAGGATTCAAGTGCATGCTGGTACTTCCTTATAGAAGGAGAGGGCTGGGTTTGCTGCCTCCTCTGAAGAGATGTCAAAGCATGAGGAGAAAACACAGAAGTCACATAAACAAGAGTTTGCCAAACTGCCTGTCATCCGATGACGGCCTTCCTGGTAAGTGCATTTCCTCAGAGGACCGCCCACCGCACCCCTTCTCTAGGTATCATCTGGAGAATGTTTTCTTTTCCTGTTCTCAAGAAACCCCACTCTTTGGCTTGGGGTGAAACCCAGCCCTCCACTCCGCGAGGGAAGCAGAGACTCATAAAATAGAATGTGACACCGAACAGGAAACTCAGACCACCCGGCCGAGCACCAAGAGCGGCGGATTGCAGACGGGCTGGGAGACGAGGAGGGTCTTGTTCAAGGAAAACGATATCGCCATCCATCAGTACCTCCCCCCCCCACCCCCAGCCAGGCCTGCTCGCTCCTGGGGTACATCAAGGCTGATTAAGTTGCCAGATGGACTAACTGTGTTGAACATTCCTTTTTTCTTTTTTCTTTTTTTAATATATTTTTATTGATTTTTTACAGAGAGGAAGAGAGAGGGATAGAGAGTTAGAAACATCAATGAGAGAGAATCATCCGTCAGCTGCCTCTTGCACACCCCCTACTGGGGATGTGCCCGCAATCAAGGGACATGCCCTTGGCCGGAATCGAACCTGGGACCTTTCAGTCCTCAGGCCGACGCTCTATCCACTGAGCCAAACCGGTTTCGGCAGGATGCCAGTTATATCGGATTAAGAGTCCACCCTACCCCAGTAGAACCCCATCATCTGTAATTCTACCTGCAAAAGCTCTATTTCCCAAATCAAGTCCCATTCTGAGGTTCAACACAGCTTTCTGGAGAGAGGTATTCAGCTCAGGTCTGGGCATTGCAGGGTGTTTAGCAGATCCCCGGCTTCCACCCACCGCTGCCATTAGCACTCCTACAGTTTTGAGGCTGACAATCAAAAATGTCTCCAGACATTGACAAATGTCCCCTCTGAGGAAAATGGCCTCTGACTGAGCAGCACTGTCTTAAGGCTCAGGGTCAGACAGAGACAAGCTGCAGTCCCGGTTCTGATTTAATTGCTTGCATTGTCACCTTGGACACTTGGGCTCAACGGCCCGGTCTCCATCTTCTCTCACCTGCCTCACGGAATTGCAGGGATCCCAAAGACGACGTGGGATGGCATATGGAAAGCGTCTGTTGCATGATGAAACCCCATCCATGCCAGCCGGCATCTTTCGTAAATTAGAGAAGGCTTGCCAAAACCAGTTTGGCTCAGTGGATAGAGCACTGGCCTGCGGACTGAAGGGTCCCAGGTTCGATTCTGGTCAAGGGCGCATCCCTTATGGGGTGTGCAGGAGGCAGCTGGTCGATGTTTCTCTCTCATCGATGTTTTGAGCTCTCTATCCCTCTCCCTTCCTTTCTGCAAAATATCAATAAAATATATATATTTTTTAAAAAAAAAAAAAATTAGGGAAGGTTCGTTTGCAGGATTCTCCACAGGTCTCAGTAATGACTGCCCTGATACTGAACTCTGGCCTTTGTCCCCAAAGCTTCCAGAAGGCAAAGGAGCTCTCCAGATGCTTTCAGGGGCAGAAAGTCCCCTCACAGCTCAGAGGTCGCCCCCCCCCCCCCCAGCGCCCGTGGCTGCAACGCCGCAGCCGCAGAGCGCAGCCATGTATCACGGCCGGGGAGGGGAAGCTCTGGGTCTGACCGGAATGCTAATGGGGCTGCACTGCACCAAGCCCTCGTCAGCCCAGGGGAATGCTCTGGAAACGCCACCGGAGGAGACCGAGATGCGGCAAATGAAGGCACTGACTCTCAAGTGCTGGTTGTAGCTCAACGTTAGAGGTCTCACCTCCCTCACCAGGACTAGATGGTCTAAAATCCCACGCAAGGGGTTGGTTATAAAACATACTGCAGCCCTAACCCGTTTGGCTGGGTGGATAGAGCGTCGGCCTGTGGACTCCAGAGGTCCCAGGTTCAATTCCGGTCAAGGGCATGTTCCTTGGTTGCGGGCACATCCCCAGTGGGGGGTGTGCAGAAGGCAGCTGATAGATGGTTCTCTCTCGTTGATGTTTCTAACTCTCTCTCTCTCTCCCTTCCTCTCTGTAAAATATTAATAAAATATTTTTTTTAAAAAGAGTTTCTCCTCTAGACCCAGTCGAGAAGGCCCAGCTTTGGCCAGGGGGCGTGATGTCTACACTCGCTCCTCAGGGCGTCCCGCTCTCTAAGCAAGGGAGTCCCTGTAGGAGGCAGCGAGAGAAACACTGGGTCTTCCTCGCCGCCGTCAAGGGCAATGTCAGCCTGTCCTTCCCATCCCCGGCACAGGCAGGACCATATGTTCGCCGTGTTCATGGTTTCCGAGGGAGAAATAAAAAGCAGCCTGTTATTTTCCTACCTCGTTTGCATAACGGGCAGGCGATAACACACCGCCCAGAGGACAATGGGTGTCCTCCACATAGTGGAATCCCCCGCCCCCGGAGGCAGACACTCCTGCAGGCTCGCAGGCAGCAAGCTCCAAGACCTTAGCTTGCTTTGTTGGAGGTATTTTTTTTTAAATATTTTATTGATTTTTTACAGAGAGGAAGGGAGAGAGATAGAGAGTTAGAAACATCGATGAGAGAGAGTCATCTATCAGCTGCCTCTTGCACACCCCCTACTGGGGATATGCCCGCAACCAAGGTACATGCCCTTGACCGGAATCAAACCGGGACCCTTCAGTCCCCAAGCCGACGCTCTATCCATTGAGCCACACCGGTCTCGGCTGTTGGAGGTATTTTTGTTGTCCCACCCATCAGTGTCTTAATCATGGGGCACCTGAATGATAAAAAAAAAAAAAATGATAAAGCGCTATAATGAGATGGACTGATCACCTATCAAAAGTTCATCAATTATTATTTTTATATATTTTATTGATTTTTCTACAGAGAGGAAGGGAGAAGGATAGAGAGATAGAAGCATTGACGAGAGAGAAACATCGATCAGCTGCCTCCTGCACAGTCCCCACTGGGGATGTGCCCGCAACCAAGGTACGTGCCTTGGCTGGAATCGAACTTGGGACCCTTGAGTCCACAGGCGGATGCTCTATCCACTGAGCCAAACCGGTTTCAGCAAGTTCATCAGTTATTGATTCAAGGGCTATGTCAAGAGAACTGAAGGAAACTAGATATACATGTGGGTTTCATTTGCTCTACTTTCAAGAACTCTCCTTTCTTATTTCTTTTTTCTGTTAATTGAATTTATTGATGTGGTGTTGGTTAACAAAAGTTTGCAAGTTTCAGGTGCACAATTCTACAACACATCATCTGTACACTGTGTGTGGTCACCGCTCCAGGTCAAGTCGCTGTCCATCACCATTTATCTCCCCTATACTCTCCTCTGCCTCTCCCCACCCCCCATCTTCCCCTGGCCATCACCACACTGTTGTCTGTGTCCATGAAGATAGTCTAATACTTCCTAAGTCCATAGCCAACATGTTCATCAATATGCACATAGTGCATACAGGATCGATCCATCAATACTTATTTATTATTCATCTATTTGGTATCCAGCACCACGCTAGACACAATGAGAGACTCGGGGAGCAAAAGATTTGGACTCTGTCTTGAAAACGTTCACTGGTTGGGAAAGTAGGGCTGTTACGGCATCATTAAATTAATATGTGTTAAGTGGAGCCCAAGGTATCAGATGGTGCCTGCAGTTCAACAACAGGCCACAAAGGAAAAGGAAACAGAGATGTTTATTACTCAGAGGTCCTAGAGCAAGTAAGTACATGCGCATCAGGCAGGTCAAGCTAGAGTGCAGACGAGAGAGAGGCAAGATCTGGGGCACAGGCCTTTATGAGGGTCCCTGGGTGGAGAGCCTTGGGGTTCCTAGGCTAAGAGCAAATCGGTCCATTCAAACCGAAAAGGGAAGGGTTTTGTAAGACCCATTATGCTCTCCAGGCCCTCCCTAATCAAGCCCTCATCTGCGTTTCCAACCTGACGGCCCACTTCTGCTCTACACACATCTTAGAGTCCAAGCAAAGTGCACAACTCACTGTGCCTCTGGCCAGCCCTTCTTCCCCACCTCCATGTCTTCGTGTGATCAAATCTCATGACCACTGCTATCAAAACCCTACCCATCCTTGTAACTGGCATCTCCTGTGCTATCATCCTCTCTGAAGCTTTTCCTAATCCCAACTGTGTGTGTGTGTGTATGTGTGTGTGTGTATATATATATATGTGTGTGTGTGTGTATATATGTGTGTGTGTGTGTGTATATGTGTGTGTGTGTATATGTGTGCGTGTGTGTGTGTGTGTGTATATATGTGTGTGTGTGTGTGTGTGTGTATATCCATCCCACCCTAGAGCTGTTCAGCCCTATCTCCTCACCCCCCCTCAGCTTTGCTTGTTTATCTTACTTTCCAGACCAGAATGACCCCAATGACCGCTCTACAATCCTAAAATCCACGCTACCACTGCGGCCACCACAGGCCAAGAGGCACCCATGGCCCCCAACTGGCCATGTCTGTGCACTGGACAGACTGGGCCCACTGGGGAGTCACCGGCCTCCCCAGCAACCTCCTGGGGGAATGGATCACGCAGCCTCACATTGTGAGGGAGGTGGTGTTTACAAAGCAGACTTTGATGAACGAGAGAGAGAGAGAGAGAGAGAGAGAGAGAGAGAGAGAGAGAGAGAGAGAGGGAGGGAGGGAGGGAGGGAGGGAGGAGAGAGAGAGGGGAGAGGCAAGAGCCAGCACATAAGTCGCTCCTTCCTCCATCTCGGTGACGGACAGCTAACTGTTCCTCGCATCGTCCCCGGAGACGGCCCACATGGCTGCATGGCCATCTGGTTTCCTGCAGCGCTGGAATCGCCTTGGCAATGTACCATCTTGTACCCGCTCTCGCTTCTTGCCTCGCTCCCCTTTTCACCTCTCTCTCACTTCCCTGGGGTTGTAATACCCCCCAAGAAAGTGTTGCTGTGAATGATTTTGTTTCAGGCTCCTTTTTTTGTGTGTGGGAATCCAGCCCAAACCCTAAATAAATAGGGTTTCTCCTTCCTCGGACCCCAAAGGGTACTTTTTTTAATATATATATTTTATTGATTTTTTTTTTTTTTTTTTTTTTTTTTTACACAGAGGAAGGGAGAAGGATAGAGTTAGAAACATCGATGAGAGAGAAACATCGATCAGCTGCCTGCCGCACACCCCCTACTGGGGATGTGCACGCAACCAAGGCACATGCCCTTGACTGGAATCGAACCTGGGACCCTTCAATCCGCAGGCCAATGCTCTATCCACTGAGCCACACCAACTAGGGCCCAAATGGTACTTTTAAGGTCTCTTATTAACAACTAGAGGCCCGATGCATGAAAATTCATGCAAGAGTAGGCCTTCCTTCCCCAGGTTCTGGAACCCAGGCTTCCCTCCTCCAGCTGCTGGCAGGAACCCAGGATCTGGCCTGGCTTCCCCCCACCCCAGCTCAGGAAGGATGTCCGGAAGACGTCCAGTCTAATTAGCATATTACCCTTTTATCATTACAGACATGTCCTTCATTTTGCTTTGTGGTGAAAGCCAACTGCTAGGTGCTTTTTATATGCAGTAGTCACTCAACAACTACTCCAATTACATGGAACTGAAGCTGTCTCATCAGATCCAAGTTAATAAGTAGAAGCAATCGCTCCAATAATCAAAAATGGATCTGCTCCACTGGCCCCATGAAATCTATCACCTCCAAACCTCGACTCCGGTTTCTACTTTTCCCATCAACATGGACAGAAAACAGCTTTTCGTCCCACCATGTTCACTGCAAATAGAAATGTGAACACTTACAAGAACTCCACCGGGATGCAGAAAGGCGGAGAAAACAGGTGGTTAATTGAGGATCTGGGGAAGGGGGGGGGTGCAGTTCATATTTCTAAAGCCATCATACAATAGCCACGTTCCCGCCCCCTTACCCCTACCCTGACCATGACCGCCTTCCACCTGTGTGTGAAGATGCCTTCTGGTCCCTTCCGAACACACCGTGTTCTCATAAATCACAGCGGCACTAACTGAAATCTACTCGGACTCGCCATCTATCACGACGATGATCACATAGGAAAAATATTGCAAAACCCCAATGCATTATGGATGCTCTCGGGAACGCACGCTTGTTCGGGAATGATCCTCCCTCCCACGGAAAAAAATGCAGGAAAGAAGATCTTCCCTTGGTTCTTCCCTGCTGCCATGCCAGTTCCGGGTTTTCCTTTCTCTTTCCTTTCCCTCCCACGTCAGCCATGTGGAATAAATAATGCACCAGCTCTGTCATTAAAAATTAATCTGGAAACAGAGGGGTAAGGCACACAGGATGCGAGGAGGACAGGTCCCGGGGAACATTTCGTCTCCTTCCTTCTCGTAAATGGTTTCACAAGATGTTTCCAATGGGAGGATGTGAATGGTAGCCTCAGAAGTTTGAGGTGATAACGATATCCATTAAAAATAAATAAAATGGGGGTTACTCTTAATTGGTCAAGATTACCAGGCGGTAGGCTGCACTATTGAATAAATTCTGCATCTATCACAGGCACTTCATAAAGCGTGGATCTATTCCGCACACGACTCTCCTCCATCTGAGAACATGAAGAAACAGGAGGCAGCTGTCCCCGCCTTCAAATAATCTATGTTTTGTGGCTGCTAATCCTCACCCGAGGATATGCTTCCATTGATTTTTTAGAGAGAGTAAGAGGGAGAGGGAGAGACAGAGAGAAACATCGATGTGAGAGAAACACAATGATGAGTTGCCTCCTGCAAGCATCCTGACCAGGGCCCGGGAACCTGCAACCAAAGTACTTGATTGGAATCCAACTTGGGACCCTTCAGTCTGAGAGCCAATGTTCTATCCACTGAGCCAACCTGGCTAGGGCGAGCCTTCAGATAATTTAAAAATTCGCTTAGAGAGATAAGATTAAGATAAGGCCCCAAAACAAAGCAGATGGAAAACATCCTCAGCCTTGTAGAGTCTCTGAATCTGTCAAAGGCTCACACTGGGAGGAACTACAAAGTCAGCTGACACCCCTGTGCCAGGCAGGCATCCAACGAAATGAACCAGGGAAGATGGCTGCCTCACCTCCAGCTAAAATCCACCCGAGACAGAAACCCCAACAAGTTCCTGTCCCAAACGGGCACTGGCGCTGTCCTGAGGAGCATCCAGAAGGGAGAGATTTTGAGGGTGAGCCAACCTCTTCTCTCCTATTTCTTAAAATGCCTCCTTCAAAAGGACCACACAGCAATCAAGCGAAATTACTTTCTGGAAATGAAGAATGTGAAACGCCAGGGAAGTGCCATCAGCACCAGGACCATCCGTTACCAGAGGCCAGTTTCTGCTTGGAGGACTGGATGGCCTTGGGGAGAGAGACATCCTCAGAGAGTGGGGTGACTCTGCCTCGTAGCCGGGGGGTCACCTGAGCATTTCTGGAGACACAGACACACACTCACACACACACACTCACACACACAGAGAGATACACTCATACACACACACACACACACACACTCTCTCACACACTCACATACACACACACTCACACACATACACACTCACACTCTCACACACACTCACAGACACACACACACACACTCACACACACACAGAGACACACTCACACACACACACTCTCTCACACACTCACACACACACACACTCACACACATATACACACTCTCACACACACACACAGACACACTCATACACACACTCAACACTCTCTCACACACTCACATACACACACACTCACACACATACACAGTCACACTCACACACGCACACAGAGACACACTCTACACACACACACTCACACTCACACACACACACTCACTCACGCACTCACATACACACACACACTCACACACACACACACTCACACACTCTCTCACACACTCACATACACACACACACTCACACACTTACACACTCACACTCTCACACACACTCACTCACACACATTCACACTCACACACACACACACACTCTCCAGCCCCACAGTCCCCAGAGCCCTCCGCCCGGTCACACGAAGGCAGCCGGTCCTGTCCTCCCGCCGTTGGTAAGAGGAGTGACCTACAGGCCAGGCACAGGCTTCTCAGGGGCCAGGCTGCAGTCCCAGAAGGAGAGCAGATGGGAAGGAACCTCAAATGAATATTCACAAGCAGGAAATCAATTAGCGGCCTCAGGTGCCACCTGCCCTGGCAGCCCGGTTTAGCCCACAGCTGTGGGAGGTCAGGGGGGGAGAGAGACACCCGCAAATCACAGCCTTCACCTTGGACGTTTCCACAGACTCCGAGGGGCTGATGCCAACCCAGGAACGTGGGGCACGCTCGGCCTGAAAGATGGGGTATTTTGTGTTCGTGACCTTGTAAACAGGAACGTGGAAAATGCAGGGAGTAGGGGAGGCCGGGGGGAGGTCAACAGGGAGGGGAGGTGGGGAAAGGAGACATAGGTACTACTATTTGTAATACTTCAAACAATTAAAAAATAAAAGAAAGAAAGAAAGAAAGAAAGAGAACATTAAAGGATAATTACAATAAACATAATGTTTCTGGCAAATAAATAAATAAAATTGCAGCCATGCCCCTACTGTCATCTTGCAGCAGCCCCTGCTCTCACTCATTACGTGTTCCCTACTGGCCAGGCATTATTCCACATGATTTAGATATGTGGTATATCTAATCCTCACACACACACACACACAAAAAAAAAATTAACTAGAGTCTTGTCCCCACTTCACAGAGGAGAAAACTAAGGCCCACAAAGACCAAATGCCTCTTCCAAAGGTGAAGACCCAGAATTCAACTCCAGACAAGACAGTCCAGCTGGGAGGGCCACTCACACCCCAGCCATGGCTTTTACCTCTGTCTGTGCTCACACACCGGGCAGAGCTTCCCCCTGAGACTGAGGGCTCCTTGGATGCAGTGACCAAGTCTTACTCATCTTTTATTCATCTCACATGCACATACACGCACGCACATACACATACGCACACACAAAACCTTAGCGCCATACAGAGTACAGGGTAAGCACTTCATACATTTTTAATTTCTTTAATTAACCCCCCATATTTTTTAAATTTCTTTATTGATTAAGGTATCACATATTTGCCCTCAACCACCCATTCCAACCCCCCACCCCCACCCCACTCATGCCCCACCCCCCTATTGTCCTTGACCACTGGTTAGACATTTTTCTTTTATGTTCCTTTTTTTCTTTTTCTTTTTATGAGAAATTGCATATTTTTGGTACCGTTTTATAGGCAACAGGTTGCCTCTAATTTCCAAATAGCCTTCAGCACTCATTAAAGGAATAAAGAAATAGAGAAAGGAAAGAAAGAGAGAAAGAGAGAAAGAGAGAAAGAAAGAGAGAAAGAGAGAGAGAAAGAGAGAAAGAAAGAGAGAAAGAAAGAGAGAAAGAGAGAAAGAGAGAAAGAGAGAGAGAGAGAGAGAAAGAGAGAAAGAGAGAGAGAAAGAAAGAAAGAAAGAAAGAAAGAAAGAAAGAAAGAAAGAAAGAAAGAAAGAAAGAAAGAAAGAAAGAAAGAAAGAAGAAGGAAGGAAGGAAGGAAGGAAGGAAGGAAGGAAGGAAGGAAGGAAGGAAGGAAGGAAGGAAGGAGGGAGGGAGGAAGGGAGGAAGGAAGGAAAGAAGGAAGGAAGGAAGGAAGGAAGGAAGGAAGGAAGGAAGGAAGGAAGGAAGGAAGGAAGGAAGGGAAGGAAAGAGCACCCACTCAGCACAAAATGCCAGAAGCCATAACAAGCAGCAACTTCTGACCAAGCACTTCAGACCCCAGGAGGAGGTTTTAGGGAATCAACGTCTGAGACAATCTCCCCAACCATCAGAAAGCTTAAGGATGGGGTGCTCGCTGAGGAAATATGTCATCTGTGCCAACATGGAAGCTGCCCTTACACAGACCTAACGGTCCCGCCCACGGCCCGCCTCGCTGCCTGGGGCAGCCCCCTGCATGGCGCGTTCTGCACGGAACTCCATGGCAGCTGGCACACGGCGGGAGTGTCTGCATAGCTAAACACGTATGAACAGCGTAGATTTCCCACGGGCAGAGCAGAAGGCTCATGATAGGACACTGCAAGAAACCACCAATAACGCGGACGAAATGTCAGTTAAGAAGGGCAGAACTGTCAAAGAACCGGTGGGAAAAATCATCCTGATGTCCGTCTACCGTGTACAGATGGCTTTTACAATGCAGAACAGCCTTGACAGAGAGCCAACGGACATTACACCAATCGCAGAAACCACTAGGATGCATTGACAAGTAGCACTGTACTGTACAACGTAGCGGGATGGACAGTGAATATGGCCTCTCAAGTTCAGGAAAAAGTGTCAAAAGGTGTGTGTGCATTGGGCGGGAGTCCCATAAATTGAGGAGGCCAATTATAGGACACTTACCATGAGCAGCTCTCGGGGCTGGAGGTCGGACTGAAGCCTGGGTAACGGCAGACGCAGAGCCCGGGATGGGAGACGGGGCTCAGGAACCCGGGCACCTGGGGAGAGAGAGAGGTGGCTTCAGAGAGGAGCAGAGGCAGCCCTGGGGGCTCCTTCCCCCTCTCCACCCCCCATCCCGCCTCTAACCCACACCCCTGACAGCGTCAACTGCACACGATCACCGAACGAGGTCATCGATTCATGCCACACTATGGATCACCGCCTCCTTCTCATCCCTCTTCCCACGTGGCCTCACTCACGACTAAATTCTTAGCCATCTTCTTTTTTTTTTTTAATATATTTTATTGATTTTTTACAGAGAGGAAGAGAGAGGGATAGGGAGCTAGAAACATTGATGAGAGAGCATCATCGATCAGCTGCCTCCTGCACACTCCCCACTGGGGATGTGCCCGCCACCAAGGTACATGCCCTTGACTGGAATCGAACCCAGGACCTTTCAGTCTGCAGGCCGACGCTCTATCCACTGAGCCACACCGCTTACCAGTCTTCTTATCTATAAATTAAGATAAAATATAGGGTTCCCCCCCCCCAAAAAAAAAAAACATATACGCACACTCTGAATAATGCAAAAGGCAGTGTTTATGGAAATACATTTCACTTTCCAAACTGAACCCTCAGCTGGGTATACATTTCGTGGGGGTGGGGGGGGGACATTCATCATGTTGGCTTTCACATTAAAACCACAATGATGCCGAAACCGGTGTGGCTCAGTGGATAGAGCGTCGGCCTGCGGACTGAAAGGTCCCGGGTTCCATTCCCGTCAAGGGCATGTACTTGGTTGCGGGCACATCCCTAGCAGGAGGCAGCTGATGGATGTTTCTCTCTCATCGATGTTTCTAACTCTCTCTCCCTCTCCCTTCCTCTCTGTAAAACATCAATAAAATATATTTTTAAAAAGTAAACAAATAAGAACCCACTGCATAGCCTTCCTTACCCGACCCCAGACGCCTCACACTCTCAGGGGTGATGAGCACCCCTGCTTCTCCCACGGGGCAGCCGAGCTTCCTGCCCCCCCTCTCCCAGGTAGCCCCGATGGAGCCCCCCCGGCTCCACCACCCTCCTACCTGGAACTTGGGGTTAGGGACTCCCTCCTCTTCCTCCTGTGATGATCCTCGCCTTCCGGGTGCTGCTGAGCATTACACTGGGGAAACGGCCCGGGCGAGTCTGTGTGGAAGACGTGGCATCAGCAGAAGTTTACGTGTAAACAGTGTGGCTCTCCGAAGACACGTCCGTCGTTGTGCGGTTGGTATTTGGCTCTGTGGACGGATGGGTTTGCCGACCCCGGCCCTCGTCCTCGCCGCTTCACCCACGACGGATATCGTAACGTTTGGTTCACGTCCATGAACGCTTCTCACGCCCCATGACGTCCAGGGAGGGGACACGTCCAGACAAAAGGAGGAAGGGACTGACACGGTGGGCAGGGCATCAGCCCATCGCCAGCGGCGGCCGGCTCCTGGGTCTCCCCGTGCCTCCCCCTCCCCGTGGAGGGGGCCGCCGGGCCACGGGACTCGCCCACCTGTTTCCGATGGACCTGAAGGCGCTGGGGGCAGCTCGGGGCCTTCTCCCAGCCTCCCCGCCCAGCTCGTCGATGGTTTACAGGTGAGAGGACAGGGCAGCTTGAGTGAAATGACCTTCCCAAGGTCAATGGCAGAACGAGAATGCAGGGTGGCCAACTTGCAGCCACCCTTCCCCCTTGCGCCCCCTCCCTCCCTCCCTGACCCACGCGGGGCCTGACAGCGGGGTCTAGCGGGAATGAGCATGGGATGGGGCCAGGGAGTCCCCTTTACAATTGAACGGGTCCACGTGGAGCCTGCCCGTCGCCCTGACAACGCTCATCTGGTCCTCGCTCCTGTCCTCTCCCAGGATGGCCTCCTGCGGACCCTCTGAGGCCGGTAACCACGGTGACCCCTCTCCACACTGGCCACCCATGGGGGCTCCGAAAGGCGGCATCCGGCCCAGGGGTGGGGCCAGGCCGCTCCTGATTCCTAAATAAAAGGGTCTCCACCTGCTGAAACCGGTGTGCTCAGTGGATAGAGCGTCAGCCTGCGGACTGAAAGGTCTTGGGTTCCATTCCGGTCAAGGGCATGTACCTTGGTTGGGGCACATCCCCATTAAGGGGTGTGCAAGAGGCAGCTGGCTGATGTTTCTCTCTCATCGATGTTTCTAACTCTCTATCCCTCTCTCTTCCTCTTTGTAAAAAATCAATAAAATATATTTTTTTAAAAATAAAAGGGTCTCCAGGTGACCACAGCCCGTTTACTCAACACTCATCACCGAGGCCTGCCGGGGCCGGAGCCCAGCTGGGTCTCATTCTCTCGCTCCCCCGGGCCAGGCCTGCTGTGTGGTTTCACTGGATTGTGTATTTTATTATTTTTTTATTATTTTATTTTTTTTACAGAGAGGAAGGGAGAGAGACAGAGTAGTTAGAAACATGGATGAGAGTCATAGATCAGCTGCCTCCTGCACACCCCCCACTAGGAATGTGCCCGCAACCAAGGCACATGCCTTTGACCGGAATCAAACCCGGGACCCTTCAGTCTGCAGGCCGATGCTCTATCCACTGAGCCACACCGGTTTCAGCTGGATTGTGTATTTGTATAACCTGGCCTCTGTAGCCAGGTGCCTGTGGGCAGGTAACGCTTCAATCCCGCCCGTGACTTCATTTCTCTCTCCGGGATGCGTGTTCTTCTCTCTTGAGTGACAGTCAGGCACGTCCACCCAGGCACAGCCTCCTCGCGTGCGGGAATGTGGCATCCCCTAGTGGCCACTCGCTCAACTGCAGCCCAAAGAAATTAGGCACCGTGGTCACCTTGACAAAGCGGTGTGCTCCAGGGGAGAGGTTTTTTTTCTTGTCTCTTCTTTTCTTTTCTCTTCTTTTTCTTTTTCCTTCTTTTCTCTTCTCTTTTTTCCTTTTATTAAAATATATTTTATTGATTTTTTTACAGAGAGGAAGGGAGAGGGATAGAGAGTCAAAAACATCGATGAGAGAGAAACATCGATCAGCTGCCTCCTGCACACCTCCCACCGGGGATGTGCCCGCAACCGAGGTCCATGCCCTTGACCGGAATCGAACCTGGGACCCCTCAGTCCGCAGGCCGACGCTCTATCCACTGAGCCACACCGGTTTCAGCAGTAAAATATATTTTTAAAAATAATCATAAACTCATACCAAGGCTATCCCCGACGCCAGGCCCTGTGGGAAGTATTGACACACGGGGTTTCACGGATGCTTCCCGAGTACCCACAGGTGATGACGGCGTGATTGTGGTCATCAGCATCCTCCACCTCCTCATCCTCATCATCACTCAGGTTTTACAGAGGAGGAGGCCGAGATGTCTTATCCCCGGTGCCTGTGCCCAGCCTGGGATCCCAAGACGTCACCGAAGAGGAGATCAACTTCCTCTGAACCGAATCCCCCAAAACCAGAAAGCAAACAGTGGCTTCCGATGCTCTCCAGGATGGACCGTGTATTAGGTCACACAACAAACCTCCACCAATCCAGGAAGACTGGAATCGCAGCACTGGGGCCCCAAAACCATGGCCCTGGGGTGTTCTGTCTCCCTCCTGAACGCCAACCCAGAGGCCAGGGATTGCACACCTCCAGCCAGCTGCACACAATACTTTTAGACTCAACCAGTAATAAAAAAATAACTCATGCCGCCCTCACCGGTTAGAGCGTCGGCCTGCGGACTGAAAGGTCCCAGGTTCGATTCGGGTCAAGGGCATGGACCTTGGTTGCAGGCACATATCCCCAGTGGGGGGTGTGCAAGAGGCAGCTGATCAATGATTCTCTCTCTATGGTGTTTCTAACTCTCTATCCCTCTTCCCTCCTCTCCATAAAAAATAAAATATATAAACTCATCCCTAATCAATAACTTATTCCTGAGAACCAACGCCAGGCCCCTGTGAGTATTAAACTTGAGACAAGCTGTCCCAGCCACAGCAGAGCTGTACCCCGACCTAACAGTAACCCCATTTCACTTCTGCTTCTTCCCTTCCCGCCTCTGTCTGTTTGCATCACTTACCGCAGGTAGGAGTCCGTGTTCTGTGATCCTAACCTTAGGGATTCGGGTTTGTTTTGTTTTCCCACCTGTGGCGTGGCGTGGTTTGATAGGCATTTTTTCCCTCTGGCATTTCACAGTCTTTACAGCCATCATAACTGAGATTGGGGGTCAGTCTCCCAAGCCCGCCAGCTGAAGCCAGGCTGCTTCCAATGTCCTTGCATTGCTGACTCCCAGGTAACAAGGGGGCTCCGTAGCTCAGTGGTTAGAGCACTGGTCTTGTAAACCAGGGGTCGTGAGTTCGATCCTCACTGGGGCCTTTTTCTACCTTTTTTTTTTTTTTTCCTTTCTTTCTTATTTTTTTTTTCCCCTTTCCCATGATCTCGCATGCATCCAGAACAGAAACTCCCAAAGTGGGAAAGTCACCTCTGCCAAGGCTCTCCGGCACGATGGGTGCAAAGCGGGGTCTCTCCTCCCGAAATGCAAAGGATACGGGCATCCTCGCTGCGCTTGGGATGCAACGCGGGAGAGGAAATGCTGGGCCGCAATGAAAAGGGGGGAGAAAAGGAAAAAAAAGAAACAGAAAAGCCATCCTCGGTGACCGTAGCGCCCCGGCACCTGCGGGCGGGCCCGGGCGCTGGGAATCGGGGCGCGAGGCTCCGGCTGGCTCTGCTCGCAGCGCCGGGGGGACCGCGGGGAGCGGAGGGGCGTCCGGCGCGCGGGCTGCGGGGCGGGCGGGGCAGGAGGCGCGGCGCCTGCAGTGTGCGCGCGCGGCCGGCAGGTGGCGCTGTGGCGCCGGCTCCCGCTCGCCTTTCCCGGACCCCGGACCCGCCGCGCCACGTGGCACCCGGCCTCGCAGCCCAGCCTGCGTGGACCCGGCGAGATCCCCCAAAGCAAGCAGCCCCCGGACCTTCCCCAACACAAGCAGCAGCCCACGCCCGCTCGGGGAGCCGGTGCCTGCAGCCATCCTCCTTCCTCCGTTCCCCGCTGAATTCCAGAGTCTTTTCTTTTTTCTTTTTCTTTCCTTTTTTAATGTATTTATTGATTTTTATTGATTTACAGAGAGGAAGAGAGAGGGACAGAGAGTCAGAAACATCGATGAGAGAGCATCATCGATCAGCTGCCTCCTGCACACCCCCCACTGGGGATGTGCCCGCCACCGAGGTACATGCCCTTGATGGGAATCGAACCCGAACCTTTCAGTCCGCAGGCCGACACTGAATCTAATTGAGCCAAACCGGTTTCGGCTTAATCAGCGGGTTTTTTAAATTAAATTCAAAATACCGAGGCGTGTGGGATGGTTTCCGTGTCGGACGCCTGGCAGTTAACCTCTTCGTCTTGGCCTGCAAGCTTTCAGCTCTGCAGAGACACGCACATTTGTGGGTTGTTTTGCCTTCGTGTGCTGGGGTGAGGGGGTGTGAGGGGAAGTGTGCCCAGGGCCCTGAGGAAAGGAGTCCCACCCAGGCAGGAAAAACACTCCCGTTCTCACCCAAGGGTCCGCACGTGGCTGGTGCTGGTACCCAATGCCTGTGTGCAAAGCCATCTCAGATCCTGAATTGCCCCAGGACCAGGACTACTTACTGGGAACCTGCAAATGGGGTGACCATCGTAGGGGGCACCTTTCCTTGGAAACCCGTCAGCACAGGCCTCCAGACCTCCTCCTAGAGCTGGGGTATAGATGGTGTGAGTCTCTCTCTCTCTTTTTTTTTTTAAACCAATAGTATTTTTTAAAATATATTTTATTGATTTTTTACAGAGAGGAAGGGAGATAGAGAGCTAGAAACGTCGATGAGAGAGAAACATTGACCAGCTGCCTCTTGCACACCCCCCACCGGGGATGCGCCCGCCACCAAGGTACATGCCCTTGACCCAAATGGAACCCGGGACCTTTCAGTCCGCAGGCCGACGCTCTATCCACTGAGCCAAACCGGTTTTGGCTTATTTATTTTTTTTAATTTATATATTTTATTGATTTTTACAGAGAGAAAGGGTGAGAGAGTTGAAAACATTGATGAGAAACATCAACCAGCTCCCTCCTGCGCACCCCCCATCAGTCCTACTGTGTGGGACACTATCTCATTCCCCATGGGCCTACTGTGTGAGCCTGGGACCCTATTTCACTGGCTGTCTCCTCCCCTGTCCAGCTGCCCATGCTGTACTTCGTTCCCCAGAGAAAGGGACTTGGGAGCTCCAGAGCATGGCTCAGCTGAGCCAGACACAGAAACAAAGGCAGACAAGCCCAGAGCCCTCTGAGGCGAAGCCAACGCCAGCTGAAACCAGCCAGCCCCTTCCACCTGCTCTGACCCAAATTCCTCTCCTGGAATCAGGTCGTTCAGCCTCACACTGTCCTGTCTTAACACCAAAGGAGAAGGAGGAAGAGTCCTTTAATAGGTCTTGCTTGGTTTACAAAGTTTCTCAACAGAACTCATCACCAAAATATTTGTCATGATAGTAAACCGAACATGGATCATTTAGAGTCTGAAATAAGAAATTCATTTAACAATTCCACTTATTATAAGCTATGACTTATTGCACAAAGTCAGGCAACTTATCTGCAAATAATAACTGCTGTAGAGGTGTATTCTCTGATTAAATAAATACATGTTTTATTTGAAGGTCATTCCTTAATAAATATATTTAACAGTACAAAAAGGAAAAAGTATTTATTTACCAAGAACAAAGGTAGTGAGACTGTTTCTCTGGCTATAACTACTAGTAAGAGAAAGTATAAAAATATATAAAAATAACTTTTTTTATAACCATATAGAACACCAAATAAATAAATACATTCAATGATTATCCATTAAGCTACTACACTGTAGCTACTAAGCTAAAATAACTAAGATTCAGTGTCAGGGATTTACAATACTGTGTTTTTTCACTAACTTCTTCATCCGCTTAAATTTCTTCCTTAAGACTTGATGATCTTGTTTTGAAATATACCGAAAATATCTACAACCTAAAAAAAAAAAAAATAAATAAAACAAAGTTTTAATACGTATCGAATTCTTCAAATATATTTCTACATGTTTAGCTTTGCTTCATTCCTGACATATTAATAATGATTATGGAAACAGAATGGGTTTTACTGTCTATACCAACATGTCTAAGCACACACTTTCAGAGCCATCACCAATGAAATGCACTGCTTGCTACATACGAAGATGTTTCTGATCCATCAACATAAAGCGTCAACTTCAGCTGGTTTTCTAAGCTGCCTCCCACACTCCTATTTAAGTGAAAGGCATTCATATATTACAAGAACCTGCTCCAAAAGCAAATTATCCTAGATTCTTCTCTTTTTTGTTGTTGTCTTTGAAATATATATGTTTTTATTGATTTCATAGAGGGAGAGGGAGAGAGAGATAGAAACATCAATGAGAATCATTGATCGGTTGCCTCCTGCACACATCCCTTACTTCCCAGGTTCGATTCCGGTCAAGGGCATGTACCTTGGTTGCAGGCACATTCCCAGTACAGCGTGTACAGGAGGCAGCTGGTTGATGTTTCTCTCTCATCAATGCTTCCAACTCTCTATCCCTCTCCCTTCCTCTCTATAAAAATAAATATTATATATGTGTGTATATATATATTTTTTTCTTTTTCTTTTTTTTTTTTTTACTATATTTTTATTGATGTCAGAGAAGGAGAGGGAGGAAGAGATAGAAACATCAATAATGAGAGAGAATCATTGATCAGCTTGCATGCCCCCAACTGGGGATCTAGCCCGGCATGGGCCCCTGACTAGAATCGAACCTGGGACCCGTCAGTCCGCAGTCCGATGCTCCATCCCTTGAGCCAAACCAGCTAGGGCAATAAAATATATATATATTTTTAAAAAAGATAAGATGAGAAGTAACAAGCGTTGGAGAGGATGCAGAGAAAAGGGAACCCTAATGGTAGGATTGTAACTTCATGCAGCCTCCAGGGAAAACAGAATGGAGGCTCCTCAAAACATTAAGAATAAAGCTATCATGTGACCCAGCAATTCCTCTGCTGGGTATCTCCCCACAGTGTTTTTGTTTTGTTTTGTTTTTTTTCCCCTCAAATTTATGTTTTATTTGGGGGTTGTTTCTTTGTCTCCTCATTTCGGCTTTCTGTTTAGATTTGTGATTATGTATTAGATAGATCCTCTACACCTCTCAATCTCCAGAGCAGGACAGTGTTCAAGGCTGATTCTGACTAATTAGATCAGGCATATACTCAAAGCCTCAGGAAACTGCCTCTACCTACAGACCCCACAGTGTTTTTTTTAAAACACCACCATAAAGATACATGTATCCCATCACTTCTCGGCCTTCTGGGTAAGATCAAGTGTCATATAAGATATCTGTATCCCTCTTTCACTGTAGCGTTATTCACAACAGCCTAGACACAGAAACAACCTAAGGTACCGCAGGAGGCGGCGAGCTGTCAGATTAAAGAATGGTCACACTCGAATTTCAAAATCGGCTACAAGAGACTTTGAGATAAAAAAGAGGACACGTACCTTTTCCTAACAATATCCCGGCTACGAACGCTTTCTCGTAAGCCAAAGCTCTATCCTCTTTCCAGTCGCTTTTTGCCCAGAAGGAGCTGAAGTGAAAGCCTGGCCACCAGCTTTTCCTGGAATCCCACTCCTCCTGAACCCAGGCAGGATGGCTTCTGGAAGAGAAAAAGGAGACGGATCTGGGCTGTCAGAATGGGAACGGAAGCAGAGTCGATGAACTAGGAGGAGGGGAGGACGTTTACAGACCAGCGTCTGGGTTTGGCAGGGGCAGGGCACTTGCATGAAACCACATCCGTTCTGGATCTCGTGGATCTCTATGTCCTAGTTTCCATTTATTTTTTTTTTTAATATATTTTATTGATTTTTTTTTTTACAGACAGAGGAAGAGAGAGGGATAGAGAGTTAGAAATATTGATGAGAGAGAATCATCGATCAGCTGCCTCTTGCACACCCCTACTGGGGATGTGCCCGCAACCAACGTACGTGCCCTTGACCGGAATCGAACCCGGGACCTTTCAGTCCGTAGGCCAACGCTCTATCCACTGAGCCACACCGGTTTCCGCCTAGTTTCCGTTTAACTAAACAGCCAGCCCAGTGTGGCTCAGTGTGGTTAATACCATAGACTCTGAAGTCAAAATTCCGATTCAAATCTCAGATCTTCCATTCGCTACCGATGTGACCCTGGCCAGGGTGTTTAACCTCTCTGAGCTTCCACTTCCTTGGAATATGAATGGCACCAGCGCACAGCATTGTTAGGATGAAACTGGTCCCACAATACAGCGACCTCATTCAAGCTCCTGGCAAATGTTTCATAAATGTTAGCTATTATTACTATTTAAGAATTCATTTAAAACTTCATTTGAGATTACATACTACAAAGAATTACTATCCAAATCCAGATATTATTCTATAGGTCTGACAGTTGAAACGGACAAGGCTGAGAGTTCACGAATAATTTAATTGAGCAAATACACATTTAGGACCTATTTGTGTCCTGTGGCAGAATTCCTACCGGTTCAAAAACTGAATAGGATGCCGAAACTGGTTTGGCTCAGTGGAGAGAGCGTGGGCCTGCAGACTGAAGAGTCCCAGGTTCGATTCCGGTCAGGGGCATGGACCTTGGTTGCGGGCACATCCCCAGTGGGGGGTGTGCAAGAGGCAGCTGATTAATGATTCTCTCTCATCGATGTTTCTAACTTTCTATCCCTCTTCCTTCTTCTCTGTAAAAAAATCAATAATATATATATATTTTTTTAAAAACTGAATAGGACAGGTCTTTGCCTTTAAGAATCTTATGGTCAGCAGGGGTTCAGATAGGGCTTCCTCTCTCTTCCTTTCCCTCTAAAAGCAATAACAAATATTTTTTTTTTTTAAATAAAACCCAAAAACATAAGCAAAAACTTTATTTGCTTAAAAAGTGACATATTATCAGCTCTAATACTGGGAAATATTATGATGTATGCTGACCCCGTAATAAATACCACGCGTCTCTTACCGCATTAAGATCTGTCGGAGATATTTTGCCAAACAGTGCCAAGCAGGAAGGTTTTTGGTGCATCCAGCAAAATCCAAGACACCGAACAGCACCTCCAGCCCCAGTCTACGGTGCTCTTCTTGGTCTGCAATGGTCACAGCAGTTAGGTCACAGGGGAAACTGAGGCACACAGAGCCAAGACAATCACTTCCCCAGCTGATAAAGCATTACTGGACCGTAAGCCTCTGATTTGGCCAAAAATTTAAAACAATTCATTGTACTCATACTCTCCTGTGAAGAAGCTGAGAAATGCAATAATTCAGTCCATGCTACTGAAGTCGGAATGCGGATTCTGATCTCTGAATGGGCTATACTAGTGGTCGGCAAACTCATGAGTCCACAGAGCCAAATATCAGCAGCACGACGATTGAAATCTTTTTGGAGAGCCACATTTTTAAAAGTTAAACTTCTTCTTACGCCACTTCTTCAAAACAGACTCGCCTAGGCCGTGGTGTTTTGTGGAAGAGCCACACTCAAGGGGCCAAAGAGCCGCAGGTGGCTCGGGAGCCGCGGTTTGCCGACCACGGAGCTATACAACTCTATGCCTGAGTTAGGGGCATCCATCATGTCTAACTCAGGCGTTATTAAAATATGCGCATTATTTATTGTAAGCATACAGTAAATAATACACACAACAGACAGACAAAATGTGTGTGATCGGTATGACCTCTGGTGAACAGTGAACCATAAGAAGTTAAGACATGTGTGTGTGAGTGTGGGAATGGGGGGGATGGATGCATGTACCACATCAGGGAATGGGAGTGTCTGGGCTCCAGAACTGCGAACGGGGGAGCAATGGGTTTGGCCCAGGGACCTTGCTGCTGACCCTCTCGTCTACCCACAGAGATTTAATACACACACACACACACACACACACACACACGACTCACCTGATTTCCTCAGTAACCTGTGGAATTCTAGCATCAGCTTATGAGATGGTACAATCTGATACAAAATCTGGAAGAAAGCATAATCTTGTGATATTTGCACATGCAAAAGGCATTTCTCAAATTTCAGCTTACTTTCAAATAGCCCTTCAGAGAATGAATCATGGATTTAAAAGATACTTAGCTTTTATCCAGTTTCATTTCAGGAACAGAAAGGATTCTCTGTAAAGCTATTGTTTAAAAATTTATTTGATAATAACAAGTTAATCAGAAGTGTAGGGGAAAACAGATGGAGGCCTTTTATTTTCTCATACATTTTTATACTGTTTATCACACTTAATAATTTAATTTCTTTTCAGATGTCAAAACTGAGAAGAAAAAAAAAAAATAAAGGAAAAAATCTATTTCACACAGGCCTAGCGGTTGAATGTCAACCCATGAACCATGAGGTTCCCGGTTCGATTCCCAGTCAGGGCACAGGCCCATAATGCAGGCTCAATCCCCAGGAGAGGGCGTGCAGAATGATGTTTCTATCTCTCTATCTCTTTCCCTTCCTCTCTTTCTAGTACCCAATTAAAAATCTTTAAAAAAAAAAAATAAATCTATACCTTATAAAAAATCTGAGGGACAGAATAAACTGGTGAATATAATAGAATCAGGGGCCTAGAAAGGGAGTGGACTGACAATTCCCAGGGGGAAAGGGGGGTGGGGGGTGCGGGAAGAGACTGGACAAAAATCGTACACCCATGAATGAAGACAGTGTGGGAAGGTAAGGGCAGAGGGTGGGGTGGGAACCAGGTGGAGGGGCGCTATGGGGGGAAAAAAGAGGAACAATTGTAATAATCTGAACAATAAAGATTTAAAAAAAAGAAAGTCTGTACCTTAAGCACACTAATCAGTTTCTCTCGTGGCGCCTTCTCTCTCTTTAGAAAGTTGTACAAGTAGACGTGTGCGTTGGGATTAGACGGGAACTTTTCGTCGTAGGCATAGTTAGAGAGGACCTCTCGGGCCCCATCTTGATCCCCATAGAATTCCAGCATCTATATTAAAAAAAAAACACACACACACATAATATCTGAGCTAAATTCTGTAAGGGTCCCGGGTTCGATTCCAGCCAGGGGCACATGTCCAGGTTGCAAGCTCAGTCCCCAGTAGGGGACGTGCAGGAGGCAGCCAATCAATGATTCTCTCTCATCACTGATGTTCCTATCTCTCTCTCCCTTCTCCCTTTCCTCCCTGAAATCAATAAAAATATATTTAATTTTTTTAAAAAATGAAACTAATAAAATTTTATGGGAATTTTATGGGATAAAACAGTTACGTACCTCTACATAACTCTTCACGAAAGGGTCCCAGACCCCGGGCGTCTGAATCAGAGCAGAGAAGTTGATGGACGTTTTCCAGCTGTGGCTGAACATGTTCTGAGAGGCTGTGCTGTAAGCATAGTCATCCTCATCTAATCAAAGACCAGAGACTCATTAAGAATCACTCAGAACTGACCACAAATCAGAAAAGCTCGGGCCCTGGTGGCTTTGCTGATGAAGACAAATATTTAAAGGATAAGACTGAGCTGAAACCAGTGTGGCTCAGTGGATAGAGCATCGGCCTGCGGACTGAAGGGTCCCGGGTTCAATTCCGGTCAAGGGCATGTACCTTGGTTTCAGGCACATCCCCAGTAGAGGGTGTGCAAGAGGCAGCTGATCGATGAATTTCTCTCATCGATGTTTCTAACTCTCTATCCCTCTCCCTTCCTCTCTGTAAAAACTCAATAAAATATATATATTTTTTTTTTAAAAAGAGCTCCACGTATAATGCCATCTCCACCTCCTGTTGCTAGGGAACAAAGGGCCGCCACAGGAAGGGCCTGGATCACCTGTCCGCGGGGAAGAGGGCATCAGTGCCAGGTTCCAACTGCTTCTGTCGTCAAATATTTGCTTCAGTTCTGCCTGATCACGTGTGAGAAAGTAAATATTGAATTGAAAACTTACCTAATCAGCATTAACAAGCCCGTTTAAAAATAAATAAATAAATAAAAAATATCGCAGCAGGCATTATAGCCAGGTTAACTGAAGAAACAGAAGACAGACACAGGACATCGAAAGATCTGACTGGGCCAGCCCTGACCGGTGTGGCTCAGTGGATAGAGCGTTGGCCTGCGGACTAAAGGGTCCCAGGTTCGATTCCGGTCAAGGGTGTGGGCTCGATTCTCCCCCATAGGGGACATGCAGGAGGCAGCCAATCAATGATTCTCTCTCATCATTGATGTGTGTGTGTCTCTCTCTCCCTTTCCCTTCCTCTCTCTGAAATAGGAAAAAAGATCTGTTATAACCTTTGTGCAGGGATAAAACAGCATTATCTTGCTCTACTCTTTAAACATAATATTCTGAGAAACAGCATTATAAAACACACTAACCCCCATTCCAAACCCACAAGAAGGAACATTTATGATGTGCGATAATGCCTGCTGAAGAAAATGGTCACCTTTCTTGGAAATCCTATTTAAAAGCAGCAAAGAATCTAAAATGATCATAACTTAATTTTATGAATCATCTAAGTTTTGTCTGAAAGGGTTTTTTGATATATCGGAATATAAAAAATGATGGAGAACTTTACATCCACAGACATCTGTTCTCCGTAACATCTGAATAAAGCTCGGCTGGGGGGCCGGGGATTGGATTTACTTCTTAAGATCCCTGTGTCCTTCTGATCCAGTCTTACCGCCTACAGCAGTGGTCAGCAAACCGCGGCGGCTCGCGAGCCACATGCGGCTCTTTGGCCCCTTGAGTGTGGCTCTTCCACAAAACACCACGGCCTGGGCGAGTCTATGTTGAAGAAGTGGCGTTAGAAGAAGTTTACGTTTAAAAAATTTGGCTCTCCAGAGAGATTTCAATCATTGTCCTGTTGATACTTGGCTCTGTGGACTGATGAGTTTGCCGACCACTGGCCTAAAGAAACAGTTCCCTTGTTTCCACTCACCAAGCTCGGACAATTCCTTCTTCTTCTTAGACCAGGTGTAATACTGCAAAAGCCCTTTGTAGGCCTGGACGAGGTTGATCAGCGCCTCCTGGGACGAGGACTTCTCGCCGTATCTCCACGTCTCCGCCTGGCTCAGATTCCTGTTGGCGTCGTCCAGCAGCCCGTGGTGCAGAAGGTATAACGTGTGTTGCAGGGAGATCTGCAACCGTAACAAGAACATGCAGGGACCTGTGAGCTGCTTAGAAAACCATTCGTCAGACAGCTCCGTACACAATAGGACGTATGTTGGGCTAAGGTAATGGTAGCACACACATGATGTAACGGCACAGGCCCCAAGACCCGAAATGTCAATCCAGAGAAGAGGGGAGAGGGGTGGGACAGTACCAGGTGGGTGACAGTGAAAGAATGTCAGCTTACAGCCCTAACTGGTGTGGCTCAGTGGATAGAGCCTCGGCCTGTGAACTCAAGGGCCCCAGGTTCAATTCCGGTCAAGGGCATGTGCCTTGGTTGCGGGCACATCCCCGGCAGGGAGTGTGCAGGAGGCAGCTGGTCGACGTTTCTAACTCTCTATCCCTCCCGCTTCTTCTCTGTAAAAACATCAATAAAAATAACGTGATAATTAATAAAAATAAAAAAAAGGATGTCGGCTTACAGAGAGAGGACCACGTGATCCAGGGAAAGAACCTGTGCCCGGGAGACAGACAGGAGCCTGGTGGCTGCCAAAGGCCGAGGGTGGAGGAGGCGGGAAGATGTTGGTCAAAGGGCACCCCTTTTCACTTATGAGATAAGTTCCGGGAATTCTAATATACAGTACGGTAACCAGAGTTAATAACTGTTAATAATTGTATACTCGAAAGTTCCCGGAAGGGTAGAGCTTTAATGTTCTCATCAGAACAACAACACAACGTAATCACGTGACAATCACACCTCATTGTGATTACCTCTTCCATGACGCATACGTGGCTCAAAACATCACTGTACGCATTAAACCTACACGGTGTGAGGCTGGTCCGAGTGCAGTGCTGTCTTACAACTAAACCTACCCGGTGTGATATGCCAATTATATCTCCAGAAAGCTGGGAGGGAAACGCTTGCACATATTCAAACTCCCAGTTTGGCCGAAACGGGTTTGGCTCAGTGGATAGAGCGTCGGCCTGCAGACTGAAGGGTCCCAGGTTCGATTCCCGTCAGGGGCATGGACCTTGGTTGCAGGCACATCCCCGGTAGGGAGTGTGCAGGAGGCAGCTGATCGCTGATTCTCTCTCATCGATGTTTCTAGCTCTCTATCCCTCTCTCTTCCTCTCTGTAAAAAAATCAATAAAATATATTTAAAAAAAAACAAAAACACTTCAAAGGTAAATTCTCAAAGCCCACGTTCTTACCGTTAAGTAATTCATGACGCCGATATTCTTCATCCTGTCCGCAAAGACATTGAAAGTCTCCACGCTGCTTTTGGGGTGATAATAGAGAATTTCACTTCCGAGTTTCCAAATCATCTGTCAAAACAGAAATTGCTATTAACAATGTAAAACCTTTGCCTTACCCCATGTCTGCCCAAGAAAGCTAATTTTTTTCTGATTATTTCATTCAAAAGCAACCTGTCATTTCTTTCCCTAGCTACCACTTCCATCGACATTTCACTAGCCTTCACCCAGTGAAACTAATATTGTATCACATGTGATTAAGTCCTTCCCACCAATTAAAATACCAGATAATTATAACAGTGCCATTTTTAAATCAGTAGTCTAAAGAAGGCAGGCAGTAAGGATATAGACTGAGGATAAAAATTTTGCCGAAGCCGGTGTGGCTCAGTGGATAGAGCGTCGGCCTGCGGCTGAAAGGTCACAGGTTCGATTTTGGTCAGGGACATGGACCTTGGTTGCGGGCACATCCCCAGTAGGGGTTGTGCAGGAGGCACTGGTCGATGTTTCTCTCTCATCGACATTTCTAGCCCTCTATATCTCTCCCTTCCTCTCTGTAAAAAATCAATAAAATATATATTTTTTAAAAAAATTTATTAACATAGAAAAAAACAAAATGAGAGCAATGGACTAGATACTTCCTGAGATCCCAGCAAGCTTGCTAACTACTGACTATATGTAACCTCCATTTAGGGCTCCAATTTAAGAATGTTTATCAGCCAAAACCGGTTTGGCTCAGTGGATAGAGTGTCGGCCTGCGGCTGGAAGGTCCCAGGTTTGATTCTGGTCAAGGGCATGGACCTTGGTTGCGGGCACATCCCCAGTAGGGGGTGTGCAGGAGGCAGCTGATCGATGTTTCTCTCTCATCGATGTTTCTAACTCTCTCTCTCTTCCTCTCTGTAAAAAATCAATAAAATATATATATTTTTTAAAAAAGAATGTTTATCAGCAACAGACACATTTTAATAGAAGGTATTTCCTCCCCACAGCCCTACAACATTGCTGACAGAACGTGGAGCTCTGCGTTTTCCATGGCCATGAACTCTGTTTCTCTGACCCCGTTTTAAAGCAATTCAGTAACACGGACCTGAAAGTAAATGTACATGAATTTTAAATCCGTTATTTCTATAAACATACAGACTGGTGGTTTGGTATAACTGTAAATCGAGTCTTCCCAGCTTAGCGGGGCCAAGACCTCATTGGCAGAATGCCAGACTGGAGCACTCTGGGGCTTAAAGAAACTGTGGAGATTGCCTGTCACAAGGGCACTTGGACCTGGTTGCACACGAGAACTGCCTGTTAAATAAACGCTGCAGGGACTCAGACTCAGATTCAGACCTGGAGTGGAGCCCAGGAAATCTGCAGGTCCAACGAAAGCCCTAGACCCGTGGTTGGCAAACTGCGGCTCGCGAGCCACATGCGGCTCTTTGGCCCCTGGAGTGTGGCTCTTCCACAAATACCACGGCCTGGGCGAGTCTATTTTGAAGAAGCGGTATTAGAAGTTTTAAAAATTTGGCTCTCCAAAGAAAAGGGCAAATGGCCGTCTCCTGCGTCCAGCGACAGCCTGGTCAGACCCCAGGGAATCGGACCGTACAGCCAGCAGGCCTTTCCAATGGTTTAGAGATGGGACATGAAAAAAAAAAAAAAAGAGGACTCCAGAGTTTGGCCTTAGCAGTTACATACACAAAAACAATCCTCTTCTGAGATGAAGAAAAGGTGGTGAAGATCAGAACCGTGTCCACCAAAAGGAGCTGGAACTCCCAGGGATCGGAAACCTCTCCCGCACTCGCCCTGGCTCACCTCGGGCGCGGCCTGCCGCTTTTGGCTGTCCGAGTCTTCCAGGGTCTGGAGGTAGCTGTGCATGTACTCGGCTGCTCGCTGCCACTGGTGCTTTAGCAGGGCCTCTTGGATGAAACTTAAACAGGCACTTGTGGTCTGAGCAAAATCCTTCTCCTTTTTCCCTCGGGTCACTATAAGGAGTAAAGAGAGGAGTCTTTTATTTATTTTTTTTAATATGTTTTTATTGTCGAAACAGGTTTGGCTCAATGGATAGAGCATCGACCTGCAAACTGAAAGGTCCCAGGTTTGATTCCGGTCAAGGGCATGTATCTTGGTTGCGAGAACATCCCCAGTGGTGGGTGTGCAGGAGGCAGCTGGTCGATGATTCTCTCTCATTGATGTTTCTCTCTCACTCTCTCCCTTCCTCTCTGTAAAAAATCAGGAAAAAAAAAAAAAAATATATATATATATATACATACATATATATGTTTTTATTGATTGGAGAGAGGAAGGGAGAGGGAGGAAGATAGAAGCATCAAAAATGAGAGAGAACCATCGATCGGCTGCCCTCTGCACACCCCTTACAGGGGATCAAGCCCACAACCTGGCATGTGCCCTCACCAGGGATCAAACCATGACCGCCAAGTTCACTGGTTGTTGCTCAACCACTGAGCCACACCAGTTGGGCAAAGAGAGGAGTCTTTTACACAGTGACCCTGACTCAAGAGTTCAAAAACTTACTTCTGACAAATGGGAGTATTAACAAGTACAATAGTGGGTATTACCTTAATCCAGCCCATCCCAAATATTAAAGCTAGCTTCATTTGCAACAAACTATCCCACACTATTTAACTAGTTTAGCAAATGGGGAAAAAAGACTAATGTAGAGATGTCAACAAACCCTTCAAATCTGTCAATCACCCTTTCATTTTTTTTTAAATATATTTTATTGAGTTTTTACAGAGAGGACTGAAAGGTCCCAGGTTCGATTCCAGTCAAGGGCATGTACCTTGGTTGAGGGCACATCCCCAGTAGGGTGTGTGCAAGAGGCAGCTGATCGATGTTTCTCTCTCATCGATGTTTCTAGCTCTCTATCCCTCTCCCTTCCTCTCTGTAAAAAATCAATAATTTTTTTTTAATTTTTTTTTTAAGAATTCTAGCCCTAACTGGTTTAGCTCAGTGGATAGAGCATTGGCCTGTGGACTGAAGGGTCCCAGCTTCAATTCCGGTCAAGGGCATGTGCCTTGCTTGCGGGCACATCCCCAGTAGGGGGTGTGCAGGAGGCAGCTGGATCGACGTTTCTCTCTCATCCATGTTTCTAACTCTCTATCCTTCTCCCTTCCTCTCTGTAAAACATCAATAAAAAAAAATTTTTTTTAAGAATTCTAAAACAAAAAATCATCTTTTTTTAAATTTCTTTTTGGCTGTAGCATAAGAAATTGTCATCTGTTCATTCTTATCTTGCAAAGTGAATCAAGCTTGGTTATTCATGTTGCATTCGTATGGAATCTTATCATCACTTGCACGGAAGGTAAAACGGCTGTACGGTGTTTTACTTACGCACACTTTCCACGTGCTTCTGGAGCCAAGGGAGACGCATTCCTGAACAAGAGCGAACACTCCTTTCCGCTGGGTCATCCTCCTTCGTGGGCCTCAGCAAGTCTTCGCTGAAATCACTCATCCCTATTTCAAACCGAGAAGATCAGTTACTGTCTGCACATCTTAATCCACAGCCTTCTGAGTTCTACAGAAAAACAGACGTTTCTTAGTCTCTAGTACATACCACTTGATCAGCAAAATTAAGGGTATCTAGAAATTCCTTTTAAAAATATAAATTTGTCAGTAACAACCAAAGAAAATGATCCATGCAAAAAAAAAAACAAAGACTATGTTTCAAGAAAACACCAAGATAGATAAGATACTGCCCCTTGATTTAAAAAAAAAAAAAATTCAAATCTAAAGGAAGAAACAGCAGCATGGTCAGGTAGCTCAGTTGTTAGAGCAGTGGTCAGCAAACTGCAGCTTACCAGCCACATGTGGCTCTGTGGCCCCTTGAGTTTTTAGCAAAGGCCAGCTTAGGAGAATCCTAATTAAGTTAATCACAATGTACCTACCTACATAGTTTAAGTTTAAAAAATGTGGCTTTCTGCCGAAACCGGTTTGGCTCAGTGGATAGAGCATCAGCCTGCGGACTGAAGGGTCCCAGGTTCCATTCCGGTCAAGGGCATGTACCTTGGTTGCAGACATATCCCCAGTAGGGGGTGTGCAAGAGGCAGCTGATCGATGATTCTCTCTCATCGGTGTTTCTAACTCTTTATCCCTCTCTCTTCCTCTCTGTAAAAACTCAATAAAATATATATATATTTTTTAAAAATGTGGCTCTCCGTGGGCTTGGGGGCTGAAGGGACCAGGGTTCGATTCCGGGCAAGGGCATGTACCTTGGTTGAGGGCACATCCCCAGTAGGGCAAGGGCATGTACCTTGGTTGAGGGCACATCCCCAGTAGAGGGTGTGCAAGAGGCAGCTGATCGATGACTCTCTCTCATCCATGTTTCTAACTCTATCCCTCTCCCTTCCTCTCTGTAAAAAAAAATCAATAAAATACATTTTTTAAAAAAAATCAAATTCTAGAGTTAGGAGCATGGGTTTTAAATAGCACTAGATTTTTAACCCCACGCGCATGCATTTCATGGAGTCCTGATAGAAGCAGCTCTGCCTTCCCAGATTCTCAAAGCCTGCAGGCGTGTCATGCATTTGCCAAATTCACCAAAGTCCCTCCCTCCTCCCGCCGGCGGTGATGGGTGGAGGGTACCCTCGGCCCTTACCTCGGAACCCAGTCCCAGCTCCAAGCGGCCAGAGCAAACACCGGAAGTGGAGTTAGCGACAGCCCCGTGTGAACATGCGCGAAGCCAGCTCCCCGGCTCGCAGGCAACGCGCAGGCGCAGCCCCGCCCCTAACTCCTCCCGCGGCGCCACAGCCTTCGCTGTCCTCGGCTTGGCCCCGCCCCCCTGCCGGATAACCCGGAAGTGATCGCGAACTCCCGCTCTCTCACTGTGGATGCTCCAGATTTGCATCTTGGTCTAGGGACATGCGATGAATGGGAGGCTGGGTTTTATTGCAAATGGATATTAGGGCGACCAGAGGGCAAGTGGGTGGGGTGGACAGTGGCCGGTGGTCCGAGCACTGCAAATCTGTAGAGCCTAGCCATTTCCTTGGTCCTTTGAAATCATTTTTCTCTTTTCTTAAAATTTAAATTTTGAATTTAGGGGACCCTGGACTGCCTCCCCAAAAGGTGGGCAAGATTTGTTTTTCCTCTCAGCAGTGGAGGTTCCGCTGACACCTGCAGTCACTGTCCTAAAGACCGACAAACTTTTTTTTAAAACTTACACTTCTCTTTTTTAAATATATTTTATTGTTGTTGTTTTTTTTTTTTTTTTTTTTTTTTTTTTTACAGAGAGGAAGGGAGAGGGATAGAGAGTTAGAAACATCAATGAGAGAGAATCATCAATCATCTGCCTCCTGCACACCCCCTGCTGGGGATGTGCCCGCAACCAAGGTACATGCCCTTGACCGGATTCGAACCTGGGACCTTTCAGGCCACAAGCTAACGCTCTATCCACTGAGCCAAACCGGTTTCGGCCAGGGCCAACCCATTCAATATCAATCTTGGTTTCACTGTCAAGAATAGTAAATGTGTGTGAGGTAATTATGAAAAATACACAATAAATGCATAACTTGCACTTAATGACTAGGAGCATAATGATAACTGTATCTTATCCTTTTATTAAGGTCATCTGAAATGGCAATGAGATTCTCAAATATCCCAACAATAATCTCAACCTCTGATTACAACAAAACAAAAAAAGTTGGTGGATCTTGAGATAACCACTATCCTTCTTTTTCCTTCCACAAAAGTTCCAAAAGAGCTTGGCCAAAATATGTTAAATTCCAAAACACAATTTTAAGCCTTAGATGATTTTGCTCAGTGGTTAGAGTGTCTTTGGCCTGCGGATTGAAGGGTCCAGGGTTCAACTCTGGTCAAGGACACATGCCCTGGTGGGTTTGATCTCCAGGAGGGGGCATGCAGGAGGCAGTCAATTAATGATTCTATTCATTGATATTTCTATCTCTACCTCTCCCTTCCTCTTTTAAATCAATAACAAAATTTTAAAATTTTTTTAAGCTTTTCATTTCTTTAAAATAAGTATATGCAAAATAATGTACAAATATGTACAAATGAATGGTATGGATCTGATGTTAATTTTTAATCCCTGCCTTCTTGAGCTGTGCTATCTTTAAATGTGTCTAGTCTGAATTAATATGTACTGTAAGTGTAAAATACATAACAGATTTCAAAGATTTCATATAAAATAAAGAATGTCAAATGCCTCGTTAAGAATCTTACATTGATTACAAGTTGAAACAGTAATACTTTGGATGTATTGTATTAAGATGTATTATTAAAATTAGTCTCATCGTCACTTGTAGAAATTTTAAATTTGTAGCTAGCATCGTATTGCAATTGGACAGCATTGCTCTAGGGCAGTGTTTCCCAAACCTTTGACATATGTGTACCTTCTATAATTTTCGTAACGCTGAGTACCCCTCATGAGAACGCAGAATTAGGCACAACTAAGCATGGTGCAGTGTATATCCCCACCAAACTCCGGTGCAACGCCTACCCCCACCAAACTCTTCCTGTATCCTTGGGGGGACGTGTACCACACTTTGGGAAACACTGCTCTAGGGAGTCAGTGAGAAATAAGGGAAATATGAGGTTTAGATCCATTTAACATTCTGGCTTGATGTTATTATTCATCCTTTAATGCATTCCATACCATTTCCTATCCGATGCATATTTTAATAGGTATGAATTTTTTTTTCCATCTTTTAATAGGGATGTACTTTCATACTTGCAGGGAACTCTCACGCTTCCTGTATGCTCGACATCCACACTTGAATAGGCTGCATGATGGCATTTATGTTCCTGTTTCTAATTTTATACTGAATGTGTCAACTAAAATGCTGAGGATTCAGGAGGTTTGCTTTGTCTGGTTGTGTGGTCTGTTAACAGGTTGTCTGTGCTTGTACATCAAGAACCTATTTTCTTCCTCTCAGTTCTTAGTAGCTCCTCCAGGAGGCGCTTGTGAGCTGCCAAACACAGCCTGGGAGGTTGTTACCTGCCACGGCTGACATTTAGTAAGAAGAGAAGTGTCCAGGGTAGGTTCCATCTAAAAATGTCTCCCTTGAGATGAAGTCATTGATCAGCTGAGACTCTCGTTGCATTATCAACCATCCCTGTTGCCCAAGAGCCAGGTCTGTTAGCGGTTTAATTGTTTAAACAGCATAAATGGGCAATCTTTAATATGTGATCTTATTTGCTTCTTCAAGCAACACAATGAAATGTTAACATTTAGCCCCAATTTTATTTTATTTTTCTAAATATATTTTATTGATTTTTTTTTTCAGAGAAGAAAGGCGAGGGATAGAGAATTAGAAACATCAATTGGAGAGAAACATTGGATCAGCTGCCTCCTGCACAGCTCCTATTGGGGATGTGCCCACAACCAAGGTACATGCCTTTGACCGGAATCGAACCTGGGACCTTTCAGTCCGCAGGCCAACGCTCTATCCACTGAGCCAAACCAGTTAGGGGTAGCCCCAATTTTATAGATGAGGAATCTAAGAAACGCAAAAATTGGTTACTCATCCAGGGTCACATGACTACACTCCTGATAGCTAGCTTAATTCTTTTGACTACATTCCCTGCCTCCACTCCTGCCCTGTAGGGAAGTAATTCATATCTGAAATCTGTAATGGATAAACCAATCTGCACCGTGCAGGTTGGGTTGTACGGGCCCCACCCTGGAATTCATTCTGCATTTGTTTCAAAGCACCAAATATTTGCCTTCTGGGAAAAGCGCGCCAAGGTAAATCAGGCAGAACCGGAAACCGGAACTGACATACAAACTTACTGTATATATCGGTGGCAATTTCAGATGTTTGCCTTTCTTCCTTTGTACAATACAAATGGGGACATTTAACAAGACTGGACAAACAGAACATGCTGATAGAAGACCTTGGCTTGCATATGACTCACTCCTAATAGAACATACCCTTTGACATGGCTTTGACATGCTTTTTATTTTTTAAAAATATATTTTATTGATTTTTTTACAGAGAGGAAGAGAGAAGGATAGTTAGAAACATCGATCAGCTGCCTCCTGCACACCCCCCACAGGGGATGTGCCCGCAACCAAGGTACAGGAATCCAACCTGGGACCCTTCAGTCTGCAGGCCGACGCTCTATCCACTGAGCCAAACTGGCTTCAGCTTAACATGCTTTTTAATGGTGGGGAAGGATTTAACCATACTAGCCATGCTTAACACAAAACTCATTCTCCTTGGCTTTCAGAATAGGATATTTGCTTAAAAGTTCGCTTCTGTTTTGATTCCTTTCCTTAATGTCTGATAGCTTTCTGTCTTTGGCTCTACTAAGTCTAATTCTTGTGCTTGATTTTCATAAGCTGACTTGTCCTAGATAAACCCAAGTTTATTATTTCCCCGTTCTATTTGATAGGATCATTTCCCTCTAGAAAGGTTAGGTCGCCTTCCTGTCCTTTAAAAATTACTTCCTGCCAAAACCGGTTTGGCTCAGTAGATAGAGCATAGGCCTGCAGACTGAAAGGTCCCAGGTTGGTTCTGATCAAGGATATGTACCTTGGTTGCGGGCACATCCCCAGTAGGGGGTGTGCAAGAGGCAGCTGATCAATGATTCTCTCTCATTGATGTTTCTAAGTCTCTATCCCTCTCTCTTCCTCTCTCTAAACAAATCAATAAAAATATATATATATTTTTTTTTAAATTACATCCTGTTCTGTTTTGTCTTAGGTTGCTTTCTTCAACTTGCCCTTTCCTGTCTTTTTAGAATCTAAATCCCACTTAACTCACCGAGACTTAGCTCAAATCCCACTACAACCATTTACTTTCCTCCTTCTTTGAACTCTTTAGTGCTTAGAATTTGTACCCCAACACATTTCAGCACTTACTGTGTGCCAGGGTTCTTTTCTCTCTCTCCTCCCCCCATTCTTACTAAGGGAGATGATTGGTATTAGCAGGAGAGCTTTGTTGATCTTGTAGGAGTTTCCATTCTAAACACTATGATGGGGATCCAGAGTCATTCTCCACCCTCAGAAGTGGAACCCAATGGAGGCTACTTGGGCACAGATGTAAAAGGTGGACCCAGCTGAAACCGGTTTGGCTCAGTGGATAGAGCATCAGCCTGCAGACTGAAGGGTCCTGGGTTCGATTCCAATCAAGGGCATGTACCTTGGTTGTGGGCACATTCCCAGTGGGGGGCATGCAAGAGGCAGCTGATTGATGACTCATCGATTTTCTAACTCTCTATCCCTCTCCCTCTCTGTAAAAAATCAAAATATATATATATATTTAAAAAATAATAAAATATATTTTAAAAAAATAAAAAATAATAAAAGGTGGGCCCATCTCCTAGGCCAGCGGTTGGCAAAGTCATTAGTCCACAGAGCCAAATATCAACAGGACAACGATTGACATTTCTTTGGAGAGCCACATTTTTTAAACTTAAACTTCTTCTAATGCCATTTCTTCAAAATAGACTCGCCCAGGCTGTGGTATTTTGTGAAAGAGCCACACTCAAGGGGCCAAAGAGCCGCATGTGGTTCGCTAGCCGAGGTTTGTTGACCACTGTCCTAGGCAATGACCACACAGAATGACACTAGACACAAAAGTCAGAAATCTGGGAAGAGGGAAGAAAGACCCCAAGACGCTCTGTAGGAAATGACACTGTGCAGGCTGACTTGACAGAGTAAAGAAATGTGCGTCTGTTGTTTTTTTGACTCACTATATTGCAACCAATCATAGTATTTTTATTTTTAACCAAATCCTTTACTAGGATTAACCTGGTGTATAACACTACAGGTTGTCTTTTTTATTATTGAATTTTAAGAGTCCTTTGTATATTCCAGATCAGAGATTTTCAACCTTCCTCATCTCACGGCACACACAAACCACTTACTAAAAGTCCGCAGCACGCCAAAAAATGTTTTGAAGATTAAATGAATTGATACGTTTAAAGGCCTTAGAATAACACCCGCTCCTAAGGAAAATAACAAATATTAGCTGCCATTGCCTCTCCCCTATTCTGACATTGATTTGTTAGTCATTGTTATACCAGTCGGTTTCCCCTGAATTGTGGGCTTCCTTAGACAGGGTAGGATATCTTGTCTTTGACTTACATATTTTTGCGCACCACCCTAGGATTTTGTCCCGTGCGTGTCACGGCATGGTAACCTCAACACATCTGTGTTGGAAGCTCAACACATCTGTGTTGAATTCAGTCACTTCTTCCCTGTGGATAAAGACCCAAGCAAATGGAGATCTCGGCAGGAGAACCCATTGCCCATCTCTATCTCCCAGGCCCCCTCAAAAGACCCAACTCGCCACATGCATGCTCTCATCACCTCACCAATGCACCATTCCACTTCCTCTCCCCTTCCTAATCAACGCGCGCGTGTGTGTGTGTGTGTGTGTGTGTGTGTGTGTGTGTGTGTGTGGCGTGGGGGGGGGGGGGTTGTGTCCGGAATGGAGCCTCGAAACAGGGACTCACAGAGTCATAGTGGGGTTTCATAGCTGGGGAAAGGAGGTACCCCAAGAATGGGGGCAGCGGATCAGAGAGGAGAGGCTGTGAAAACCCCGCACCATCCCACCAACAGGTGGGAGGCGTTAGGGGGATCCAAGGTCGCAGGGCGGAGGTTGGGGGTAGGGTAGGGTGACCAGATGTCCAGCTTTTGGCGGGACAGTCCCGATTTTTAACCATGTGTCCTGCGGCGTTTTTTTAAAAGTCCCGATTTAAAAAAAAAAAATGCCGCGGGACGCAAGACAAATTGTTACAAATCGCGACTGTCGAAAAAAATACCGATTTGTTATTATGCACGCACTGTTTGATTCTTGTCTGTGCCCTGACGGGATGGAACAGGCCAGCACAACCTTGGTCTATTCAAGATGTTCTACCCAACTAACCTACCCCACCAGGCCAATGGGTGAAAATAACTTAAATACAACTTTGCATTTCTTTGATTAAATTTCAATATAATTATTAAAAAAAAAAAAAAAAGCCGAAAACGGTGTTGCTCAGTGGATAGAGCGTCGGCCTGCGGACTCAAGGGTCCCAGGTTCGATTCCAGTCAAGGGCACATACCTTGGTTGTGGGCACATCCCCAGTGTGTGTGGGGCGGTGTACAAGAGGCAGCTGATCAATGATTCTCTCTCATTGATGTTTCTCTCTATCCTCTCTGTAAAAAAAATCAATAAAATAGATATTTTTTAAAAAAAATCGGGACTGTCCTGCCAAAAGCGGGATGTCTGGTCACCTTAGGGTAAGGGGGAGAGCGAAGAAAGCAGTTGCGGTTCTCCTCCGAGACCCCCCTGCATGCGCTCCCCGGGGCCCGGTGCTGACGTGTCAGACCGGCAATTCAAACCCGCCCAGGCCCCGCCCCTCGCGCTTGGCCACGCCCTGGCCACGCCCGCTGGAGCCGCCGGTCACGCCCCCATTCCGCCACGTCCACGCCCCTCGCGCACGGCCCCGCCCCCTCCGTGCCCAGACCACGCCCCCATCCCGCCCTGGCCCCGCCCGCTGGCGCCGCGGGCCTCCGCCTCCGCGTCACCGGCCCCCGCGGTGACCACAACATGGCTGCGGCGCCGGGGCTGCCCTTGTGCCTGCTCCTGCTCGGGCTGCCCTGGCGGGTGCCGGGCCGGCTGGAGCCGGACGCGAGCCGGCGCTTCTCCGAGCACAAGCTCTGCGCCGACGAGGAATGCAGCAGTGAGTGCCCGCGGGCCGCCGGGGCCGGGCTGCGCGGGGGCGGGAGCCGGGGCAGCCCGCACGCCGCCGCCGCCGGGGAGCCGCAGCCCAGCCGGGGCGGGAGGGCGGAGCGCCGGGCCGGGGGTGGGGGGCGGGGGGGGTTCGGGGATCGAGCCCCGGGGTCCCCCTGCGTGTGTGCCCGGCGGCTCTGCGGGCGCCCCGGCCAGCAGGCCCCGGGCCGCGGGGGTCTGCGCCTCCCACTTGTTGCCGGCGTTTCCTTCGCTGGTCTGGGTGGAGGATCTGGGGTGGAGGGGGGGAAGGGGGGGGTCGGAGGTGGCCCCCGTTATCCCGGGGTTAGCTGCCCGGCTCCCGATGGGAGATGGGGCCGCGTGCCCCGGGCTCCCCACGCCGCCGCCTCGGAGCGCCTTCCTGCCCCGCCGCGGGGACCGGGGTGGCTGCTGTGCTGTCCGGGGGCAGATGCGCCCCGGGCTCGCTGGGCGGACTCCCTGCTCAAGGTTGATGATAGGTTTCGGGAAGGGCGCTGCCCCCTGGCCCTCCTGCTTCGCTAGGATTTTGGGGGCAGACGTACTGGAGTTTGGGATCGGGACGGTCTTGGAGTCCGGGCAGGCGGCGTGTTCCGGGGTCTCTCTCCATCCTGTCATTGCTGTGCCTGGGAGTCGTGCAGGCAGCCGGGCAGCCCGGCAGGGAGGGCACCGGAAAGGCCACCGGCTCTGGCTCTCCAGAGTGTGGGAGCATCTGCCTCGGCCACCTGGGACCCCGCAGCCTCCTCTTCTGGGTGCAGGAAGCGGAGTGGTTCCCCTGCCTGCCCTCAGATTGGTGGGGGCTGGGGGGGGGAGGGAGGGAGGGTGCGAAGGGCTGAGATCTTCAGGCTCCGATGGAGGATCATGAAAGTGACAGTGATGCTGTCCAGTACTCAGAGGGTCTTAGAAACCCAGCCAGCTTTAGCCTTACTTAGCCCCTTGCCTCGTTTGAATCTCTGAGCCAAGATCCATCTTGCAGCCTCAACTGACCGACAACCGCTTCCAGAAAGGTTGCTCCTACCTAGTCGATAAAAGAGATAGGAAACGGTCTTCCTGGGAAGGCCAGCGGCCTACGGTCTATTTAGCTGCTTTATAGGCAAAACTGGCGTTATTCGGAAACCGGTTTCATAATTTGGAGTTTGTATCCCTGCAGCCATTCCTGGATGTAGTAACCCTGGGGCCCGTGTAAATAAATAAACAAATGCTACAAAGGCGGCGCAGCTTCGCGGGTTTTTTCCTGTAGTTTTCTGGGTTATGAGCAAGCAGGGCGCACTCCCAAATATCCGCTCTTCTGTGCTTCCAAAAGCGAGTTCCTCAAAACCCGTTGCCTGGAGAAGCCCATCGTGGATGCTTCCCGGGTAGGAGTCAAGGTAATGGAAGGGCCCTTAAGTGGCCATATGGCAGGTGTCCAACCAGATGTCACCAGACGCTACAGGAAGCAGGGTAGGGGCTGCGTTGTAACGCATGTGCTTTTCAGATAGCTGTTCTGCAGCTGGCCTTCTGGTGTCATCCCATTTATAGATTAGAAATCCCTCAATGATCTGTTCTGAGGGGACCGAGAGAAACAAGGCTATTCCCAATGGTCAGAGAGTCCCCCGTCTTAAATTGCCTAGCACCTTCCATCTGGCCTCTCGCCCAATTACATCTGAATTAGGTTGATGGCGTGCATTAAAATAATGAGATTTTTTTTTTTTTTTGCTTCAAAATCCAAGCAACCGCCGAAACCAGTTTGGCTCAGTGGATAGAGCGTCGGCCTGCAGACTGAAAGGTCCCGGGTTCGATTCCGGTCAAGGGCGTGTACCTTGATTTCGGGCACATCCCCAGTAGGGGGTGTGCAGGAGGCAGCTGATTAATGTTTCTCTCTCCTTGATGTTTCTGACTCTCTGTCCCTCTCTCTTCCTCTCAATGAAATATATATATATATATATATATATATATATATATATATATATATATATATATATATATATTTTAAAATCCAAATAACCCCCTTTATGTTTGTCCCTTGCTAAGTGCCTTGTAGAAAAGTATTATTTCCATTCCATCCTCCCTTTTTTCTGCTGCTTAATTGCATTTCTTGTCCATGTCATCTTATATGAGAAACTGTGTGAGTGGCCAACAGAAAGAAAAATACTTCCACCAGTTTCTAGATCAGGTGTGATTAAAGTCCTGTATTTTAGGACTGAAGGTAACTTCTGAACAGTATTCACAAGGTCTGCTCAGTCCCTGCCACAGGTGATGTCCACTTTGGGTTTTGTTTATAGAAATAGGGAAATGAGGCTATTTTAACTTCGTTCTGAAACCTTCTTAACACCTTAAGCACCATGTTAGTCACCGGTGACAAAACAGGTTCGGTGCTTAATGTGTTAATGTTAGCTACAGTAAAAATCTTTAAAAATATATATATATTTATTGATTTTTTTTATTTATTTTTTTTTTTACAGAGAGGAAGGGAGAGAGTTAGAAACATCGATGAGAGAGAAACATCCATCAGCCGCCTCCTGCACAACCCCTTACTGGGGATGTGCCTACAACCAAGGTACATGCCCTTGACCGGAATCCAACGTGGGACCCTTCAGTCCACAGGCCGACGCTCTATCCACTGAGCCACACCAGCCAGGGCTACAGTAAACATTCTTTACCTTCAGGAAACATTACCTTGTAATTTGACTGGATCTGTCTCATAGGATGTGACATCCTTTCCCGGCAGTTTACCTAGTAGATATTGTAAGGAAAGGACAACTTGGCCACAAATGAAACCTACAGTGTTTACTGCTGGGTGGTAGCAATTAGAGCCACTTAAAAATAGTGCCATTTGGTGGTTAGTTCAAGTTAATTGACCCCCTGGGGTTCCCGAGTCCCTATTACCTCTACATGCATCTATGCTTAAGCGAGTCAGCATCTGTCCTTGAATTTACCCAGTTGCAAAAAGGAAGCTTTTTTGTGACCATGACACAGCAAAGATCGAGGACTAGCAAGTCAGAGAGGGGACCGAGAGTTTTTATCTGAGACCAGCCTTCGGTGGTGGTGGACACACTGGTTTTTGTTTCTCAGCATTTTCCATAAAGAAAACCAGGGAGAGGTTCCCTCTGCCCGGTCTACTTGCAGGCGCTGTCCTGATTTATCAGGATAAAGCTGGGAAGGTTTCAGATGCTTGGAGCATGTGACCGGAAAGTGATCGAGTGCAGCCCTAGCCGGTTTGGCTCAGTGGATAGAGCAGCGAGCGGCCTGCAGACTGTAGGGTCCCAGGTTCGATTCTGGCCAAGGGCACGTGCCTGGGTTGCGGGCTCAATCCCCAGTGGGGGTGTGCAGGAGGCAGCAGATCAATGGCTCTCTCTCATCAGTGATGTTTCTTTCTCTCTCTCCCTCTCCCTTCCTCTCAGAAATCAATTTAAAAAAAATATTAAAAAAAAGAAAAAAGAAAGTGATCAAGTGCAGATACTTGGGTTCCTGTATTTCCTGATCAATCAATACGGGCTGTGCCGGTTGACTCGTGATATCTGGTTATTTCTTTTCTCTCTTTACACACAGTGTTGATGTACCGGGCCGAGGCGCTAGAGGACTTTACAGGCCCCGATTGTCGTTTTGTGAATTTTAAAAAGGGAGACCATGTCCATGTCTACTATAAACTGGCGGGGACGACGCCGGAAGTTTGGGCTGGAAGTGTAAGTAAAGATTTGTCATCGTTCCTTTTTGTTTCTTTTACTTTTTCATTATATATAGTGTGTATATATATATATATATATATAATATACACACACACACACACACACACGATTTATTCAGGAAAATGAAAAGGATTGCAATTTAGAACTGCAGACGTGGTGAGCCACGTGCGAATTCTGCCAGGAAGCAGATGGAGAAAATGACACGCTTTTCTTTTCTGACGTTGAATGGGCTCGTCTAGCACTGGCGGTTTCAGTAACTGTTTTCTCGGGGTCCAGAATAGCGGAAACCTGTCCTCTGCTGTGTCCCCGGCAGGCTCCAGGCTTGGCACTGAGTAGGGGCTCAGCAGAGATTTCCTAAATAGAACTGAACTGCTTCCAGCTATTGCGCCTCAGCATCACGTTCTAGGCTTTTCAGCCACGCGTGCTCCATACATAGCAAAGGTGGATATGGGCCCTAACCGGTTTGGCTCAGTGGATAGAGCATCGGCCTGTGGACTGAAAGGTCCCAGGTTTGATTCCCGTCAAGGGCACATCCCCAGTGAGGGGTGTGCGAGAGGCAGCTGATCGATGTTTCTCTCTCATCTATGTTTCTGACTCTCTGTCCCTCTCCCTTCCTCTCTGTAAAAAATCAATAAATTAAAAAAATAAAAGAAAGAAAGAAAAGGAATCATGGGTTTGAGACTTCTCCCTGCAAACTATGCGTGAGATAGGGTTTTGGGCATTCACGAGGAAAGTTGATCTTGTGTGCATTTGTTTTTTCCTGAATTATTAATATCTGAAAAACGGGCAGCTCCGGGGACAGTTACCTAGTCATGTGTGCTCTTCTCAATCTGTTAGAAAAACCTCAATGTCACTGTCACCGCGTGCCTTCTTGTTTGTTTTGTTGGCAACTTCTGGGCCGTCCTCTTCCTGCTCTTCGGACACTTGTTGCCAATAGTTGCCCCGGCAGCTCAATCCCACCCAGTTCCATGGCTGTCCTGAGAGCAGACATGGAAAGCAGTGACTGCATCCTGCTGTGATGTTTTCAATGAAGAAATTCCCTGGGAGTGAGCTGACTGGGAGGCTTATGAGCTATTGTCCTTGTTAAAAAGTGTGATGTGTGGACTGTGTATTATTTATTGAACGTAGCAATGGTCCTTGATGTCCTTGGTGTTGTCCAAGATTAGAGAAATATCCAGTCCCAACTGTGAAAGCTTTCAGTCCCGATAAAATGCCAAACGAACAACAGAGCATGAGGCTTGAGAATCCTCCCTGAGGATCAGCAGTTGATTTTGTTGGTGTTCCCGATTCCCAGGGAGGAATCTTCAAAGGCCACCTGGGCAGGGACAGTCCTTGCGTTTAGGCAGAATCCCAGTTGAATCCTTTGATACAAAGAAGAATCTATGCTGTTTCTTTCAAGTCTACCACGAGTTTTCTTAGTAATTTTTATTGTTGGAGAATTTTTTTCCATGTCCCTACACTGCATTTTTATTTTTTAATATATTTTATTGATTTTTTTTTTTTTTACAGAGAGGAAGTGAGAGAGATAGAGAACTAAAAACATCAATGAGAGATAATCATCTATCAGCTGCCTCCTGCACACCCCCCACCGGGGATGTGCCCGCAACCAAGGTCCATGCCCTTGACCGGAATCGAACCTGGGACCTTTCAGTCCGCAGACCGATGCTCTACCGCTGAGCTAAACTGGTTTCTGCTTTACGCTGCATTTTTAATCTGGTGGTCAAGTTTGAGCATTTGAACTCAACTTGCATTTTTTTTTTTGCCTCCACACTTTTTTTTTTTTTTTTTTTACAGAGAGGAAGGGAGAGGGTGAGAAACATCACGAGAGAGACACATCCATCAGCTGCCTCCTGCACATACTGGGGATGTGCCCACAACCAAGGTACATGCCCCTGACCGGAATCGAACCCGGGACCCTTCAGTCTGTAGTCTGACGCCCTGTCCACTGAGCCACACCGGTTAGGCTACCTCCATATTCTTGTTCACCATCTTACTCACGTCTAGAAAGCCTGCTGTCTTTGTGGGTCCAGCTCTCATCCTGCCTTCTGTGGGAAGCACTGCCCCCTGCACCCAACAGAAGGGGTCTTTGCCATCTGATAATTGTTTAGGGAACACTGGGTTTGCACTGCTTGTGGGACCTTTTTTTCTGCTTTGCATTGAAGTGTGTGTGTGTGCTGTCTTAGCTCCTATAAAATCTAAGCTCTGAAATGGAAGGGCCCATGTGTAAGCCATCTTCCTTTTGAATATTTCCTTTCAGGGTGGTGGTTGACATTTGTCTGCATAGTAGCTATGCAGAATTTGTTCTTTTGAAAAAATATTTTGCTTCCCCCCCAAAAAAAAAAATCAAATCAGTAGTAGTCCCTTGGCAGGGATGATAGTTGGAAACCAATTAGATATAAAAATTATTTCTAGTTACGAGGGCCCATGATTCTGCCACATTTTGGGGAGGGGTTAGGTCATAAGAAAGGGGAACCCAGTATAAAAATAAAAATAAAGTTTTATACAGCAAAGATGACACAAGGATAAACGTATTTCCTTTCTCTACAGATCTGACTTTTCCCCCCTTTCCACATTCTCTCTAAATAAAATTTTCCTGAGAAGGAGAAAAGGATCTTTGCCCTTACTCTCCTTTCTCATTTGGTGGCCCTTACACTTTAGGAAATTAAAACTCTCTCTCCTTCGCTTTCAAATGATTCTTCTTTCTATTTCTTAGTTTTCATCCTACGTCTTTTTTGGTTTCTTAGGATTTCAGACTCCAGCTGCCCATGTGGCAGTTTTTAATTGCCCTGGCTTATCTAATCTCCAAGGCTCTAGCTCTCAGGTACTTGCCAGATAAAACAAGAGCACTCCTAATGAGGATATTTTAGGAGTTCGTGATAAGATAGCCTTTTGTTTTCTTTTTGTGCTTTTGATCCGCCTATCAGTCTCCTGAAATGACTGGGAAGGGATCTAACCCGCTCTTTCAGACTGCAGCTGGTAACTGGCAGTGTATGTTTCCGCGAGAGGGTGTGCTCGGTAGTATCACCTTAGCTGCTAGTGCTGTAGATAAATGGGATCATCTTCTGCAGAGGTCTACTTTGCATAAATCTAAAGCTGCTGCGTAGATTAATATGAATTCTATTTTCTCCCCAAATACTTGGAAAACACAAGTGTTTTTTTGTTTGTTTGTTTGTTTTGTTTTTAATATATTTTATTGGGTTTTTACAGAGAGGAAGAGAGAGGGATACAAAGCTAGAAACATCGATGAGCTGCCTCTTGAACACCCCTCACTAGGGATGTGCCCACAACCAAGGTACATGCTCTTGACTGGAATCAGACCTGGGACCTTTGAGTCCACAGGCTGACGCTCTATCCACTGAGCCAAACCGGTTTTGGCTGGAAAATCCAGTTTTTGAAAAAGCTATTACAACCCATATAGGTTGTAATAGCTTTTTGTTGTGCTGATCAATACATTTCAGAAGTTTTATATTTTTCTCAGCTATTGATTTTTGCTTTTTGTTGTGCTGATCAATACATTTCAGAAGTTTTATGTTTTTCTCAACTATTGATTTTCATCACTGGCTTAAGAGAGACGTAAGTACTGGTCTGTGAGCAATGCTATGAAATGTGCAGGTAAATTCTTGCTAGAGGTTTCCTAGAATTATGTTTCCAATCAGCTTTGATTTGCACAGTTTTAATCATATAGTATACAACAATCTTCTCTTGTGCAGATCTTTTATCTACTTCCAAATCTAACTTTATGTGCCCTGTGTTTAGCATTAAGAGTGTTGGAAGAAAGCATAAGTGGTTTTAGAAAAATTGGCTTAGCTATATTATATACTCAATTTTAATTGGAATAATAATCTCTATAATCACAGTGACTGTGTGTTTCTGTGGTTATAGCTACCTATCCATTTGTATATTTCCTCTCATTTACATTTCTCTCATTTATATTTCTTGTACAAAATTTTGATTGATAGTGTTTTTTCTTACCCATTCTTTTTATATAGGTTGGACGTATTTTTGGATATTTTCCAAAGGATTTACTTCAGGTAGTCCATAAATATACTAAAGAAGAACTACAAATTCCAGCAGATGTAAGTTGTGGATTTTTTTTTTGTTGTTGTTCTCCATTGTATTGGCTTACAAATTCATCAGTTGTTAACTACATTAAGTACTCACTTAATGTCCTCTATAGGTTCTTTGACTTTAAGCAAAAGGACATAAAACAAAGCCAGTTTTATCATAGATTAAGTGATATAAGCAAGAGTTACGTTTCTATAGCATCTCACAACTTGATAATGAAATGACATTGATTAAGACATTATTCGAGGACCTGCTGAAGTTTTTAAAGTCTTTGAATGTATTTTGGTTAAAAAAAAAAAAGTTAACATCTGTGTTTCAGATTTTAATTTAGAAACAGGTTCTGAAAATAGAATAAAAGAAAAATTTGAAAAGAGAATCTAGGAGACTTATAATCTGATGGAAGCACATCTTATACAAGGCCGTGTACTCTCATACAGGGTTTTTCTTTGTTACTTTATACGAAAAAAGTTAAGAATTCAATATATTTGCCTTTAGTTATTAAAATGAGATAATTCTTATAGGCAAAAGGAATAGCTATTAGACAGTTTACATAGATAGAAATTGATCAAACTAATTTACATACTAGGCCAGAAATACAGATTTACCAGGATTTTCTTATCATTGACCTGTCAGTGATTTAGGGGTTTATGGTTACGTTTTAGATTTGGCAAAGGGAACGTGCAAGTTTCAGATGCAGTCCTTTCGCAAATCTACAAGGTCCCGATGGCACCAGTTCTATAAATCACTCCTCTAGGGAGCAGTGACTTAAAATAGCTTTGAGAAGACGAGGATGGTGTTCTGAGGTCCTCACTCGGCTGATTATTTCTGCAGTTTTAACATTTATAGTAATTGATGCCCACCTTCACTCAGAAGCCTCGGAGCCGCTCTCTGGAGGTGCTGCAGAGGGTGCCAGCTGCTGGCAGAGAGCAGCTCTCAGATGAGAGGGGCAGAATGGGTTGGCGCCATCGCTATTCTTTTTTTTCAAATATATTTTATTGATATTCCATAGAGAGTAAGGGACAGGGATAGAGAGATAGAAACGTTGATGAGAGCAAAACATCGACCAGCTGCCTCCTGCACACCTGCTACTGGGGATGTGCCAGCAACCAATGTACATGCCCTTGACTGGAATCGAACCTGGGACCCTTCGGTCCGCAGGCCGATGCTCTACCCACTGAGCCGCACCGGTTTCGGCTCATGGCTATTCTTAAAAATTCTTGATGATCCGAAGGGTCATACCATCAGCCTCGCTGCCTGTGTGGCCTCACTCCGAATGAAGAGACTTCGGAATAAGTGGAAGCTAGCAGTCTATTGGTCACAGGGACCTCACTTGTTTGGGAATCTGCCTTCTCCTGGCACCAAGCTTTGCATGCTTCCCTCAGTTAAGAAAATAATTTAGAAATGCATGCGATGAACAAAAGGAAATATAATTTATCCCTACCACACTGGTCAGGCCTCCCCAGAGTAATGTGACAGTTTTGTTAGGAGAAAATGATCTTCGTTGGTTATTTAACTTTTCCCTTTGTCGCCCCTTTTATGTCCATATGGTTTTTAAGTGGGGGGAAAGGAAGAGTATAGGTTTACTGGGAGTCCTGAAAGCAGATTTTAATGACACAGAGAATCCTGACTTAGAGTTTATCCCTTACTGGTGTTCAAGTTACACTTGTAATAATTAGGTGGGAACCCTCTGGACACCATTCCCTGTTCCTTTACATTTTTACTTCCTGTGCACCTGTATTTTTCAGTAACCAACATCTTGAGCTGATTTAGCTTTCCCAACCTAAGGAAAATAAGAGCCAAAATCTGTGTAGACTCAGAGCCAACCGACAGCAAAGGGGGGTTCTGCCTGGTCCTGGCTGGGTCAGCAGAGAGGTTCAGCCTAGAACGCAGGAGGGCAGAGGATCTAGACAAAGTCTAATGTGGTGAATTCCCAGGAGATCAATGTTGGAAGTTGGGGGACTCAATCACTGACACCTCACTTCTCACCTTCTGTGCTCAAAATAAATTGAGAGACCCAGGAGTCAGGCAGAGGGAGACTAAATTGCCCCCATTCTTTATTGCTGGAGCTTTTTGAAACATATTTTATTGATTTTTTTACAGAGAGGGATAGAGAGTTAGAAACATCGATGAAAGAGAAACATCGATCAGCTGCCTCCTACACACCTCCTATTGGGGATGTATCCGCAACCAAGGTACATGCCCTTGACCGGAATCGAACCTGGGACCTTTCAATCTGCAGGCCGACGCTCTATCCACTGAGCCACACCGGTTTCAGCAATTGATGGAGCCTTTCCAGCTGGTCCCAAACAGACAACAGGAATGGTGCAGGGCAAACTCACATTTCTGAGTCATTCCACCCCGGGGAAGCGAGAAGGAAGGGCAGCTGGGAGCATTGCTCATGTGAAAGTATTTCCGTGGGGAAGCAGGGAGCCAGGGAAAACTGGGTTCCTGCTTCCTGTCTCCTGACTAAGGAACAGTCATTGCCCGAGGCTGGCACAAAAGCCCCTCTTGAGGCCATCGCTGTCATTGGCATGCCTGAGAGTCTGCTCTTATGCCACGTGGCTCCAGATACACTAATGTTTTTTTCTTTCTCTTACAGGAGACAGATTTTGTTTGCTTTGATGGGGGAAGAGACAAGTTCGATAACTACAATGTAGAAGAACTGCTAGGATTTTTGGATTTGCACAATTCTGCAACTAGAGATTCTCAGAAAGCTCCAGAAAAGACTTCTCAGCCTGTGGAAAAACCTCCAGATACAGTATCCGACGAAAGGGACCCTGAGCCTGATTCCGTGCAAGCTACCTCACAAGAAAGAGAAGGTGTTTTCTCAGAGAGCGCCAAGGAACTGCAGGACGGACAGGACGCTCAGAAGAACCACCCCCACATCAACAGTCAAAGAAATCACCCTCAGGGAGGACAATCCTCGGTGGAACCGCCGGAAGACACGCTTCCAGATAAGTTAAACGTGTCAGCCAGTGACAGCAACCTAACCAGCAACAGCCCTCAGTTCTCAACGGAGCAGAAGAAGGATGCTTACAAACTTTTGAAAAAAGAAATGACTATGGACTTGAAAACCAAATTTGGCTCCACTGCTGATGCCCTCGTGTCTGATGATGAGACAACCAGACTCATTACTTCGTTAGAAGACGATTTTGATGAGGATTTAGATGCAGAGTACTACGTAGTTGGGAAGGACGAGGAGGAAGAGGAGGAAGAAAACTTTGACGAGCTGCCCTTGCTAACCTTCACAGATGGGGAGGATTTGAAAATGCCAGAGAAACCCGAAGTTGAGAAATATTCAACCGATAAAGAGCAGAATTCAAGTGAAGAGGATGAGGTGGAGGTGACTCAGCCCCTTGGCATCCAAAAGGATGATAAAAATATACTTACAACTTGGGAGGAAGGTGCAGAACAAACAGGTATGGATTTCGAGAGTTCTGGTGAAGAGGAAGGAGAGGAAGGTGAGGATGGATTCATCCCAGACAGCAAATGGGGGAAACCACAATCAGCAGCAGATGAGAATGACCCTGAAAAGGCAGAAGATGGTCTTCTGACTGCAGAAGTTCCTAAAACCAATAACGACAAAAACCCACTAATGGACACAGAACTTCATGTTAGAGGAAAAGGGAGGACAGTTGAGGAATCCAACAGGGACCTGGCGGAAGGTAAGAAAGGATCAGAGGATGGAAAGAAAGAAGACAGGACTCTGGCTGGTTCTGCGCAAAGCAGTAACCTCAACTCTTTGCCAGCTATTGGGAAGGGCAAAGAAATATTAAAATCAGCCTTTTATAAAAAAGAAAGTGACCTAAAAGAAGCAGCTGTTCATATCTCAAAAGGAATGGTCCATGAAGAGAAGCCTGGAGAACAGAGTCCAGAAGGTGGCTCCGTGAAAGTAAGGGAACATAGAGCTGCGGGGAATGAAATGAAGGAAGAAAAGATTAAACAGGAAGCCATGGATGGTACACGGCTCCTGGGAGATGAGCACAGTGCATCCAGAGACAGTGTGGGGAAGGGAGTAGATGCTTCCGGGAAGGGACCAGAACAACACGTGCCCGCAGCAGAGCACCCGGGTGAGGAATCTAAAGAGGAACAGCTTCTTAAAAATCACAATCAACCTAGGTTCTCCTCTCCCGATGAAATTGGTTTGTCAGTGGAGCTGGAAGACGAGGGTCCCGTTCTGGGGAGGAATCTGTCCGGGGAGCCAGGAGGAGACGTGGCTGCTGCGGTTCACAAGCAAGTGATGGAGAAGGCGAGGCTAAAGGAGGAAGCGGTCACGGGGGACACCGTCAGCGAAGAGCGTGCTCATCCACAGCCAGGCGCTCCGGAAGCAGAGACAACGGGCCAGTCTGATGGCGCAGAAGCCCCGGGTTCCCATCCTGAAGGACCAGAAGCAGAGGAGGACGATTCCAACCCTGAAGAACTGCTGGAGGACGAAAACGCTGTAAGTGCAAAACAGTCTAAAGGAAGAGGCCCTGAGATGCAGGACAGGCCGTCAGGCGTTCGTCCGCACGTCTCTGGAAGTGGAATTTTCGACGCCACAAATACCAACGTAGAGAGTGAAGAAGACAAAGAAAACACTAGCAATATTTTGGAAACTGAAAGCAAAAATGAAACCGAGGGCAGAGGGGCAGGCACGCTAGGCAAGGAAGCTGGTGGCCCGGAGGCAGAAGCAGAAGCAAGCCCTCCTGCCGATCAGGTAGCACAGGGACCACCCGAAGGGAGCGACTTTCGGACTCCGGAGGTAGGCCAAGTGCTTCGGAGCCCAGACCCTGCTCATCTTAAAGAAGGCAACCCCGGGGACCAGCCCAAGGCCTCGGGGCTCGCGGCCGAGCCTGGGCCAGAGCTCCCGACAGCGGCGGGCCAGGAGAACGCAGAGAAGTTCATGGACGCACACGGCCAGGGGGCTGCTGCCGAGGAGCGTGAGGACGACGGCCCCCGGCCTGCCCACGCCACCGGGAAGCCGGGGCTCAGCGCCCACCGGGAGGACCTGCCCGTCGTCAGCAGCTTCCTGAAGGAGCAGCAGTCTCTGCGGCGGTTCGAGAAGTACTTCGACGCCCACGCGCTGGAGGCCATGCTCCAGGAAATGTCGCGGAAGCTGAAGGCGGCCCAGCAGGACAGCTTGCCCTACAACGTGGAGAAGGTCCTGGACAAGGTCTTCCGGGCGTCCGAGTCCCAGATTTTGAACGCGGCAGAGAGAATGCTCGATGCCCGTGTGATGGAATGGAGGGACTCGGGGATGAAGGAAAGCAACATTATTGAAGAGGCCGCCGCGCTGGACGATGTTCAAAACCTGATCTATTTTGTCAGGTACAAATACTTCCCAGAGGAGGAGCCGGAGCCCCTGGCCACGACGCAGCCCCCCGAGGGCGGCTGGGGGGGACCAGCGGAAGGTGAGTGCCTGTGGCCTGTCGAGTTGGGTTGGGGGTTCGCTGAAGTGCTTTCTACCTTATTTGTGGAGCCCTGCCCAGAGCTGACGGCGTGTCTAAAGGCAGCACAGTGATGTCCCCATGTCCCTTCCTGCCTTCTTTCAGGCACGGATAAGGATCTCTTGCTGTCTTCTCTTTAGAACAGTTGAGAATGGTAGCACGTTTGGATTTTTTTTTTTTTTATTATTGATTTTTTACAGAGAGGAAAAGAGAGAGATAGAGAGCTAGAAATATCGATGAGAGAGAAACATCGACCAGCTGCCTCTTGCACACCCCCTAACTGGGGATGTGCCCGCAACCAACGTACATGCTCTTGACCGGAATCGAACCTGGGACCTTTCAGTCTGCAGACCGACGCTCTACCACTGAGCCAAACCGGTTTCGGCGAGAATGGTAGCGCTTTTGAAAGGAAACTTTATAAAAAGATAAAGAGGCAAAGGAGAAGAAGGTGCACAAAACAGACCTGTTAACCAGGCACAAGCTTCAAGTGAAATGATGAAAGTGCTTTCAGGAGCACAGTTTCTCAATCACAAAATAACCTGACTGGCCGGAGGGTTTTCATTTCCCAGCTTGCATCTTTGGTGGATGTCACATGCTTTCTGCCCGTGGGGAGCAGTCACCAAGGTCAGGTCAAGTCTACCGGGCCCTGGGGTTCATGCATTCAGATTGGCCAAGCACTCAGCCAGGATGCAGAGAAATATAACACAGTCGTTGATACATAAAAGCCATCCTATATAATAAAAGGCAATTATGCAAATTGTCCCCTCCACCAGGAGTTCAACCAGGGGGCGGGGCTGGCTGGCCAACAGCCCACGGCCCCTACCCCCAGCCGGCCCCACTCCTGATTGCCTCCACCTATCCTGATCAGGGACAGGACCGGTTGGCTAACCTCTCGTCCCCTTCCCCTGCCCACCGTCAGCCTAGCCCAATAGGCCAATCAGAGTGGGCTGGCCAGACCCCAAATGTGCACAGATTCATGCACCAGGCCTCTAAGTAAATAGTGGTCGAACTGGCCCTGAGCTAGAGTCCAAATGTAAGCTGCTTCTGAGTTGCACGCCATCATCTCTGCCTCCCTGCTTTCTAAACTCGGATTTGAACTGAGGTTACGAGGAGGAATACCAGGCGGACAGGAAGGCACAGGGTCCAGGTTTCTCCCTGAGTGCCAGTTTTCCTGAGCATTTGGGCAAGGAACCACCTTTGCGTTTTATGAAAGCCAATACGTATTGGGTTAGAACGTAAAACTCGCATTTTCAGGGTAGATTCTGAGGTGTGAAAGGAATCCGGTCAACATTGGGCTACGCCCTGAGTATCTTAGGGTCGGAAATGGGTTCTCTTTGACCGTGAGAGGTGCTTTGACAATACTGACAGGCACTTCAGCAAGCTGCCTCTGTATGTGCGCCCTTCTCTGTGCGGGCTCTGAGACAGGCATGCTTGGGTATGAACGAGTTCATGTCATTTCTGTGTAGGAGAGACATGTCCTAGTTTTGCTCTTGACTGGGGTTCTCTTGCACATTTATCTGTGCGGAAGTCCAGGTTATTGACGTCCCCGCTGTAAATACATTTAATTATTAAGTACTTTGAGAGGCGGGATTCTTTGTCCATTTCACTGTGTAGGTTAGCTGTCTTCGAAGTGAGATCAGATCATTTGAAGCTCTTCTTTTCTTGCCCACTCGTGCTCCATGAGCTGCCAGCACTCGGCGGGCAGAGGGGGTTGCCCCGGAGCTGTGATGGTGCTGCTCAGTGGGAGGAGTTCAGGGGGGCTCGGCAAGCTTTGTTGGCGCAATGCATTCTTCCTCCCCGTAGAGACACAGCTGCCGCTGGAAGATAATTTCCCACAAGAGAACATAGAAGATCTCAAAATGCAGATTCCCGAGGAGCCCGGCCATTCAGATCAACCTGTGACTAGTCCCCTGGGTGTCTTAGAAGTGTCACAGAAGGCGAATACTGAGAAAGACGAATATCCAGGTAAAGCTTGTTAATTTTTCTCTACAAAGTAGAGGCATGTCATAAAGAAGAGCTTCTATAGGAGATTTGTTATTAAAGATTGGAAACGGGGGGAAGTAATACAGGTATGAGCACATTCTGAAAGTGAGAAATCCGAGAACCAACAGAGACAAGCAGGAGCTAAGACACATGAGCTCAATCATAGGACACAGGCCTGAGACGGTAAGTGACGGCATTAGCTTAGGCAACTAATTTTAAACTAAAATGTACTTTAAAATCCTTCGGTTCTAAAACAGTTTCCACCAGATCCGCAGCAACAGAAACTCCCAGGGTGGAGACCAGCAGTAAGGGTTTAACCAGCGCTCCAGGAAATTCTGATTGGTTGGAAGTTCGAGACGCACTGCTCCAAAACTCACAGATTCAGTGTTTCACCCCCATCCCATATTCACCTCCCCCAAAGCAGAATACAGTTTAGCTCAAGTTCTTTTGCTAAAATGCTATCTGACATGGTAAAAGCCTTTTTTAAACACAGGGAAGGGGTATTTTTGTCCATGTGTTGTTATTCTGTACAAGTTCAGGAGACAGCACAGAATGTTGCAGGATGGGATGGTCCAGAGGAGAGGGACTCTTTTGAACAGTAACTGGATCACAGAGGACAGCGAACTTCTAGTGGGAGAACAACTCATTTTGTCTGACCTGAGGAAGTTGTTTTAAAATCAAGATTTTTTAGTCCTAACCAATTTGGCTCAGTGGATAGAGCGTCAGCTTGCGGATTGAAGGGTCCCAGGTTCGATTCCAGTCAAGGGCATGTACCTTGGTGGCAGGCACATCCCCAATAGGGGGTGTGCAGGAGGCAGCTGATCGATGTTTCTCTCTCATCGATGTTTCTAGCTCTCTGTCCCTCTCCCTCCCTCTCTGTAATAAAATAAATAAAAAAAAAAAAATATATATATATATATTTTTTTTTTTTTTAAAGTAAAAAAAATAAAAACAACATTTTTTTAGAAAGAGAGGAAGGGAGAGGAAGAAAGCAAAATATTGGGAATCGAGCCCACAACCCAGGCATGTGCTCTGTCTGGGAATCGAACCAGCAACCTTTAGGTTCCCAGGATGACCCCCAACCAGCTGAGCCACACCAGCAAGGGTGGAGCTATGTTCATTTTATAACTGAAGGCTTGGATGGCCCTAGTGGGAATTCTGAGATTTTCTCTCTATATAATCGTCTTAAAGAGCCACAGGTCCAGGCACAATGATTTCTACTTAGTGGACACTCATAGATATTGTAAGTGAAGAGAAACAGTTCTTATTCTACAGCATACAATAAAATATTCCTTTGTCCCAATTATAGGGCTGTTTGTAACGGAAAGCACTCCTGACGATGCTGCTGATGGAAAAGAGCAACTAGAGGTACCTGCCGAAGAGCCAGCCAGTGCCACGCCTTTTGTGGCTTATTTGACAACCACGGTAAGTCTGACATACAGGTTTTTTTTCCAATAGAATGTTGATTATTACAGTTTTTAAGTTGATTTCGAGCTTGAGATGAGAAACGTAAGGTGTTTTCCTGAAAATGACTCCGGTTTTTGAAAAGGGCCTCTGAAACAAGCCACAGGTACGTGGCTCTGATGGGTTCTTAGGCGAGTGAGGCACTTAATAAGGTGACCTGACGTCCCGCTTTTGGCGGGACAGTCCTGATTTTCAACAATTTGTCCCATGGCGTTTTTTTTAAAAAGTCCCGATTTTTGGAAAGATTCTTTCAAAACAATTTCCCGGGATGCAGGACAAATTGTTGAAAATCGGGACTGTCCCATCAAAAGCTGGTCACCTTAACCTAGGAGGATTTGCTGTGTGCCCGAGCTGGGCATATGCCCAACGGTAAAACACTGTCCTTCCTCTCAAGGACCCTCCATTCTAGCAGGAGATAAGACACCCACCTGAACACGCGCCCATATAGGTGGAAAGAGAATATTTACCTGGTGGTGAGCACTGTGTTGGATAAATAGATTCATTGTGGTGGAGAAAGGTCAGAGGTCAGAAGTGGGCTGAGACATGTTTGGGGCAGAGTTGAAAGGCCAGTGGGAGTTTGATGTGTAGTTTGTTATTGAATAGGAAGGCGGGGGGTCGGGGGTATGGATTGGGGGGAGACGGAGTAGTGTGCAGTCAGAAGAAATAACATGTTCAAGGAGATGGAGGCATAAATAAAACTTTATTTGGGGGAGCCGGGAAGCTTTGTTGTGTCATCCAAATGCAGAGGAATGGTCAGGCATAAAGGAAATTGTATTACTTGGTGTGTCAGACTGTTAGGGGTGGGGGTCGGTCTTTCAAGTTTTTAGCAGAAAGGGGGTATGGTCAGATTTGTTTCTCACAAAGAGTCACTAATGTAAAATACTAATTCAGATTTATCTTCCTAAGGAAATCATGACCCAAATGAGATCTTTTTTTAATCTGTCTGGTTTACTAGCTAAGCTTTTTAGGTCGTAGCTCCTCCTGGTGGTGTTTGTTGAAATTGGGTGGTTTTTCTTGGTAAATTATTTGGAGCTACAGAGAAAGTATCCTCAACCAAAATACTCCTCCTCCTGGTTCTGTTATTTCAGCCACTACCTACTCCAATTGTTGTAAGGATCACGTGAGTTGATAATATAAAGTGTCTAGCACAGTGCCTGGCTTTTCGTAGGCGTCATCCCCTACCTGCTTCTCATGTGATCAGGTTCAGTGTCAAGATGTCGAATGCCTAAAGAATTCAGGCAGAAGGCCACCAGGATGGGAAGGCCGGGGGGAAAACCAATCCCTTTTCTGTTTTCTCTGTGGTGGCAGCAGTTGGGGTGAAGGTGTCACCTGTGAGGCAAAATAATGACATTTTCAGCGATTGAGGGAGGCTCAGAATTCAAACTTGATGATTAGAATACATCATCGTCATTTCTAAAGCTTCACAGTCTCCATATGTGTCAGGGATTTTTAAAAAAATATATTTTATTGATTTTTTTACAGAGAGGAAGAGAGAGGGATAGAGAGTTAGAAACATCGACCAGCTGCCTCCTGTATACCCCCTACTGGGGATATACAACCAAAGTCCATGCCCACAACCAAGGTCCATGCCCTTGACGGGAATCGAACCTGGGACCTTTCAGTCCCCAGGCTGACGCTCTATCCACTGAGCCACACCGGTTTCAGCGAGGGATTATTTATGCACTTTACTTATGGGTATGGGTATGCACAGAGCCCTGTTCTACCCCAGGGTTGGGGGACACAGATGTGATATAGGATGCATTACTTTCTGGGGAGATGATGGGAGAAGACAGTTATGAATGGCAAGAGAAAAGGGTGCAGTGTCACAAAGTAACATAGATTTGAAGGGTACAAAGCATTGTGATGGCCCAATAAGTACCAAGTATTGTGGCAGGAGTACAAGATTCTAGGAGGCATAAAGCATAACTCTGGATCCCCCTGGCTGTCCTTGCTCTGTTGTTCTTCTGAATTGACTTTTTATACTCAACGCAAAGACAACCTTTAAAGACCTGCAAGAATTGTTTTCTCTCCAGCTTACTGTCCCCGCTTTCTCCAGAATCCTCGTCTCTTTCCCTAAGTCCCGCAGCCATCAAACGCGGGACCCAGGACCGAACCCAGTGGCGTGAGAATGACATGATTCCTTAGGGCTTACGCTATGGCTTTTTAAGGGGCGTCAGCAAGAGAGTGAGACCCTTGCCGAAACCGGTGTGGCTCAGTGGATAGAGCATCGGCCTGCGGGCTCAAGGGTCCCAGATTCGATTTGGATCATAGGCATGGACCTTGGTGGGGAATGTGCAGGAGAGGCAGCTGATCGATGTTTCTAGCTCTCTAACCCTCTCCCTTCCTCTCTGAAAAAAAAAAAAAAAATCAATAACATATTTTTTTTTTTTTAAAAAAAAGAGAGACAGTGATGCCCTGGGAGCCCCTGGAGGTCGGGAATGGAGCCCCGAGCCGGGCAGGCACCTGAGACGCCGGGAGGCAGGCCGCACCCGGAGGCAGCGCGGCGGTCCTACAGCGAGGGGGCGGGGAACCTCGGGTTTCTGGGGGCTCAGCCCGCGGCGACTTAGGACCCGGCCCCGCCATCCTCCGCCCGGTAGCCCGGGGCCTCCCCTGGACCGCGCCTTCCCCGCTGTACCTGGGGCAGGTGCGCCTCCTTCCGCCCCGCGCCGCTCTGCTCCTCCCGCGCATGTCTGTTCCCGCCCTCCCCCGCCGCCGCGCTCCGCCATTGGCTCTCCCGCCGCGGCCCCGCCCACCGCCGTGGCCCCGCCCCCGCCGGCACGTTTTACGTCGCCCGGGGGCAGGGCCGGTGACGTGTTGGGCGGCAGGTGTCGGAAGTGTCAGTGCTGGCGGCGGGGAAGGCGAAGTTCACCGCGGCTCCCGCCCCTCGGGTCCTCTCCGGAGCGGGAAGCGGCGGCCAGAGGGGCGTCCGGGGCGCCGCAAAGCGGGGGGAAGCGTCGCCTCCGCTCGCCGGTCCCCGCGCGATGGACTCGGTGCCCGCCACCGTGCCTTCGGTGTCCGCCTCCCCCGGGGACGCGGGGCTGCTGGGACCCCTGTCGGTGCTCTACGCCGCCCTGATCGCCAAGCTGCTGGAGGTGACGGGCCCGTTCCCGTGGGGGGGGGGGGGGGGGACCCGGGGGCCGGGCAGGCCGGCGGCCGTTCTGATCGGAGCGGGCGCCCTGGCGGGCGGACGGACGGACGGACGGACGGGGCGAGGGGGACACGGGATGACAGGCCCGGGGCCGGCGGGACCCTCAGTGCTGCCCAAGGAGGCGGCGGGAGCCCGGGTGCGGGGTGGCTGTCCATGGCGGCTGAGCCCTTAGCGGGCAGCCGGCGCTGCGTTACCCCCGGCTGGCGATCGCCACCCGAACCGCGGTCACCGCCTCCCTCGGGCCTCCTTTCCAGGTGACCCTGGCTCCGTGGGGGTGGGGCCCGCCTGACAGGTGCCTTGAACTTGCAGAAGACCGTGGGAACGTTGAGAGGCAGGCAGGTGCTTCCTGCACTGCCTTCGAGGAAGGACTTAAAATTGAGTTTTATAGATTCAGGAGAGCCTAGACCAGTTACCATATGTCTGGCCCTCCTCAGCATTTGTCTACTTACTTATTGATTGATTGGTTATTGATTATGGTATCACATAATTGACCTCATCCCCCACCCCCACCCCAGCATTTGTCTTTAAGAGTGGAATACAATCGAGGATGTACAATCTTAGAAGGAAAGCGCATTTTTTTGTGTTACTTTTTTTTTTTTTTTTTTTTACCATTTTGGTTTTATTTGCTGCTGTGAAACTTGATTACTTGGTATAGGGTTTTAATTTTTTGTTTTATGCGGCTTTTAAAGTCATAAACATCAGCTAGATCCAGAGGGATTCTAGCCCTGTGTTAGACTCGGTGATGTGGTATTGCAAACTGGAAATGCATGCACAACTTAAAGACATTTAGATTCATAATGTTTAAAAACATTTGCAATCAAACAAGAAATGTGAGGCTGCCCCGGCTGGTGTAGCTCAGTGGTTGACGTCAACCTATGAACCAGGAGGTCAGGGTTCGATTCCCGGTCAGGGCACGTGCCCAGGTGTGGGCTCGATCCCTTGTGTGGGGCGTGCAGGAGGCAGTAGATCAATGATGTTCCCCTCTCATCAAGGATGTTTCTATTCATCTCCCTTCTACTCTCTCTTAAAAATCATTAAAATAACAAAAACAGATCCAGAGACAGAGAAGCATCAATCAGATGCTCAAACCTCAGAGGGAAGGTAGGAGAGAGTGGGGATAAAAGGGAGAGATCAACCAAAAGACTTGTATACATATATATGAGCCTAACCAATGGACAGAGACAGCAGGGGGGTAAGGGCATGTACAGGAGTGGGGTGGGGGAGCCTTGGGGGATATGGACACATATGTAATACCTTAATCAATTAAAAAATCAATAAAATATATAATTTTTTTAAAGAGAGAGAAATGTGAGGATGTCAGAATCCAATCTTTGTAGAAGCAGTGGGAGCTATTGAAGATTTTTGAGGGGGTCGTTATCCGGTAGAAGTTGTTGTAGAATTTCTGTGGATAGTTCTATGTGGCTGCTCTGATGTGAAGTTTTCATGACGTCTCATATTTCCGTTTCAGCTCCTTTCTACACTGCCTGGTGACGATCAGCCTGATTTTTATGGACTGCCATGGAAGCCTGTGCTTGTCACTGCCTTCTTGGGAATTCTCTCATTTGTCATTTTCTTCTGGAGAACCATCCTCGCTGTGAGTAAATTAGATTAGCTTATACCTTGCCTCGTAGATACAGGAATATTTTATAGTCACTGGCCCTTTTGTTTCTTTTTCGCTTCCTAGCATGAAAACAAATCAATGCATATAATCTACACTACCCTTGTAAAATAACCCCGTGTAGTCTTCATTGGTGTTAGCTGTCTTTTTTAAAATATTTTTTTATTGATTTCAGAGAGGAAGGAAGAGGGAGAGAGAAAAACATGAATGATGACAGAAAATCATTGATTGGCTGCCTCCTGCATGCCCCCTATTGGGGATTAAGCCTGCAACCCAGGCATGTGCCCTTGATTGGAATCGAACCCGGGACCTTTCAGTCCGCAGGCTGGCGCTCTATCCACTGAGCCAAACCGGATAGGCTCAGTGTCTTTTTGTTCATGCATTTTTCTGCACCAGTCTCCTTTCCCTTTCAGGGTTATAACCACTATTCTCAGGGGGTTGGGAAAATTTGAATGATCTCTAGCTTATTTATTAGACTTCTAAATTCAGCCAACAGTCAACTTTAAATAGGATTCCCAAGGTGTTTTCTGGTGAGAGCAAGAGGTTTCTTAGTACAAAGACAATTAATTTTGTCTTTTGAACAGTCATTGTTTCTAGACCTCATTCTGGCAATTTGGGGTTATCAAGCTATTTTGGGTGAATGAAGCATTAGTATATTCAATGTGAAAATATTTTCCAGTTTCATTTTTTAAAGTTGGGTACTTAGTTAATAAGATTGGTGCTCGTTCCATAGATATATAAATGTGCCTTTTGTTGCAAAATGAGATAAATACCTCATTTTGCAACAAAAGGCACATTTATTGCTTTTACCTATCAAACTATTTATGAAGTATCACTACTAGTTACATTTGAAATACTTTTTATCCTTTTTCTAACCCTGTGGCTCATCAGGCCGAACCAACTATTATTAAATTTTCTTGTAGCTACGATTTGACTGTTGTATTAGAACTACCGTGTTTCCCCAAAAATAAGACATCCTCCGAAAATAAGACATAGCGCATGGAAAGATAAGATATCCCCTGAAAATAAGACCTAGCGCAACTTTGGGAGAAAAAATTAATATAAGACATTGTCTTATTTTCGGGGAAACGGTATATTATTTCTAATAATGAAATCAAGTTTAATTTTATTTCTCTCTCTTTTAGGTCAAGAGTCATGCATACCAAGGTAAATATTTAAGCTGGTTTTGTTACCTGTACTATTTCCTCATTATTGGTGTTTGATATGAGTTTTACAAGCTAGAAATAGATAGAGTGACATCTGATATGTGACTGACTTATTAACTCCTGAAGGTTTCACTAATGCTGTGTTGTAGTTTGGTGATAGAGTAGACAGTGATACTTCCCACTGAGATAGGAGATGAGGTGGGACAAAGTGGAAGAAAGAAGATAATGATTGAGGCAGATTGGCTTTAAATATTGACAGAATGCAAATTTATTACATGTGAACAGTGTTCCTGGGCTAATGGTATAGTCAATACAGTATATATATTTAAGTAGATAATTTGAGGAATAAGAGATGCAAATCAATATGCTATACTTTCTTCTGTTCCTCTTTGCAAGTTATGTATAGTTGGAATGACCACAGTTTCTGCAAAGAAAGTGGTTTTCTGAAGGGAAGGATATAGAGCTAAAATATTTTACTGTATTTCCTAGCTCTGAAATAATTTTAATTGGAAGCTCATTGAAGTAAAGTTTCTTATTATATTTTTCTTAAATTTTAATATTTTTATACCTTTATTTCTCTTAACTACTGATTGGTTTTTTGTTTTGTTTTTTAAATATATTTTATTGATTTTTCACAGAGAGGAAGAGAGAGGGACAGAGAGTTAGAAACATTGATGAGAGAGAATCATTGATCAGCTGCCTCTTGCACACCCTCTACTGGGGATGTTCCCGCAACCAAGGTACATGCCCTTGATCGGAATCGAACCCAGGACCTTTCAGTCAGCGGGCCGACGCTCTATCCACTGAACCAAACTGGTTTTTAAAGGCTGATAGTTATGCTAAGAAGTTCTTTGCCTTCATAGTGCAGGATAAGATGTCTTTGTTGCTAATAGATTGGGTAATTCAGTTTTATTTAGAAGTCATAATTCCATTATGGATTCTCGTCCCCCTTCCCCTTTTTTTAGTCACTGAACAGCAAATTTCTGAGAAGTTGAAGATGCTTAAGAAAGAAAACGCAGACCTTGTACAAAAATTGTCAAATTATGAGCAGAAGGTATAATTCTTTTAGTTTTTCCCCCCATGGTTCTAGCTTGATTTCTTCCTCCTGTCTTATAGTTATTATGCTATTTTTAAATCACATTTTTAATACCATTATTCCCTATAAATCATTCAAATTTGAAGCAGCCATCATATGTATAAAGTACTAATGTCTTTTCTAACGGGGTCATCTGGTGGAGATAAGTTTCATAGCACTCTTCTTCATATTTCTATATTCTGAATGCTTTCTCTAAATAGATCAAGGAATCAAAGAAGCACGTTCAAGAAACGAAGAAACAAAATATGATTCTCTCCGATGAAGCAACTAAATTTAAGGTAAAAAAATCCCCGATCGTTTTGAGATCACATTCTAAAAACAAAAGGGAAAATAACAAGTCATTATTATTCATCTTCATATCCTTTTCTATAGGATCGAATCAAGGAACTTGAAGAAACTAAGGAAAATCTGAACGACACGGCAAAAAACCTGCGCCTTCTGTTAGAATCTGAGCGAGAACAGAATGCCAAGAATGAGGACTTGGTAAGAGTTTTGGGTCTAGACGTTGCCAGCACTTGGATTTCAAACTGTGTCTTTTTCAAGCTATTCTGCAGTTTGGGTGAGCTGAACTCTGCTTTTTCCCGTGTTGTGACTAAAGTAAGAGGGGAAGCCAGGGGAGTTAAACCTGTATCTGTCCATTCTTAAGGAACTTTAAGTGCTAGTCCCACAAGATCTTATTTTTATGGTCCTAGGAAGTATTTTTGTCCTCAGCCCGGGCCTGGCTCAACCCCCAAAACATGTTGAGCAACTAAGAAACCAGTGCCGTTGAACAGCGCTAGTACCTTGTGTTGTTTGCGTGGTTCTTTTTAAAAATAGACTTCTAATATTAGGACGGTTGTAGAGTTCAAGTTCAGCATAGTAGAGAGAGGGTTTCTGTATATCACACACCCAGTTAAACTTGATCACCTGGCTAAAGCCGCTCCAGGGTCAGGTCACCCCTTTTCTACCTTGAAGTCACAGCCCACAGCTAAAGGGAGAAGCATTCTTCATAATTTATTGGGAGTCTTCTGTAGGTGAGGCTTGTCTAGTCTCCGGTCCAGCCATTTTTAGTTCAGGCCAGAGAATTTTTAAAGTGACCTCGGGATCTTTTTCTCTGTGACTAGGAAAAACCATTGACTTGGATCTGTTTATTTGAAAGTTTTTTCTTCTTCTTTTTTTTTTTTTTTTTTTTGCTTTCACCTTTTTGTCTGGTCCTCTACCACATCCTCTCATAGCCAGAAAGGTGGTGAGTGGCATTAAACACTAATGCCTCCAATTATTTTCTTCTTTCCTCATCTCTTTACATTCTTGACTTTCCTTGGAGGCTGAGGCTGGGTCACCTGGTTTTACCTGTTATACGTACCTGTTAGCTTACAGCCCAGTGTTCCTGCTGAAATCCTAATGTGTCTTTTGTGTTCTTTCCCACATGGCAGATATTGGAAAACAAGGTATCCTTAGAGAAGTTAAAGGATGTCATTGCAATAAATGCCTCGGAACTTTCAGAGGTAAAGCTTCCTACAATTCCTGCAAGATATTAATACAATGTCTTAGTTTTATTGAGGAGCAAACACTTATTTGTGCTAGGATATGAAAAAACAACAACAACAACAACAAAAAAAAAACACAACTGAAAACTCTCTGACGTCTAAATGGGAAAGTGAAACTTTGTGGGGGTTTTTTGCTTGTTGTTCTTTGGAATCAATTCATTAATGGAAATGTTTTGCATTAGGTTCAAATTGCCCTTAACGAAGCTAAACTTAGTGAAGAGAAGGTGAAGTCCGAATGCCATCGGGTTCAAGAAGAAAATGCTAAGCTTAAGAAGAAGAGAGACCAGGTAAAGAAAAGTTAACGCCATAGATTTTTAAAAATATGTATTTTATTGATTTTTCACAGAAAGGAAGAGAGAGGGACAGAGAGTTAGAAACATCGATGAGAGAGAAACATCGATTAGCTGCCTCTTGCACACCCACTACTGGGGATGTGCCCGCAACCAAGGTACATGCCCTTGACTGGAATCAAACCTGGGACCTTTCAGTCTGCAGGCCGACGCTCTAGCCACTGAGCCAACCCAGTTTCGGCCACCATACATTTTGTAAACTAGGTCGCTGAATATCATTGCCTCCTGAATATCTTTTCTCAGATCTGTGTCGAAGGAAATGAAATATGTATGCAGGATTCTATTCTGAGATATGCAAACTTTAATCTGTGCTCCCCAAATTGAGTACATGTGTTTGCTCTCCATCTGTTCTGGGTTTTCTGTTCTTCTGTATGGTTTCTTAGAGCTAGCAGAGTGTTTAGTCTTGGTCTTCAAACACCAACCAGTTACTAACCTGAATGGCCTCAAGAGGGCAGTGGATTTGCTTCTCAAACTACGGAATTAGTTTAGTCCAGTGGTCTGCAAACTCATTAGTCCACAGAGCCGCAAATCGCATGTGGTTCTCGAGCCGTGGTTTGCTGACCACTGGACTCTAAGCAATTTCTGCTTTACTGACCAATTTCTGCTTTACTGATGGCATGGTCTGGGTGTGGGAGACTGAGACTGTACCCTTCTATTCCTACTGGGTGTGAGTTATTTTAATTGGCTGCCATTTTCTGAAGAATACAGTAAACTGGATCAGCTTCTGAGGATTGGACCTACTCTCCCTTCGCCCTTAACCGAGGCCTTAGCCCGTGGTAGCCTGGCTCTGTACTAACCTGTCTCATTCACGTGGTCCTGTTGTCTCCAGTACAAAGCCCTGACTTTCGGAAATTCACGTGCTTTCCCTTTTCAGTTGCAGCAGGAAATCAAAGACTTGAATAAATCCCACGCTGAGCTCAGCGAGCAAATCAAATCATTTGAGAAGTCTCAGAAAGACTTGGAAGTAACTCTTACTCAAAAAGATGACAATATCAATGTAAGTTCGTTCCCTTGAGCACACGTGTAGTTCTCATGAATCCCCATGCAGGCAAGAGGCTCTTTCTAATACCCTTTCTGCTTCTCTCCCAGGCGTTGACGAATTGCATCACACAGTTGAATCGGTTAGACTGTGAATCCGAATCGGAGCATCAGAATAAAACAGGAAATGACTCAGATGAGTTAGCAAATGGGGAAGTTGGAGGTAAGATGGGTTATGGGGAGGCTGGTCCCTGTCTTTAATGAAGTACCCCAATGCTCCTTTAGGGTTGTGGGTGCAAATCACTGGATCTGTGTGCGTGGGCAGAGGCGGTGGCTGGGCTGTGGTGGAACCGTGGGCGTGCAGTGGACACTGGATCTGCTTTTCCATCCCGTTAGAACTAGACGTGTGCGCAGGTGCTGGGTCCTGAACACTGGTCAGGAGGAGAAACTTGCTTCCCACCTTCACGGAGATGACACTGGAATTTTTAAAAAATATATATTTTATTGATTTTTCACAGAGGAAGAGAGAGGATTAGAGAGTTGGAAACATCGATGAGAGAGAAACATCGATCAGCTGCCTCTTGCACACCCCCCACTGTGGATGTGCCCGAAACCAAGGTACATGCCCTTGACTGGAATCGAACCCAGGACCTTTCAGTCCGCAGGCCGACGCTCTATCCACTGAGCCAAACCGATTTCGGCGACACTGGAATTTAGTGCTCATAATCTCAATAGCTCTGTGGTTTGAAGGCCCCAAACCTTCTTTCAGAATGAGGTGGCGGGAGCCAGGAGAGCTAGGCTGAAGGGTAGCCGTGCTTCCTGACGAGATGTTTCCAGATACTGTTCCCCATGTTGGATACTGCTCGCATAGCGGGTGTTTTCAACCCCACCCGGTAGCAGACTCAAGGGGGGGACGGAGGAATGAGTCTTTCTAGAGAAGATACTTGGCCAGGCGGAGGTGGATGTGAGAGGGGAGAGAGAGCTTGGCCTCACGTGGGCCTCCTTGCTCACGAGTGGCATGGGTAACATTTTCCCTGCACGAACTCTCTTACAAGTCAAGTAGCCTCATCCGTTCTGTTGGTGCATTTGTTTTGACTTTGAGCGTTTAAACGTGGTCATTTTTCTTTTGGGGGAAATCGAGAAAATAAAGTTAAAAAGCGTGGGAGGAAGAAGTAACGAAACCCTCTTGTTTCCTAGGTGACCGAAGTGAGAAGATGAGAAATCAGATTAAGCAGATGATGGACGTTTCTCGGGTACCGTCCCTTGTGTAGAACAGAGTGGCGTTACGTGCCTGTAGGTCCTCACCGTGCCTCCTTTTAAAAACACCTCTCTCTGCTGCCCTTTCCAGACACAGACGGAAATATCAGTGATTGAAGAGGATCTCAAACTCCTCCAGTGTAAGCTGAGAGCCTCGGTGTCCACAAAGTGTAGCCTGGAAGGTAGGTTGCCACATATTGGGAAAACAAAGAATTGCTTTGGATGCCCGGCTGGCGTGGCTCCGTGGTTGAGCATTGACCTGTGAACCAGGAGGTCACGGTTCGATTCCCGGGCCAGGGCACAGGCAGACTAGATCCCCAGCAGGGGGCGTGCGGGAGGCAGCCAATCACCGATTCTCTTTCATCATCGATGCTCCTATCTGTCTTTCCCTCTCCCTTCCTCTCCGCAATCAATGCAAAAATAATTAAAATAATCATTGCATCGGAAAGGGAAAGAGTCCCCGTGCACACACAGCTCCGATGTGCTCTCCTCTGCAGACCAAATAAAGAAGCTGGAAGACGAGCGCAGCTCCCTGCAGGCCGCTAAGGCGGGGCTGGAGGAGGAGAACAAGACGCTGAAGCAGAAGGTGGAGATCCTGAACGAGCTCTACCAGCAGAAGGAGATGACGCTGCAGAAGTACGGTTCCCGGGGTCGCTGGCAGCGAGGTGGCCGCTTAGCTCACGGCGGTGCTGTCAGATCACTGTCTCCTTTTGAAAGACGATCAGGTTTTCCACCCACAATGGAGTGAGGGCTGACTTCCTACCCCTCTTTCCACAACCTGCATTTTTTTTTTTTAATATATTTTATTGGTTTTGTACAGAGAGGAAGGGAGAGAGATAGAGAGTTAGAAACATCGATGAGAGAGAGAGTCATCGATCAGCTGCCTCTTGCACACCCCCTACTGGGGATATGCCCGCAACCAAGGTCCATGCCCTTGACCGGAATCGAACCCGGGACCCTTCAGTCCCCAAGCCGACGCTCTGTCCATTGAGCCAAACTGGTCTCGGCCACAACCTGCATTTTTCTTTCCATTCTAACCAGTTGTCAGAAGTCATTCCCACGTATTGACTGGAGGTGGGAGGGTGGTGGTACTAACAGTTACTGCGACGGAAGTGCTTTTTAAAAAAATATATATATATTTTATTGATTTTTTACAGAGAGGGAGGGAGAGGGATAGAGACTTAGAAACATCGATGAGAGAGAAATATCGATCAGCTGCCTCCTGCACATTCCCCACCGGGGATGTGTCCGCAGCCAAGGTACATGCCCTTGACCGGAATCGAACCTGGGACCTTTTAGTCCGCCGTCTGACGCTCTATCCACTGAGCCAAACCGATTTCGGCCGGAAGTGCTTTTTTTTAAATTTTCTGATCCTCACCCTTTCTGTAGTCTTGAAAAATACTGAATAATTTATATACATTATTTTTAGTAAAATACTTCAAAAAGAATATTTAGCTATTGAAGGTATACATACAAGTCAAATACACTAAACATTACATTATGTAATCGTGGCAAGGATGTTGCCCTGTCTTTTAGATTTTGCCAAGTCTTAAGAATGCCCCATCAGTTTTTTGATTGAGCGGCACATAATAATAGTATTTGTCCACACTTTAATCTTAGCATCTTACTAGGTAATTGGTCTCTTGTAGCCATTCATAAAATACTTGCTGAAGTATTGAATGGACAGTGAAGAATACATAAACCTTTTTCTCTTTGGTGTTAACCCTTTTTCCTGTAGCTCTTCTCCCATTCTGCTTCTGATTCATAGGAAATTGTTTCAAGTTAAGTGTCTTTTGAATCAGAACTATGTGCAAAGAGGATCAAGAGTAACAAGAAAATAGTATTTTTAAACCGTTAAATGTTACAATAAATAAGATCTGGGTGGCTTAATAGCTGTTTTAGGAAGGCAGTTTGCTGTCTGGTCATGACATTTAAAATGACCGTGACATTGATGGGCCCAGTGCTCAGCTCTGGGAAATTGTCATTTGTGTTACAATTGAGCTGGCGGGTTATCGGGTTAAAACCAGTCTCCAGGAGATAGTACTCCGATCACGGGGCAGCCAGAGGCTCCTTCTATCCCACAGACATGGCCAGTCCTTAGCTTTTCTCTCTCCTTATCCCAGTCCCACTGCAGCGGGTGGGGAGTGGGATTGGGACTGAACTGCGGAAGTGTCTGTAGTCAATTGCAGACGTGGTTTGAAGGCTCTGTCTTCGGCGGACTGTCTTCTCAGTCTGCAACGGAGAAACAGCCCTTCCGTGGCAGGAATGAGAGAAGTATTAACAGGTCTCCCCATGGTAGGGATCAGAATTACCCCTGCTTCACGCTGATAAACTTGACTGTGTCGGGCAGACTGGCCCTGGCTTTCCACGCGACTCAAATGAAATCCTATTCTCTCAAGTCCCAGAACGTTGTCCAAGGGGCAGCTACTGTTTTCTCATTCCTCTGGGTTATTTGTTAATAAGCAGAGAATTACGAAGAGAGGTTGGGAAAGGCAGGCGATTTGCCAAAGGCCAGAGCTTGGTTTGCATCTCTAACGGCAGGTGTGAAGCCCTCTTGGGGTTTTGTCTGTGCGACTGAGAGAGGATGGGAAGTGGAGGCATTGAGGGTGTGAGCAGAGGCACTGGGACAGGCGCTGGGGAAAAAGAGACACTTTCACGCAACAGCTGGCTCTTCCTAGGAAGCTGAGCCAAGAAGAGTTTGAGCGGCGAGAGAGGGAGCAGCGGCTGTCAGCGGCCGACGAGAAGGCGGTTTCGGCGGCAGAGGAGATAAAAACCTACAAGTGAGTTCAGGCTTTTTATTTTTTTATTTTTATTTTATTTATTTATTTATTTTTAAAATATATTTTATTGATTTTACACAGAGAGGAATTGAGAGGGAGAGAGTTAGAAACATTGATGAGAGAGAATCATCGATCAGTTGCCTCTTGCACACCCCCACTGGGGATGTGCCTGCAACCAATGTACATGCCCTTGATCGGAATCGAACCTGGGACCTTTCAGTCCACAGGCCGATGCTCTATCCACTGAGCCAAACCAGTCCTGGCAAGTACATGAATACATTTAATTCGCACAAGCAAAAAAGAAATTTTCACTTTAGGAAAGGGAAAAAAAAAAAATGTTTAACAAAAATTTCCCGCCAACCGGCACTGGTGGGTGTAAGGGAACTTGGTTCATGCCGGCTGATCTGGTGGTTTGATGGCTGTTTTAGGAAGGCAGTCTACTGTCTGGTGTATCAGACCTTTAAAGTGACCGTGACATTGATGGGCCCCGGTGCTCAGCTCTGGGAAGTTGTCTGTGGATATGATTAAAGGAAGAAGCTGTATGGACCCTTCAGTCCGCAGGCCAACGCTCTATCCACTGAGCCACACCAGTCAGGGCTGTACTCTTAATTATAACCATGTAAAAATACATTGCTGTGTTAGGATGAAATCTGTAAGGGTGCAGACACAGTAAAGGGAACGTGGTAGGATCATGTAACACCTAATTCAGTTGTGCTGGACGGATAAAAGCACGTGTAACTCTCAGGTGGAGAATTGAAGAGCTGGAGGACGAACTGCAGAAAACAGAGCGCTCCTTTAAAGACCAGGTGGGTACGCCGCCCGGCGGCTGCAGGATTCTGCGGGGTCTCTGGCGGGCTGGTGTCATGAACCCACAAACATATCTTTCCGGTGCGTTATCTCCTTCAGATTTCTGCTAATGAGAAGAAGGCGCACGAGAACTGGGTAAGACATCTCTCCCTTCCCTTCATCTGGCGCAGACATGACCGCAGCTGAACTTGGATGTGTTTTCCTCCCATAGCTCAAAGCTCGGGCGGCAGAAAGAGCTATGGCTGAAGAGAAGAGGGAAGCAGCCAACTTGAGACACAAGTACGTGGCTTCGACCCCTGTTCTGTCAGCGCACGTGGAGGTTTTCAGGGCTGTGCTGTGTGGTATCTGTTAAGAACGGGTTTCCGATTGCATGTTTACGTCCATTCTCGCTCCAAATTCAAGGTTAGTGGAGCTGACCCAGAAGATGGCGATGCTGCAGGAACCTGTGATTGTGAAACCCATGCCCGGGAGGCCCAGCGTACAGAACCCTCCGCGGAGAGGTGGGCAGCGGTCTGTGTTTTGGTGCAAACTGAATATAGGTTACTCTTTACCTTCGTGTGTAATGTAATGATGCCCTAGAAACAATCCTAAGCCCTGGCCGGTGTGGCTCAGTGGATAGAGCGTCCGCCTGCGGACTAAAGGGTCCCAGGTTCGATTCCGGCCAAGGGCACATGCCTGGGTGGTGGGCTTCATCCCCAATAAGGGGCGTGCAGGAGGCAGCCGATTAATGATTAATGTTTCTATTTCTCTCTCTCTGTCCCTTCCTCTCTGAAATCAATAAAGAAATATATATATTTTTTTTTAATAAAAAAGAAAAGAAAAGAATCCTAAGAACTTAACACATAGCGGACCAGCCATTCTATTGCCAGCTGTACCCGGTGGCTAGATAAGTTTCTATTGAACGAGGACAAAAAAAAAGTCTTACATAAAAGTTAAAGGCACGCGTTAAATTTAAACACACATTGCATTTTGAAGTTATTTATGAACTTGTGCTTACACGCCAGTATCTTTTCAAAGAATTCTTGTGATTGGCCACAAGCCGTAGAACAGAAAGCACGCGAATTCTCGTGATCCGGCCGCAGTGTGTCAAAGCAAAGGGAGGTGGCCTGAAGCGGTAACGGTGCACTGTCCCCCGCAGGCCCCCTGAGCCAGAATGGCTCCTTCGGCCCCTCGCCCGTGAGTGGCGGGGACATCTCCCCGCCCCCGAGGGACCCGCCCACGAGACCTCTCTCCGCCACGCTCAGTCGAAGAGATGTGCCCAGAAGTGAATTCGGTGAGTAGCCTCGTTGCCTGTAAACTGTTCCAAGAGCACTTTCCCCTCTTATTTGAGAATTCTAATGCAGACTTTTTAGAATTTGTGCCTAACGTGGAGAATGTCTTCGTTTTTTCTTATTATTTCAAATGGTCTACTGCAAGATCTGCTTTAGAACAGAAACCATCCATTTATTATCACTAATGTTATTTACTTTATATATAAATAAATACGTAAAGTATATTTATACTTAAGTAAAAGCATAAATAATAAGCATTGGTTTTGCTTCTATTTTTTATGTTTTACTGTGAGGTGTAAGCCTTTACCCGTAAACTAAATTTCTATGGTGTTCCCTTCTGAAATATAAAAATATAATTTCCTCTGCAGCCATTTCTCAATGTAGTATGAAATGCTAGGTCTGGTTCTTTCATAAATATGTCCACGAGAGTCGGTAAGATCTGGAAGGCGTTGCACGCAAACGGGAACAGTGACCTGCACCCCTGACCAGCCTGTGGCGTGCGGCCCTAACCAGTCCGGTCCCCGCAGGTTTTGTGGCCATTTTTCCTAAGGCAGCTCTCACTTTAATTCTCTGAGTCTGGGCAGAGCTGGTGGTTTCCCCCCGCAGGTATGGGGGGGGGCCCTGTTTTTAACGTTCCTTTCCAGGCAGCGTTGAGCCCCGCCCACCACCGGCGTATTCCTTCCAAAAAATCCACGCCAGGGCTCTGTTCTTTCTTCCTCAAGGTTCAGAGGACGGGCCTTCACCTCCTCTCCAGTGCTCTGAGGCACCTGGGAGCCCCTCCGCCTCTGGTAGGGACCTGGTGTGTTCAAAGTCTCAAATCAATTGAGGCAGCCGGCCAGTGTGGCTCAGTGGTCGGGCCTCGGCCTATGAACCAGGAGGTCACAGTTCGATTCCTGGGCTGGGCACGTGCTCAATCTCCAACAGGGGGCGTGCAGGAGGCAGCCGGTCAATGATTCTCTCTCATCACTGATATTTCTCTCTCTCTCCCCCTTCCCCTTCCTCTCTGAAATCAATCAAAATGTATTACAAAAACAACAACACAATCACGGAGGCAGTGCATAGAGGGGTTTCTATTCTGCCTCAGAGAGCGTGTAGCTCAGTGAGCCTCACTCATCTCCTCCTCTGGCTCCCACAGACCCCGGGTCCGCTGCGGCTCCCGTGATGAACAGCAGTCCAAGGAGCACTTCCCCGTCCAGGGCGGTGGAGGGCAAGGTACGTGCCCAGGCCGCGCCGCGCCTGCAGCCCTCTCCGTGCCGTCCACCCCTCTCCCCGTGCGTGCGGCCCTCTCTGTACCGTCCCGTTTATCTTTTAAAAAGCACACGGTCCCCCAGGAGTTTGAAGGCCCCGCAGCCCCCAGCGCCGCGCCTGTGGCTGAGCATCCAGGAGCAGTGAGTACCCGGAGGCCGAGCACCAGGCCAGCACGCCCGGTGCCTCTCCCGAGAGGACACACAGGCCCGGCACTAACCTTCCTCCGGCCTTGGACTCGCCAGTGTCTCTCGGTTGCTGGGAGCCGACTGGCCGACGGGTTTCTGTTTTGGTTCGGTGGCTAACCCGTGTGGAGTGCCGTAATCAACTAAAACATTTACATCGTGTGCTTCCGTGCTGAGCGATCTCGGGCAAAGTAGACCTACTAGGTGGTGCCTAACTCATCCTTACGACATACGCGGGAAGGTCTGCTATCTAAGCCCACCTCCAGCTGCACAGGAGGCAAACCGTGTTCTGCATGGCCTGAAGCCACAGCTTGGTGGATGTGAGACACTAACTGGTGAAAACCTGTCATTATTGCTGTGCCAGTTCCGGCGAGAGCCTAAATGAGGTCCCCACGAGAGCATCCTCTTGTCACTCGGGTAGCGGCTCTAGCTGGGAGTCCCCTGGCCACCCTCACAGGGCTTCTCGCGGTTGAAATAGAAAAACATGCGATTTAATTATTTAGGATTTTCAGCCCAGTTTCCCGTGAGGAAGGATTGGTCCTTACCTCACAGCACACGGTTTCAACCGGTGAACCAAGGTGAGGGTTAGCGCCATGCCTGCCTACCTTATCCGCGGAACATGGTTTCTCTGGAAAACGCTTGCCCCTTCGGTGCAGGCCTCCTGGGACGCACCGCTCCGGACAGGCCTTTTCTCCAGGGGCGGCCTGAGCGAGACCCAAGACCCCTCTGAAGAGGAAGGCTTCAGGGAGAAAAGCCTGTTTTTGCCAGAGGGCGGCAGAGGCGGGAAGAGCAGCCCTGATCCTGACCCCTGCCGTAGCCTTGTGTGCTGGGTGACCTCCAGCACAGTGTCTGCGCCTCTCTGTGTCTTGGATATTTAAAACCAGAGGGTCGTACGGGGAGACTTAGAGATCTGAGAATGAGATGAGAGGCAACGGAAGGTGCTTCGAATAGTAGCTAAGGTGACGCGTGTAGAGAATGGATTTTTGTCCCCTTCTCTCCATTCTTAGTATGGAAGTATGGGCGGATGTGGTGAGGGAGGGAGGGAGGGGTGTTAGAGGGAGGGGGTGCCCTGGAAATAGATCACCGTGTGCAGCATGGTGTGACTCCCCCCCCCGCCCCCTTCCACCTGCACATACCAGTCATAGCATGATCACAGCCAAGCTCTTCACTGCTGTGCATCCTGCCTGCCCACGCCACCAGCGGGGTCCAGTGGAAACCAGTGGGGACCAGCGGGAAGAGGGTGGTCTTTGGCGCTGGTTCTGCCCATTGGCAGGTGCCCGACATCTGCTTCCTCGGGGCCCAGCTTGTGTTGGTGTTGGCGCTTCTGTCTGGCATTCCCAGGTATTTCAGACTTGCCCCGTTTCTGCTCCGCAGGTGAACATGGCTGCCGAAGGGCCCCCTTTCCCAGGCGGGCCCCCCATGGGCGGCCCTCTGCCACCGCCCATCCGATATGGACCACCTCCTCAACTCTGCAGGCCTTTCGGGCCTCGGCCGTTCCCCCCGCCGTTCGGTATGATTACTGACTTTGCCAATCACCTTTCTGTGAGCTCCTTGCTAAGATGCTAACAGTTGCTATCGGAGGCTCTGCGAAGTCCCTTTGAACTTGTCCTAGTTTCTTAGGACACATTGGGGGCGGGGGGTTAGGGGGGATGCATGATCTCCCTCCGCTGGGGTGGGCAGCATGGGATCTCTGTGGACAGCAGAAAGGGGCTGCTGATAGGAAGCCAGAAATGTTACTGCTGCAGATGCTCAGTGAACATCTGGGGCTGCGTGCCAGGCTGTGATGGATAGAACTCGCTCCTCTCCGGACTCCGAGAGCTCCGAGTGCCCTACAGGACCCAGCTGCATACGCTGTGTGTGTGAAAGGGTCGCAGTATAAACGGGCAGGAAGTTTTAAAGAGAAGGTGGAGTGGAATAGCTACCTACTGGTGTTGCTGGAGCTGGAAGGCTTCAGAGGGGCCAGCACCTTGATTTTGATGGCTAGTTAGGTCCGTGCTGGGCACCACATGACTTTTTAATTGATACAGTAGTAGGCAGGACTTCCTTTATCAAAATTTCTATATCTCGTGAAACCCTTTTTTTTTTTTTTTTTTTTTTTCATGATCTGTCAAATACAAGCCAAGCTCTTGTGAGACAAAGATGGCAGACGGGTGACGCAGAAAAAGCACCAGCCAGGCAGAGCTGTGCTGAAATCCCGCCTGTGCTGCCTCCCGGCTGGCCGGCCAGAGGCCTGTCACTCAGAGCTGCCGAGCCTCAGGGTGATGATGTGGAAAACGGGGCTTCACCCCCCGACTTCCAGGGTTGGGAGACATGAAAGATCCACATTCCTGGAATCGTCTACATGCATGTTCATACGTGACGCCGTTTGTATCTCTCCAGGGCCCGGCTTCCGGCCGCCTCTGGGCTTCAGGGAGTACCCACCGGGCGTCCCGCCGGGGAAACGGGACGTGCCTTTCGACCCTCGAGGATTTGTCCCGGGACACCCTCCCTTCCGGCCCGGCGGCTCTCCCGGCCCCCGACTCCCGCCCCCGGGCCACGGCCCCCCGGGGTACCCTCCCCCTCCTGCCAGAGACTCACTGCCTCCGGGCTCCCGAGAGGAGCCCCCTCCTGCCCCTCCGAGCGGCAGCCAGGGCTCCTCCCAGGCCTTGAAACAGAGCCCGTAACCCCGACCGACCGACCCGCCGCCCGACAGGAAGTGGACTGTGCCCTCTCCATGACACTCTTAAACCCAGAAGTCGAAATAAAGTTAGTTTTTAGACCCGAGCTGCCCCCCGGCAGCGTGCATTTTTGAGCCAAACAATGAAAAATATACCATTTCTCCCCTTCCATGAGAATCACCTCGTAAGCCACAGCCTTCCTCCCAACCTTGAAATGTGCAATAAAGAACACCTGTGTTTTAGTTCATGTAGCCTATGTAACTGTTCAATGATTCAGAACGTCATGAAAACTATGAACATTTCCTGTGGAAATGCTATAAGATCACGTATTTCCATTTATTCTCCTGTTTTATAGTGGACACCAGTTGTACGCGGAGCAACGGTGTTGATAAGCTTGAATTTTTAAAGTATCTGGTCGCAAGGACTGTTACGCTCAAAATGTTTACTAAGAAATCACTGAACTTTATCTCCCCTCTTGCTGAAGATATTTCTTTGTAGTGGAAGTTCATTAAAATTTGGTTATTAATATTTCCCAAGAGTCTGTGGATTCATTAGACTGTTTTCTCGCGAGACTTGTGCCACTTGGGAAAGATGGAAGTTCGGCGCCCTGTGGTTGAGCATTGACCGTGACCCAGGAAGTCAAGGTGCAATTTCTGGGCAGGGCACATGCCCACTTTGAAGGCTCCATCTCCAGTGGGGGGGAGGCGGTGCAGGAGGCAGCTGATCGATGATTCTCTCATCATTGATGTTCCTCTCTCTCTCTCTCTCTCTCTCTCTCTCTCTCTCTCTCTCCCTCTCTCTCTCTCTCTCTCCCTTCTTCTCTGAAATAAAAATTGATTATTTTTTAAAAGGGTGCACAATAGAAAAAAGAAAGCAATGTCTTGCAACCATAAAAGGAAATGTCCTTCGTTTAAAAAGAATTAAAGTTTATTATTTCTCCCATACCTTGCCTATGATTTTCAATGACTATACAAAAACCATCAGGAGAGTAGAATACCATGAGAAAGAATGATTTAAGATTTAAGGCTTTAACATGCCCTAGGTCAGCAACCATGGGCTGACCCCTCAGTTCTTTTTGTTGACTGATTCTACTCCACAGTTAATATTTGAATGTTGGCATTTGTATTTAAAAATCAGTATACGTGTAAGAATTTGGGATTACACCATACTCAAAAAGTACTCTTACAATACCATGGTTTTTATTTTAAATTTTAATTTTTTATTGGAATTTTAGAGAAAGGGAGAAGAGGAAAGAGAGAGAGGGAGAGAGAGAAAGAGAGAGAAACATTTATGTGAGAAACAGATCGGTTACCTCTCGTTCATAACCCGACCAGGAATCGAACCTGCCACCTTTCAGTGTTCGGGATGATGCTCCAACCAACAGAGCCACACCAGCCAGGGCTACCCGATGGTTTTAAAACAATGTTTCTTAAGAACTAACTCTTTAAACCATTAAATTATAGTAACTTAATAGTATGTTTTAATAAGTAAATTTAGATTAAATTAAAATGGTAAAAAGCTGATATCCCAGTTAACTTTTTGACTATACTCTCCCATTCTCTGAAGGTCTATGATAGAATATTACCTGCACCAGAGCCTGTCATTGTTATGGCATTTACTCCACTAAGGACACCCTATGACAGAACAAAAGCCTCTGAAACCAAAGCTTCCTTTATATAAAACCACTTACACATATACCACTTGAGAAAGATAAGGACCTTTGAAAGAAGATAACCCTTTCAAAATTCATAAGTAACATGTCTTCAGCAAAAGAATTCCATCAATAGGTCCTTCCATTTAATATCAAGAGTAGAACAAATTTGCCGGGACCGGTTTGGCTCAGTGGATAGACGGTTGGCCTGTGGACTGAAAGGTCCCGGGTTCAATTCCGTGCAAGGGCATGTACCTTGGTTGTAGGCACATCTCCAGTCGGGGAGTGTGTAGGAGGCAGCTGATCAATGATTCTCTCTCATCGATGTTTCTAACTCTCTATCCCTCTCTCTTCCTCTCTGTGAAAAATCAATAAAATATATATTTTTTTAAAAAGAGTAGAACAAATTTGATAAGAACTCCATAGTTAAGAGCAAAAGTTATTTTTAGAGTAAGTCACAAATAGAACTTTTGAATATTTCGATCTCTTTTAGGACATAAAATAATGGTGAAGTTAATATAATTCCTATTTTTAAATAGCATTTAAGTGTAGATTATTCCAACTAGGAAGATAATCAAGTAGGGAAGGTAAATTAAACCTATTCTTTAAAATTGATTTCAGAGAGGAAAGGAGAGAGAAATATCAATGATGAGAATCACCGATCGGCTGCCTTCTGTAGGTCCCCTATTGTGGATCAAGCCCACAACCTGGGCATGTGCCCTTGACTGGAATCGAACTCGGGATCCTTCAGTCCGCAGGCGGATGCTCTATCCACTGAGCCAAACTGGCCAGGGCAATTAAACCTATTTTTAAATCAATCAGAGCTGGAGTCCTTTTGTGCTCCTAAAGCTGTAGAGAATTCCCGACCTGAGCACCTCTGCCCCTGCAGGATGGCGCCTCTCAGCCCTCTGGTGGCATCGCTGTGGCAGTGGAGCCAGGCAGCTGCCAATATCCAGAAGTCAGGGGACCACCTCTCAGGGTGTCACACTGGGCCATCTCATCGTCGTGTTTCCGGGCGTGGTTTTTAAAATCCTCTCCTTTATGTTTCAGCCACATCACATTTCTACAGTTGTGGTTACTCTTCAATGGCCGATTTTTTTTTTTTCTCATTTGAAAGTAAATTTAATTAATTTACTGTGGGATGTGGAGTATTCTGTGTCTACTGCTTCAAGACAATCACTTGCTTTGTAATTTCATTCTGTTCTGAATGAAAGCTAAGCTACTCACACAGTGTTCAATGAAGCTTCTTTAATACTGTTGAAAGGCATGGGGAGTTCATATAAAACACACTTAGTGAACAGTAGCAGATGCGTCATATAAATTATCACTTTGCTATACATGTCTTATGGTCTATGAGAAAAGAGAAAGAACAGTATGTCAGTTTTGCTACATTTTAATAGGTTTTTTGAGGGAGGATTTTCTTATGTCTTGTTAGCTACTTCAAACGAAAGGTCCTGAGTCCCTTGGGGTACAGAGTGCTGCCCCCTCAGTTCACATGACGTGGAGAAAGTGTGGTTTTTGCCCCTTGAGGAGCTTACAGTCTGGGGGGCTGACAACTCACAGTCTGAGAGCTGAGTGAACAACGAAGTTAATTAAGGCAATTCCTCATCCCCTCCAGCGATTGTGGACGGAACCATTTTGAAATGAATGTGATCAAGATGAGAGAGCAGACTGAATCCGGCTGAGAATTCTTTCAGGCTCCTAAGGTTTCTGACATTCATCTCAGTCAACGGAACTGACCCAACGGACAACAGAAAGACTGGATCTCTTCAAAGTGCAAGGGACAACTTAATGGTGGTTACTTATTTTAAAAAGCAAACATACTGACCAGTATGACAGGTTATTACACTAGTTTAAAAACAGGCCCAGTACTGCACCCCATTCCCTTGTGCCAGCATTGGTCATTGCAAGTAGTGCTATGTATGAAATATGTGGGCTCTGCATCTAACCCCCAGAAAGCACACCCCGATTTAATGTTCTGTGCATCAAACAGGCGCCTCGTGTATACTATGAAAGTTTTATTTATGCCCCGTTAAATCAAAAATAATGTAAATAGTCAAATTATAACAAGCTAATGACCTGCATATTTCCATATGGATGAATGGTGATATATCTAAACAGGAAATAAATGGCAATCCTATCTACCTATGTAAAAAAAAAAATAGATTATCTCCAAATTTCGCATACTCAATGCTATAAGAGGTATGCTGGTTTCCAGGTTTCACAATCAGTTGTCAGAAAAATAGCAGTCATTCCTGCAGTATCTCCTTAGCATCTGACTCAAATTATTTGTAGATTACATGATCTAGAAGACATTATTAACCCATCTAAATATTGATAACTATTCTGAGATGGTTTCGCGTTAACCCTAGAATCATGATCAGAGAGAGCGAATCAACATGACAAAACATATGTTCACTTTCCAAAACACTCTTGTCATCGGGAGAAATCACAGCGACAACCTGGGAACGTTCCCGTAAGGATACTGATCCGGCCAAGGCACACTCCGAGCAGGAGAAGGATGAGATCAGGTGAGCTCAGGCCACCTCAAGGAGCAGCCTAGTAATTTCCTTCTTGGACAGACTACCTGGTCCAAACGCTCCAGAGCAGTTTCATACGATCCTACCCACATCGGCCCAAAGTTTGACATTCATTCAAAACACCCAGAGAGCGTGGTGGAGCAGAAGGGACAGACGTGTAAACTCGAGTACATTCTTATTGCTGTAGTAAGTCTGAAGATGAGCACACCCTACCCACAACAGTGTTTTTCCAGGAAGCAGGGCAGTAGTGGTCGATTAGAAAAGAGGATATGAACTGCACAATCAATAGAAGAGTAAAAACAGGTTTCAAAACCTACAATAAGCCTGTATCCAAAAGAGTCTTACATGTCAGTGATGTGCTGGACGTGGGTTCTGTGCTACGGCTTTGCAGCGGGCTCCCTCTGGCCCATGGGCCCGGCGCGGCCTGCCTCCTGGCCTGCTGAAGGGAGAGATTCTACAGAGCTACGATGTTGGTAGTGAGTGGCACAATTCACAGAAGGTCCAGGGTATTCGTGTCAGGGTCGCTCCTTGTGCAAAGTTTGATGTAGATGGAGATAAAGTGGTTTCTTGGTCAATAATTGCAATTTCTTTCTTTTAAAATCAGTGGGTTTCTTGTATCTGTAACCACAACAGAAAAGCCACTGTTTAAAATACTTTGATCATCCATCGATTCCAAGGTCACATACTAAGAAGCAATAGTAGCCACCGTTCCATCATACCAACTCCATACGCGCATCACTTACAGTTCTATTACAATGGGCCCGGGTTTAATCTCATCCATCTCCATGAAAGCGAAACACTTGGTACTGGTAAACCTTTTCTTAGGCTTGTAGTGTTTGAATTCAAAGAAGATAGCTGCACCTAGGGATGGGAAAAAGCATTAGCCATGGACGGACAGCACCATTCTCGGCGATACATTTCCTTTGATTACCAGGAGCATATGAACAAGAATATAAACAACTGGCATGATTTTATAGGGTAACCTTTGTTATATAGTCTGATGGTACCCCTGTGGCTGTCACTCCAAACTCTAGCAAAACTCCTGAGCCAGACTGAAGGAAGAACGCCCAGTGAAATGAGAATAGGCTAGGAAGATGAGCTGACATGCTTGTTAGCGTGAAGCACAGCATATTTGTTATTTTAAAAAATATATATATATATTTTATTGATTTTCCACAGAGAGGAAGGTAGAGGGATAGAGAGCTAGAAACATCGATGAGAGAGAAACATAGATCAGCTGCCTCCTGCACAACCCCTACTGGGATGTGCCCGCAACCAATGTACATGCCCTTGACCGGAATTGAACCTGGGACTCTTTAGTCCGCAGACCAACGCTCTATCCACTGAGCCAAACTGGTTTTGGCATGTAACTTCACCTTTTTAATAATTTGCTTTTGTCCTTTCCCACCCTCCTGCCAACTAACGCAAACGATAGTCTTGTCTGCCCAATAAATTCCGCTTAAAAAAATGTCTTTCAGGGACCAGAGACTTAATCTTCAGGAGCCCTGCTTCCCCAGCTCTTCGGTGAGAAAGCTTCCATTCTATTTGTTGTTAAAGATAAGATTTTATTATGGTAGACTGCTTTGTTATATGTTATTTACTATGCAACTAGAGAACACAGTTCCAGATTCCCACATTTAAATATAAACGTGTATTTCATTCAATTCCATAAACACTGTGCGACATTTACTTTTTCCAACGCTGCTACATCCACCAGGCCCACTAACATGACCAAGATGAGAACTCTGATGATTACACACCTTTGGTTAATTTTTCAACGTGCTTCTGGAGCTCAATGTCCACGTTAAAGTGAACGTATGTATCTTCTTTCCGTGAAGCCACCGGGGTATCTTGCACAGGAGTTAAATCTATGCCGTTCAGATCTGGAAAGGAAGAGTTTCTGCTCAAGCAGCCTTCAAATGCACAGAGGAGCCCCGGGGTTATGTTTCCCAGAGCAGACTCCCAGTTAACTGGGCTCCAGATGGTGTGGGCGGCCACCAGAGGAAGACCTGTGGTCTCCAGAGGTATGTGGAGGGAGCTGGGGGGGAAGGGAGGGACGACCTCAGGGATCAGCAGAGAAAACCTTGCCATATGACTGGCTATCTAAGGATCCTATAGTTCAGAGGTGATCCTATAGTTCAGAGGTGATCCCTCAGTTCAGAGGTGATCCTATAGTTCAGAGGTGATCCCATAGTTCAGAGGTGATCCCTCAATTCAGAGGTGATCCTATAGTTCAGAGGTGAAGAGAGCATCGTGTCTTCCCCCGGGAACAAGCCATCCATCATATTCCTGAGTGCAATAAAACTTTGCAATGTGAATAACACCCCTGCTTCCCACGTGGATCAAGTGCATGGTCCGGGAAGGCCTGTGAACTGACCACCATCAGAATCCCTGTTACATTCAAGTGGGTGGACCAATCGGACATGAAACCTGCCAATGAAACCTCTCCATTCGTGAATGCTTTTGCATGCATGTGACCTACATTCTGGTCCCCTTTGCTTGTAACATAACCTGATTTACAACAGCCAGATGGTGCACTGTGTATGGAGTATGGTTTTCATTTCCTGGAGCCGAGAATCTTCCAGTTTAATCAAATGCAACGGGGACTCACTAAATGACTCCTCGGTGTTCTACTCCACAGGCCCATCTTAGGGGGACTAAAAACGATTTAGCACATTTAATTATCTCAGTTCCCAAAGATATGTACACAAAAACATATTTCAGTCCAACGTGTATGCGAAGGTAACGTAATACCTATCACGTTATCATGACATTGTGTGTTTCACAGTGTATTTTCCCAAATGAGATATGCAGCTCTGCTGAGGATTTATAAAACAAGGTCGGGTACAAATGCTTTCCAGTCGACCATGAACTTGGTAACTGCACATCAGGAGATAAAGTAGCACAGCACCAGTGCTGTGGATTGTGGTTTCTGCATTTTAGAATTTTCCTTGGTGGCCAAAGTCCTTTTCTTTTGTTTGGCACTAATGAACCCACATGGGTCTGAATTTATTCCTGTCCTTGGGGAAAGTTCCATTTCTTTTCAGTCCATATCTGTTTCACTGATTTGCCTCAAACTGCAGATGAACTGTGGATTGGATGAACTGTGCTGTCATTTCTGAATAATAGTATAACTTCATTCTCAATCACTCAATAATTATTTTCAAAAGGCCACTGGGTGCTTTACAGTCAAGTTCTGTATAAACGCTTGGTGATGCAACGAAAGAACTCAACTGCTGTGACTTTCCTCTCAAGCCAAAGACAGAAAAAGTTGTTTTCAAGGAATCAATCATCGGATAGTACACACACACACACAAAAAAAATTCTAAGACTAACCATGTTTAATAACCTTGGTAACATAGATGAGGACAAGAAACATACCACTTTTTAGCGTCCCACAGGACTGAGTTCTGGGTGTGGATGTTTACGGATATGTCCTATTTCCCTTCTCCACGAATGATTCATCGACGCCCTCACTCTCGCCCACCTGGGCCCAGCTCTCCCTGTGAAGGCTCCCCTGGACAGGAAGGAGAGGGCCTCAAGGAGGCCCGAGCGGACAGGAGAGCTCGGCTGTGCAAAGGGACCACACACTCAAGGGAGGTGGGGACATTTTTTAAACCTTTTTCCCGAAAGATGTCTTTGCTGTGAAGACAGCGTATGTCTAGGCAGCACCCTTGATGGAATTTGAAGAATAAAAGACATAGGAAAAAATAAATAAAACCTGGAAAGCACACATGAGTATAAGTTATAATAGGAAAATGCTTTTAGTAAATCTCTCAGAAATGTGCAGAGAAGGAATGATGCCCTCTTTTCAGGGATCTCACCTCCCTGTAGAATGAATGAAAAGTGAGCTGTCACAGACACGAGAGTCCTCCCTCCCCCATTTATCCCAATGAGAAACACCATTTTATAAAACTGGCCAGAGGGAAAGCATGCAGACACAGTTATTTACCCTTCACACTGACTGTGATGTAGGGATCAATGCACTGGCCGGCATCTTTCAGCCCGATCTTCTCAATCCTGATCGTTAGTAACGTCATTCCTGGTTCTGACGGCAACCTTGGTAATAAAGTACCTGGTAACAGAGAGACAGTAATTAAAAACGAGCTGCACTGGAAATGTCAGAGTAAATATTTTACGTTATTTGCTTTCTACCCCCCCCCACCTCCGGATTCATGTTTAATAACCACAATGTAATTAATTAAACAAGCACATGACAGTGCACAGGAGAGTTAACAGAGCAGGACCGAGACAGTCATTCTGGGAAAGGCCTGCTTGCAAGGTCAGCCGTGGGCATGTGTCTGGGAACCTGGACTTGGTTCCCACGTCCCCTGATAAGAACAGCCACTGTCCTCAGCTGTCTGGGCAAACAATGCGGTCTATGCCGAGTACTTGCTTTCCTCTAGGCCCGTGGTCGGCAAACTACGGCTCGAGAGCCCCATGCGGCTCTTTGGCCCCTGGAGTGTGGCTTCCACAAAATACCACGGCCTGGGCGAGTCTATGTTGAAGAAGTGGCGTTAGAAGAAGTTGAAGTTTAAAAACTGTGGCTCTCCGTCGGCTTGGGGACTGAAGGGTCCCGGGTTCGATTCCGCTCAAGGGCATGGACCTTGGTTGCGGGCATATCCCCAGAAGGGGGTGTGCAAGAGGCAGCTGATCGATGACTCTCTCTCATCGATGTTTCTAACTCTGTATCTCTCTCCCTTCCTCTCTGTACAAAATCAATAAAATATAGTTTTAAAAACTGTTGCTCTCCAAAGACATGTCAATCGTTGTGCTGTTGATATTTGGCTCTGTGGACTCATGAGTTTGCCGACCACTGCTCTAGGAGAAGGGATTTCGGCTAGTGCTCGGCAGAGGGTGGCTATATGATTGGCCCCCGTATCAGCTCGGGCACTGAGTTCCCACTGTGCTTCCCGACAGAAGCCATCTCCGTGTGCTGCTCCCATTCGTCGCTGGGGAATTAATTACGTGACTCTATAGGGAGGACTCCCGGAAGCTCGCACATCTTTTCCTTTTGCTGGTTCTGTTCTTGTATTTCTCTCACTGCGATACATTATAGCTGTGAGTACAACTATATGCTCATTCCTCCTAGCGAATTACCAAGCTGGAGGGCAGTCTTGGGAGCCCCAACACAGTAAGGTACTTTGAGACCACACTTCTAAAATAGCTACTGCCAATAACATGGCCATCAATGTTCGCTTCAGACTGACACAGGCTCTGGAGATGTCTTACTCCCACAGGCAAGTACAAAATCAGTTCCACACACCCTGACCTGGCATTAGGTTATGACTATTTTATAACAAAGACACCTACCGGGAACTCTAGCAGGAAAGGAATCAGGAGACCCCACTCCAGCACCACCCTCTTCTTCTTCATCTTCAAATTCCAAATTCTCTTCTTCACCGGGTGCTAAAATTCTTCTGCATGCAAAAGGGCAGACATACAATGAGCTCCAAAACCAAATATTCCAGGGAAGCCTGCCAGCTGCTCACTTCCCAGGTAAGATGCTGATTTAATAAACGATGTTGACAAAAACAGTTGTAAAATAAGAAAACAAATATTGGTGAGTATTTACTCTACCTTAAAGGGACAGGCTGAACGTCAAATGGGAATTCTTTATTATAGGTAAGAATATTCTTTAGGACTAGAATAAAAAGAGAAAGGAACATAAATTCTTCTATGAATCAAATTTAAAATTTTGCCACAAATGACTGTTTTTAATTAATTTTCTCTGCATAGTAAAAATTGTTGAAAATTGCCAATCTTATCATGTATTTGTCCATGGACTACAAGCTCTTAGCAAATGGAAATATCCGTAGAATGCTTCAGCCACTGATAATTTCAAAGTTCTGTTAGCTCTCTAAGGAGAGGGTAAGTTCCAGAGCCTCAAAGCCCTCATGGAAAACAAACTCCCAAATAGTTCTATGTACAGATTCCCAGGTGAGACATGGGAACAGACAAGTAATGTCTCCTTCCTGGAGTACGACATTTAAAGACTGACATCAGAGGTACACGAACATGTCTTATTCTATGTCCTGATTAGATTTCCCCTCAACTACATGAAACTGGTAAAGTTTGGTAAATCTGGTTATAATTTTCTTATATAAAGTTTTCTGTATACACACACGTTTTATACACATACATATAAACATTATCACTTATGATAAAGGTTATTATATACATACATACATACATATGCATAACATACATGCTCACAAACATAAAGAAAGACTTATCCTCATGGGAAGTTTGAAACCACTCCCTATGGCACCACCTCCTGGACCATGGCTGTGCTCCATGACTATGTTCTGGCATGGAAACTTACAGGAGTTCTACTCTTCCTATGTTAGAGAGGTGCTACAAGTATGTGCTTCATATCTAGCCTTATGGGTTTCCGGTCATTACCTGCAGTTATACGAAAGTGAAGTAATGGCATTAACTGAGAAATCAAAAAAGTTCCCAGGATTTTACATTCATCCGATTCAGCCTAACTTTGGAGTCCTGCAGCTTAACGCTAAAATAGGTATGGCGTGCTGTCATCTCAAAGGAGGAAATCCAGTGCGGACTGCAATGGTATGACTTCCGCAGGAGTGAGATGTGTTGACCGGACTTCTTAGAGCACCCCTCCTCAGTCCTTCAGTGAGAGAGAAATCTGAGATTGTGCCTAGATTCTCATTCATTCTTATTCTCTCTCCCCCTCCAGCTCTTACCCTTATCCTTCCTCTCACTTTCTTCTCAACAAATGTGCCTTGAATGTCCATAATGGTTTTTGAGATACGGCAGTGATCAAGACAGAGGGTTCTTGCCCTCACATATGGGTCCTAGGCCACGGAGGGCAAGCAGACAATAGGTGAGCCAACAAGTTAACGAGTTAATGTAAGATTGTGCTTAGCGTGATACAGGCCACAAACAGGAAGACTGGGCGAGTGGAGGGGAGGGGAAACTTCAGCTAAGGTGGACGAGGTAGGCCTTTCACAACTAACTTGTTAGAAGTGTGAGCTGTGACCTGGAGTGAGAGGAACGGTCTCTAAGTACAAGGGACAATGGCTTTCCAAGTATTAGAGAACGGGCGAGACAACAACAAAGGCTCTGAGGCAGGAACGAGTCGGACTTGTTCAAGGAATAGAACGGACTGTACAGCTGAGTTGGACAAGCAAAGGGGAAGTGGCAGAGATTTGAAATGTGATATGTTGATATTACTAAGGATTAACGTAAGAAAATTAAATGACTAGTGCTTTCAAGATCTTAGTTTTAGTATATTTCAGACAGGATTATCAAGAGATTAAAAAACCCTTGAAGGAAAAAATACATTAGCAAAATAAAGTAACCAAGTCCACGTATTGAAAGGTACAGTCGTCCATTAATTTTCCTTTTCTTAGTCTTAGAAGAGGCAGAGGCTAGTCTGACTAAGTACACTTAACTTAAAATATATCAAATACCAACTTGTAGAAAATGATTCTGATACAATAACTCACAAGTGCCTCGCTTTAATCAAATCAAAATGACAGAGCATATCCTGCTAAGATACAATATGCACACTGATGCACCTTTAGGAGGCAAGAGCAAATTAAAGTCATCTCAAAAGCTAGTAAATACCAAGGAGGGAGAAGTCCATATGAAAAGAACTATATAAATTAAAAATATAATAAAATGAATCCCAATAATGCTATCTTTCCTTTCCACTCTGACCCCTAATCTTAATAAATAAAAACAAACAAAAACACAAGAAGTAGAAGCAGATTTTAGTCCAATCTTCTAATATGTGTGTCAATAACCTCTCAGGAGCTTGAACTGGAGAACTGTGATATGTAGGACTGATGCCGGTACAGGTATAATATAGAGTGCAGGGGAGGAAACACAGGCTTTGGGGCGACTTAGAACTCTGGTCAATGCCAAGTTCTGGAACAGCGTGGCGAAGGCTTGGTAAGGGTGGGTGCAGGTGGAGGGGGTCAACAGGGAAAAAAACCTAGAATCAAATTTTTCATATTCTAAATGAAGGTAAACCAAATAAAAATTATTATAAATACTATAGGAAGTATTAAAGCGTAAAAATATCACACAGGACAAAATAGTAACAGAAATAAGTCAAATAAGCATCTATGCTAAATCATCTTAATATATCTAATGAATAGTTTTTGAAAGAAGTATCACTGAAAAACTTACTTGGTTCTAGCTTCTTCAGATCCTCCAGTTTAAATTCTTCTTGGGACTGTGTGGACTGAATTCAAAATATGCATATTACATCTTTCCAATATAAAGATTTCAGGCTTTTAAGTGGCAAGAACTAAATAAATAGTCCAAAAGTAGCCAAAATAAATGAATCTATTTCTGACTTTCAAAGTAGAAAAATGACAAGTCTGAAGAGGATTTTTGTTTGTTGTTGTATTTTGGGAACATTTAGACTAATAATAACAGAAAAAAAATTAAAGTTATATCTTTTATTTCTAGTTTATAAAAAATGAATATAAATATTTTCTTATGAGCTTAACTCAAGAATTAGTATTGCTATAAAACCCTCCTGAGACAATACTGCTCTTAGCAGACAGGCCTAATGTTTCATTAGAATAGTTCATAATAATTTCTTTTCCTTAATTTTGCAGACCTAATGGTTGGTGGCTTCCTTATATCAGAAAGAGGGACAAAACCCTATTTACCTGTAAAGCTGCGCTTCGTAATTCCAAGCATGTTGCAATTTTGCCTATGGTTTTCTGCAGGAAAAAGAAAAAGCTGTAAATACCAAAAATTGTAACGATTAACCAGTAGTTGTCAAAATCACCAGTTGATTTTTTATTGATAAAGGATGTGCCAGTATAATTTCTAAAAATAACCCTAACCCTAACCCTATAATTCTATCAGTTAGAGACAGTCATTTTATAGATGTGAAAATTAAACAGAGGGTAGGTAAGTTTCCCTGGATATAAATTTTTTTCTATACAAAATAGTAAAAGGCAATATTTATTTTAATACCATTTGGCCATACTTTTTGTTCTTTCAAAAATGTTCTTTTAACAAGGATTTTGTCTGTATTAACGTGAGATATATCAATGAGCAAGTCTTTAAAGATATTACTTAACTCTTTTTCCTTCTTTACTCTAAAATCCACTTGATTTGGTACTTTTAACTTTTAAAGTAAAATGCAGTTTAGCAACTATGAGTCCACTAATAACCATTTCTTCGAATTAAGCAGAAGCAACAGCTTTTTGGCCGGAATCTACTGAACTATGGCAAAATACCAATAAGCATTATTCATAACTATTTTAAGGGACCACACCCAACATCAGTATTAAAAGAGGAGTGAAACACTATCATTTTCAGATGTAACAATGACTTTTAAAACATGCAGGATTTATTGGTGTCAAAATCCAGTGTGTGCTACTGTAACTGTTCCACCTTTCCTAGAAACAAATGGACACACAAATGACTGAGAAGCACAGTCATTTGTGCCAGAGTAAGTACTGACTGTTAACTAATGTGCATCGAGGGGAAGTGAAGTATAAACTTAGAAAGATTTAAATTATCAGCACTTCATTCAAATGAGTTGCTCATGCCTGATATGATATGCAATGGTAAATGTTCTCATTTTCAGAATATTGGCTATTTTGGTTTATTGTTGCTAGGGAAATTGGCAACTCCAAAAAGAGCAGTTTTAAAGAAAAAGGCGGGATCCAAATTAGACACTTAACGAGCTACATTAATTTTGCTAAGATGTATTCAATTTAAATAGGTTTTAAAAATACACGTAATGGAAGTAGTAGTACAGTCTCAATCCAGATTTAATTTTTTAGACTTAAACAGCTAGTCATCTACTCTCTAGCTGGGGGGGAGGCTGGGAAGGGAGGAAGTGAAGGGGAGGCAGTAGAGTGCACAGGAAACAGGAGATTGGTGTTCTGCTCTCACATCAATGTTCCTCTCTCTCTCTCTCCCCCTTGCCCTTTCTCTCTCTCTCTACTGCCTCCCCTTCTTGTATTATACTAAAAAATATAATACAAGCATTAGCGCTTGAAGTCTCATTACCACCAAATCTGACTCAAAACAGAAAGAGACTTTCTAAGCATCATGAGACATGATGTTCTATTCTGCCCAGAAACTTTCATGAGAAAATCTACTGCACCAAAGCAAGGAACTTAATGGGATGGAAGCTTCTGGCAGCTATTCTTTGGCTACTAAACCCAGTTGTTATTATGACAAAACTATTGGAAATAGAAAGCCAAGTCAACTAATCATGAGGGAGGATCAAATAAGAATCCCAAAATTTCTTCCTTTCCACCGGAAGTCTTTGTGGATATTATGATTAGAAAACCCCCAGGAATATTTTATCACCAATTAGTCAAGTTTTGAGGGATCAGCAGATCTGTTTTAGAGTCCTTTAGACTTAAAATAAATATTGTGGAGATGTATATAAGTTATGCTTTCAAAAATTAGGCTTTCTTTTACCATAAAATAATAATCATATATGAATATCAATAACCTACGATTAATAACAAAGCATTTATTCATCAAATAATTTTGAAAGCTTATTCTGAGCTAGAAAGCAAAAGGCTTCCTGTGCACCAAAAGGTTGTCAGTTCAATTCCCGGTCAGGGCACATGCCTGGGTTTTGGGCTTGATCCACAGTAGGGAGTGCACAGGAAATAGGAGATTGGTGTTCTGCTCTCACATCAATGTTCCTCTCTCTCTCTCTCCCCCTTGCCCTTTCTCTCTTTCTCAAAATCAATTTTAAAAAATGAAAAATAAAATATGGCGGTCATTTAATTCTCAATACAGTGAAACCAGCTGATCACTTCCTAATCAATTCCTAAATAGTTTTCACAAATGCTATGGAAGTGATAAAGCATATAGTCTTTGTTCCTTTCTTTAAGCAAACCAATCATTTTTTTTATGGTAATTATTTTCCAGGGCTCAAATCCTAAACGTTCTAAATCTATTGTGGGTATCAATAATTATTAAGAAAAAGAGAACAGTATACTTTTAAATTGCAGCAATGTTTTTTTTTTCTTTTTCAACACAAAAAAAGTACATTAGATAATGTAGATCTTAAATATTTTAAAAATGCAAATACACTATCTTGTGTAAGAAATATGGCTAACCAAAATCTTTAGGGGTTTCTTTCCTTTCCAAACTCCTATAAATAACACTTAAATGAATACAAAGCCTAAGGACCAAAATAAATTTGTTTCAGCTTCCTTAAAATGTCTACCAAAAAAAAAAAAAAAAAATCACTCCCACTCCTACTCTTTGCACAAAAAAAGAACTCGAGCAAATTAAGTCACCATAGTTTTCACAATGTGTTTTTTTTTTTTTTTTTAATATATATTTTATTGATTTTTTACAGAGAGGAAGAGAGAGGGATAGAGAGTTAGAAACATCGATGAGAGAGAATCATCGATTAGCTGCCTCTTGCACACCCCCCACTGGGGATGTACCCGCAACCAAGGTACATGCCCTTGCCCGGAATTGAACCTGGGACCATTCAGTCCGCAGGCCGACGCTCTATGCACTGAGCCAAACCGGTCCCAGCAACACAATGTGTTTTTTTAAGAGAAGAAGGAAAAACTGATACAAGTCTTTTTTTTTTTTTTTTTAAATATATTTTATTGATTTTTTACAGAGAGGAAGAGAGGGGGTTAGAGAGTTAGAAACATCGATGAGAGAGAATCATCAATCCGCTGTCTCTTGCTCACCCCCTACTGGGGATGTGCCCGCAACCAAGGTACATGCCCTTGACCGGAATTGAACACGGGACCTTTCAGTCCGCAGGCCAACGCTCTATCCATTGGGCCAAACCGGTTTTGGCACAAGTCTTTTTCTTTATCTACGAGATTAAAATCTGATTTTACATTAGATGCTCTGAGCCAGGAAAAAATGGGAATTGTTTCTTCCCACTTCATCTCACTCTTTAAAGTAAAGCTTCTTAAAGCATCCTATTTTTCATCATCTTTACAAGGAATTAACATGGCACATTAAAATTTTAATTCAAGGAGAAAGAGCCTGTTGAAACATTTTGCAGTCTTACGCATTTATTTTGCGACAGAATCTTATGCCAAACAATTGAACTAACTCTTTTCAGTGGTGACTTTTTTGGGGGGTGTCTGTTTTGTTTTGAAAGGAGGTAGAAAAGTTAAGAAAATTCAGAGTTGCCGAAACCGGTTTGGCTCAGTGGATAGAGTGTCAACATATGGACTGAAAGGTCCCGGGTTCGATTCCGGTCAAGGGCATGTACCTTGGTTCGGACACATCCCCAGTAGGGGGTGTGCAAGAGGCAGCTGATCGATGATTCTCTCTCATCGATGTTTCTAACTCTCTATCCCTCTCTCTTCCTCTCTGCAAAAAAATCAATAAAATATAAAAAAAAAAAAAAGTTCAGAGTTAAAAATAAGATATGATTACTCATAATCAAACTCCAATTTATGGACTTCCCTCCCAACCAAAGTGTTGATCTCCACTAAAGATAAACAAATCCTAAGTGGCTAGAAGAAATTCATGAAGTAAGAAATTCACTAAACAGGAAATCACGTGGTACCTCTACGTGATCACATGTTCAGCAAAGCATAACCGGTGTCATTCTTTGTATACCAGTTTAGTTTCTACTTAATGGAATCAAATGAGGAACCCTGTTCGTTTGGAATTTGACCTATCTGGCCATTATTCTCTGATACCTTTTGTTCTTCTGTGAATTCAGAATTATTGTGTTGAGCTTGGGCCTCTTTTTGTAGATGTCTTGCTAATCTGTAAGAAGAAAAACATATATTCTTTAGAACTGAAGGAAAGCAAAGTTTCTCAAGTGCAACAACGTGAAGCAACTTCAATCTTTTATTTTTAAAAATATCTTTAATTTATTTATTCATTTTTCGAGAGAAAGAGGAAGGGTAGGGGAGAGAGAGAAACATTTATGTTAGAATGAAACATCGATTGGCTACCTCCTGCATGCCCCCTACTGGGGCTAGAGCCTACAACAGGGGCATGTGCCCTAAGTAGGAATCGAACCAGCAACCCTTTGGTGCATGGGATGCTGCCCAACCAATGAAACCACACTGGCCAGGGCCCAATTTTAATATTTTAATAACCAGACAGTGAAGTACAATAATACTATGTTCTGGTTTCAAAGTATAAACCTACATTATCTTTATATAATCATAATTCTTTATACAATGACAATGAAAATAAGATAAAATTTTCAGAGCATTTCACTGGGACAAATTTAAGCCTTAGACAGTAAAAAAGACTTAGAACTGGGAAGGACCTCGAGTGGCATCTAATCCAACATTCTTAAGCACGCATACGTTTCTTCTGGCACAAGCCAATAAGTTGTCCAGATGCTGCTGAAAACTTCCGGTGAGCACCAATAACAGTACAACCAGAGACACTTCATCGGTCTATTGTTCATTTGCTGGTAAGATTAGTCCATCTTACAGCCATGCCAAAGCAGCAATATCCAACCAAATTTTACCTTTGAAAACATTTTTCATAAAAAATAAAGAAAACACCAATCTGCCATGAAAATAATTATCTGCTCAATTATCATCAAAATTACAAATAGCATGCTGAAACCGGTTTGGCTCAATGAATAGAGCATCGGCCTGCAGATTGAAGGGTCCCAGGTTTGATTCCGGTCAAGGGCACATCCTCAGTAGGGGGTGTGCAGGAGGCAGTTGATTGATGTTTCTCTCTCATCGATGTTTCTCTCTACCCTCCTCCTTCCTCTCTGTAAAAAAATCAATAAAATATATTTTTAAAAAATGTTTAAAGTTAAGCAGAGTTACCATATAACCCAGCAATTTCAAAATCCTACCGTGTTTCCCCGAAAATAAGACATCCTCTGAAAATAAGACCTAGCGCATGGAAAGATAAGACATCCCCTGAAAATAAGATCTAGAGCAACTTTGGGAGAAAAAATTAATATAAGACACTGTTTTATTTTCGGGGAAAACAGGGTAGGTATATTCCCAAAGAAACTGAAAACATATCTTCACACAAAAACACCTGTACACGAATGCTTACACTATCAGCATTATGCAAAACAGCCCCAAAGTGGAAATAACCCAAATGTCCACCCACTGATGAACGGGGTAGACAAAAAGGAGTGTATCCATTCAATGGAATATTATTTGGCATAAAGAAGAACGAAGTAGTGTTACATGCCACAACATGGATGAACCTCAAAAACATTATGCCTGACTGGCTTATGTCACTTAGCAGGATGCTCTCCAGGTCCCTCCATGCTGTCTCTCAGGGTAAGAGAGCCTTTTTTTCTGCTGCCTAGTATTCATGGGGGGGACCATGTCCCACAGCTTTTTTATCCATTCATCTACTGATGGGCACTTGGGCTGTTTCCAGATCTTAGCTATTATAAATTGCACTGCTTTGAACATTTCGACCTCATTTTATACATAGCCTCATTTTTATACAGCTACAAAAGTTAAGCCAATCGTTAGGCTGGCAGTTTTTAAAATCTGAGAACCGCTCTGAATGACGAAGTTAAAAAGTTAGGGTGGCCCTAACCGGTTTGGCTCAGTGGATAGAGTGTCCGTCTGAGGACTGAAGGGTCCGAAGTTCAAGGCATGTACCTTGGTTGCGGGCACATCCCCAGTAGGGGGCGTGCAGGAGGCAGCTGATTGATGTTTCTAACTCTCTATCCCTCTCCCTTCCTCTCTGTAAAAGAAATTAATAAAAAATATTGAAAAATAAAATAAAAAGTTAGTGTGGAGGTCCAATAGCAGATTTGTATGTGCCTATTACTCAGTGCTAGCAAACAGCTTGCATACTCTGCTTTCCTCTGTAATTTCCATTGGACATGGGACTGTCCACTCCCGTTGTGAGGTCTGAAGCTCAATGCCAACAGCTGCGAAGTCCCGCCACTTCCCAGCGAGAGGCAGCTTTATACCTCTGGTCTGCAACTCTGGCCAACACACAGAATGAGAACACACATGGGTGCGCACTGCCTAACTGGAGACATGTTCTTTGGTAATGAAGAAACTCTTAATTTCCCAAATTACATACACGACACATCTTAAATAAAGTATCTTAAATGCTATGGGGCAGAGCAGACAGGATTGGGAATTTTTTTAAAAACCTCAAATTTCAGCAGTATAGTATTCTTTCTTTTTTAAAATATATTTTGTTGATTTTTCACAGAGCAGAAGGGAGAGGGATAGAGAGTTAGGAACATCAATGAGAGAAAAGCATCCATCAGTTGCCTCCTGCACACCCCCCACTGGGGATGTGCCCACAACCAAGGTCCATGCCCCTGACCAGAAATGAACCTGGGACCCTTCAGTCCCCAGACCAATGCTCTACCCAGTGAGCCAAACCAGCTAAGACAGGGGTATAGTATTGAGACCCTAGGTAGTCTGCTTAACTCAAGCTTCTGTTTCCTCTTTTTGTAAAATGAGAGTAATGTGCTCACTGAGTAGTGGCAAGAGCAAGTGATTATCAAGTGCAAGTGCCAATCAGATGATCTGCTTGGCAAAAGGGCCCAGAGCGGGGTTGTTTTCTGGGCCTTTTGAGAAACTACAGGCGATTCGAAGTCAGTAAGACGGGGAAGGAGAACATCCACACATCCAACGGAATGGCCACAGCAAAAGACAAATAACTACTGTAAAGAGAGGAAAAAGAGTTTAGATCCTCCAAGCTCCAATGGCATATTCTTCCCAGAAGACACTGAGGTGTGGGGGGGAGGAGGAAGAGGGCGGGAGAGATCTTACACACACATACCCATGGTTTCATATTCCCTACAGCCTCAAACAATAACTTGCTTCAACCCAAGAAGTCATTCATGGCAACAGTTTGCAGTGGCATTTCAGCAGCCAGTTACTTCCAGGGGAAATGTATAAGGATATAAGCAAGGTGGGTTTTTTTGTTTGTTTGTTTTGTGTGTTGTTGTTTTTAAAAAATATATCTTATTGACTTTTTACAGAGAGGAAGAGAGAGGGATAGAGAGAAACACCGATGAGAGAGAATCATCCATCAGCCGCCTCCTGCACACACCGTCACTGGGGATGTGCCAGCAACCAAGGTCCATGCCCTTGACTGGAATCGAACCTGGGACCCTTCAGTCCGCAGGCCGACGCTCTATCCACTGAGCCAAACCGGTTTCGGCTAAGCAAGGTTTTATAGGCACCTATATCTTGTCTTGTAATAATAATAACAACAATAATAACAATAATAAAAACAATAATAATAACTCTTACTTTTTTGGGGGGGGGGAGGGGAAACTAAAAAGGGAAAGGAAATGGGATTTGGGGGCTGATCAGAGCCCGGTACACACACACACACACACACACACACACACACACGCACACGCACCCAGCGGCCATACGTGACACACAGGAAGGGGAGGAGGGGCCCGGGAGGGAGCGGCGGCGGCGGCTCCCGTGCGCGGGTCCCGTGAATTCCCAGTTTTGCTCGCTCTTCTGTCCACATCCTGCGCGCGCGGACTCCACCCAAAGCAGCCGAGCGAGGGTGGGTGGGTGGGACCCACACTGCCGCTGAGCAAATAACAGTCCCAGAAACCGAAACGGAACCGAGGCGACCTGGGAAAACAGCGCTCTGCACAGAAGGATGGGTGGAGAAGGGGGGCCCTTGTTCGGGATCGTGGGGCACCTCTGGCCTCGCTGCTTCCCAGGGGTCACCCGCCCCCCCCCCATCCTCTCCATCACCCCCAGCTCGGCCCCTCCAGTCCTACACATGGGGGTGGGGGGAGGATGGCACCCTGCACGCAGAGCCACTCGTGCCTGGAACATGGGCGGAGAGCACCCAAGTTTTCCCCTACCCTCCTACCCCCCACCCCAGAGAAACTGAGGGGCGGCAACCTGCACGGGGCGGGGGGAGGAGGCGTAAAGGAAGCTGCAAGCGGGGGACCCGTGAGACTTGGGGGGGAGAAGGAACTAAGGAGGCAGCCCGATGGGGGCCGGCGCCCCGGGGGACCAGGGCCACCTGTTGAATGGGGACCGGCCCGGCGGAGGCGGGAGGGACCAGGGCGAGGAGGCCCCCCGAGAGCCCGCGGGTCGTGGGGTGTGTCCAGGGCAAAGCGGCCCGGGGGTCCGGGCGATGCGATCCAGCCCCGGTGCCCGCGGGGGGCCCCACCCAGAGGAGCCTCGGCCGCGGAGACCGGGATGGGAGAGACCGACGGGGACGGGTGGGGGGGGGGGAAATCGGGGGGACGGGGAGAGATCGGGGGTCCCCCAAGTCTTCATGGAAACTCACATCTGATACTCGTCGATCGCCTCCACCAGCTGGCCCCAGGAGTCGAAGTCGGCGCCCCTCCTGAAGCTGGCGCCCCAGCGCTGCAGCAGAGTGCGGGTCCCCTCCGACATGGCCGGTGCCCCGCCCGGACGCCCCCTCCCGCCCCGGCCCCTGCCCCTGCCCCTGCCCCGGCCGGCGAGCCAGGGGTCTCAGGGCGCCATCCTCCCCGGGCCGGGCCCCGACATTAACAGGGCCGGGAGGATCCGCTCCGGCCGCCGCCGCCGCCGCCCGCCGAGGAGCCGCCCAAGCCCATTTGCCGCCACAGCCAAACTTGGCGGCTCGGCGGCCGCCCCGCCGAGGCCCCGCCCCCGAGGCCCCGCCCCGCGTTAGGTTGAGGCCGCGCCCCGCTCTCCCAGCGGCCACCGCGGCTAGGCCGCTATGGCCGCGCCTCCTCCTCGCTTCTCCCAGGAAAGACGAGGCCGCCGCTCCAGAGGAAAGACGAGGGCGGAGCAGCTTCGGAGGAGGGCCCGGGGAAAGGAGCGCGCCCGGAGGGGCTGCGGCGGCGGCGGCCACGCCCCCAGCGGCCCGTGCGGTTTGCCCCGGTAGCTGTCATGGCCGCTGCGTCACGTGACCCCGGCCCGCGCATGCGCGGTGGTCCCCGCGCCGCCCCACGCATGCGCGGCGGTCCCCGCCCTCCCCAGCTCCGGGGCCAGCTCCTCCGCGTCCCTCTCCCTTCCTCGCTGGCCGCTCGCACCCTGCCTTCCTGTCTCCCTTCCCCGTAGGGAGGACCGCCGTCCCGGGTCCGAGGAATCCGGTAAGTGTGTCCAGAGGACGGGCGTTTCCCAGTAAATATCCTGCCCCTTGTTGTCGCGTCGCTGGAGGCCCAGGCCGTGGGGGTCACCACCCACCCCCTTTTGCACAGTCCCCATCGACCCCCCGGAGAGGGACCCCCCCAAAAAAAGTGCCTCCTTTTGGCATCTTGAAACCAAAGGAAGAGAGGACGTTTATTTTGCGCCCCGAGAATCCACAGCATGAGCAGTCAGATGGGCGGGGACCCCCCCCCCAACTCCTTGCCCGCCTCCCCGCTGGTATTGGGGGGCTCCCAGCTACACAGGGGCTCGCCCAGCGGTCGTGGGCCCGTCCCCCTCCCGGGTGGGGGGTGTGGGCTCCACAGAAATGCCTGCCGGGAAGTGGGGCGCCCCAGCTGGCGCCTGCGCGGGTGGCCGGGCTGGGGAGGTTGGGGAGAGGCTGATGGTAAACAGGAAGCGGACGCTCCGGCCTCGGGGCGCCGCCGCTCAGGTGGGCGCCTCGGGGACCCGGGGGCTCCGGGGTGGTGGGGGACCCCTGTCCGGAAGCCAGTCCCCACTGTGGGAGCCTGCTGGGTGGCGGTTGTGGCGGTGGTCCTGCAGGTCCCCTTGCACCTGCGGTGATGGGTGTGGCGTTCCTGGACCCCATCCTCCGGATCCCTGGAAACCGGGGTGCGGGGTCTGGGACCGCTGGGGCAGAGAAGGCAGCACAGAGGTAACCCGCAGACATGTTCATCCCAGGAGCAGCGGGCCGCCTGGACAGACTGTGTGCAGGCAATTGGCTGCCGCAGAATCCAGTGTATTGTGTGCCATTACCTCTGGAAGGCTGATTTACATGCATGTGGATGCTGTGTTTGCTTAGGTTATAAAGGAGGCGGACATGGATGGTGTCTACAAGATATATATGCATAGATGTCTATGTGTATGTAGGCATAGGCATATATACATATACATATATATACACACACATATATACACACACACACTTATTTCACTTAGCATAATACAAATGCTATTTTTTATTTTTTTAAATATATTTTATTGGTTTTGTACAGAGAGGAAGGGAGAGAGATAGAGAGTTAGAAACATCGATGAGAGAGAGTCATCGATCACAACCCCTACTGGGGATATGCCCCCTACTGGGGATATGCCTCTTGCACACCCCCTACTGGGGATATGCCCGCAACCAAGGTACATGCCCTTGACCGGAATCGAACCCAGGGCCCTTCAGTCCCCAAGCCGACGCTCTATCCATTGAGCCAAACCGGTTTCGGCACAAATGCTATTTTTTAATAGGCCTGATCTAAACATAGACAAAACAAGGTTGACTTGTAACAGTGAAGCATTTTGCTTATCTATGAGTATTTTACATGTATTTTATATAAAAGTGTATATATCCCATACAGTAACATTTTATTTTAAAAATAATTATTTTTTCACTGTTTACATTATTTAACTTGTATGCATTTTTTTTTTTTTAAATAGGAAATATCTGGAGAAGATGACGCATTGGTTTCATAGGAATCCATTAAAAGCCACAGCTCCTGTTTCTTTTAACTATTATGGCGTAGTCACTAGTCCTGCTGCTTCAAAAATTTGCAGGTAAGTTTCGTCAATCTCAACAGGTATTGGTTGAGTCACCCTTGGGTACCGTGGAATTATTTAGTTCCCATGGTCAGTCCAAACGTATGTATCACACTGTCCCTAAACTTAGGCTCCTTACAAACTTGTAAGTGACGTGAAGAGTTAAATCATAGATTACTTAAACTTGGCCAGGCCAGGGTCCTTAATTTTAAATCAGTGAGTCCCAGAGAGGCTAAAGCAATCACGACAAAAGAGTTATTGTAATGGTATAAGAGACTCTACAAAGACATATATAGGTATTGTTAATTGGCTGGATATTAAATTCGTTGAGTTCTGACCCTGTGACCTGAATAGCCCTCAGAGTGTTCATATAGGAGAAAGGAGTTTCAATGAATTGTGTAGCTTAGACCAGGTTAGCAAGCCTATGTTCAGCAGATTCGGCCCACTGCTTGTTTTTATAAATAAAGTTTTATTTATAAAACTTTATTTATAAAAACACAGTCCCTGCACCCCCATTCATTTACATATTGTCTATGGTTGCCTTTGCCTTCTCTCTACAACAGCATTTCCTATAGAGGCTTAGATGACCCGGAAACCTTAAAGTATATACTTCGAGGCCCTTTACAGGAAAAGTAGGCTGATTCCTAATGTAGATAGCAAGAAAGAAGTCATTTCTATCAAGAAAACCTTTGTTTTAGGCTAGTTTGACTAGAACAAAAAGCGATTGTGTTTGTTTAATTTTTTAAATTAAAACTTGCTATATATTTTTATTATGTATAATGCCCATGATTTGTCCCTTTAAACTGGACTGAGTTTATTTTAGTACACAACTTTTAAAACAATTGTTACTAGAAATTTCAGTTACGTCCAGTGTTAACCCTAATTAAATTCCTTTCAGTGTACTTAGCAATACCTTAGAGGAGGTGTGTGTGTGTGTGGTGTTTGAAAAGTTACAAATGGAAATTTTAAGCGTGTGTGTGTGTGTGTGTGTGTGTGTGTGTGTGGTGTTTGAAAAGTTACAATTGATTGTTTTAAGCCTCTTTGACGCAGACTCATTGTTAGTAACGCAGCTTACTAACTTTACTATCTCTGTCTCATGGAAGTGACCTGAGGTCATCCAGGGCACGGCTGCTTGAATTGTTCACGGATTTGAACTGTAACCCAGAAATGATGAAGACTGCGGCCGATGCGTATTTTTCCCTTTTACAAGGTGAGCTATTTATACAAACTCGGGAGTTTTTAAAAGATAGCTCTGCACAAGTTCACATTTAATTCTTAGACTTTTCAAATCGGAATGCAGTCTTCTGGACTGTAATCTTTGGTATGCTTGAGGTTCTGAAATGTGAGAGCATAAGAGTGGTAATGTGGTCTTGCTCACATGTTGAAAATTCAGTGTGTTCATATTTCATAATGTGTTACTTTGGAGAAGGTGTGAGATACAGAAAGGGAGAGAGAGGTTAGGAGTTTCATTCAGATACCTGGAAACGGTATCTGAAAAATACCTGAGAAATTTTCTAAAGTTAATACTTGATATCGCTTTCTAAAACTGGAATGTTTTGTGCTGTTTATAGGTTTCATAAATTCACTGGATGAATCTAGCCAAGAAAGTAAGTTACGATATATTCAAAATTTCAAGTGGACCGATACATTACAAGGACAGGTTCCAAGGTAGGCAGTGCTAACAGTACTAAATTGAAGCCATTTTTAAAAACTTATTTAGCCAGTACTTAACTCATAGCCCCTGTATTTGAAGAAATAAAATATAGGCCCAACCAGTATTTTCTCTTATCAGAAAAATTTCATCTAAATTCCTAATACATGCTGTTAAGTAAAAATATAATCTTTCTCCTGCACCAAATCTGTTTTTTAGATGATCAATACAAATGTTAACTTGAATAGCCTTAACTTTTAAAATTATTATTATTTTTTTATTGCCTTCGGAGAGGAAGGAAAAGGGAGAGAGAGAAGGATCAATGATGAGAGAGAATCATTGATCGGCTGCCTCATGCACGCCCCCTACTGGAATTGATCCCCCACCTTGGGCATCTGCCCTGACTGGAAAGCAAAAAAAAAAAAAGTCCATCTTAAAAAAAAAAAACAACCTTGGCTTACTGTTACGGAGTACATACTGTATTTAGTCCTTCATTGTTAATTGCGTGTGTGTCTTATCTTTCCATCTGTGTTAGCACAAGGACTGTTCTCGTCATTTTTCAATTAGTATAGAGTTACCTATAACTTTAAGTTGGATGTACCAGTAGGTCTCATGTAGAGACGTCTTAATAATTGGCAAAACTTAATGATCATGTTTATGATTCTAGTGCCCAGCAGGATGCTGTTTTTGAATTAATTTCCATGGGATTTAATGTGGCTTTATGGTACACCAAATATGCCTCGAGACTGGCTGGCAAAGAAAAGTAAGTTAAAGGAGGTGGCTTATATGCATATGTGTTACTTTTCCAGTATATGGAGCTTTGTTATTAAACAATCTAGGCTATTGATAAGAGGTACTACTTTGGTAAGTGAAAGGTTGCCTCAAAATGGTAGCATATTAAATATCAGAATTATGGAGCGCAGTGTCAAAAGGAGGGGGAAAATTAATAATCTTGTCCTGGGGAAGGTCTTTTAAAATAAAACCCTAAACCAGGAAAAGGAAAAAGATTGAATATTTAACTATGTAAAAGTACTATAAACAGAATTTTTTTTTTTTTAATTTTTTTTATTGATTTTATACAGAGAGGAAGAGAGGGATAGAGAGTTAGAAACATCGATGAGAGAGAGTCATCGATCAACTGCCTCTTGCACACCCCCTACTGGGGATATGCCCGCAACCAAGGTACATGCCCTTGACCGGAATCGAACCCGGGACCCTTCAGTCCCCAAGCCGACGCTCTATCCATTGAGCCAAACCGGTCCCGGCTAAACAGAATTTTTTTAAATGACAGATGGGTCAAAAAAAAGTGCAGTGCATTTTACAAATTATTTTTATAAAAAGGGTCAAAAAAAGTGCGATGCATACTACAAATTACTTTTATAATGTATATTCTTAGAAATCAGCAAGGAAAAGACCAACAAATCTAATGAAGGTAATCAAAGGACATAAACAGTTCACAGAAACATAAATAAAAAGGCTTTAAAAATGCAAAAGATGTTCAGAAGGATTAAAGAATTGTGAAGTAAAATGAGATACACTTTTTATAACAGTGAAACTGGATATTAACAATACGAAATCCACTGCCCTCTCAGGTGCATCTGATCACGGGAATAACATGCAGCCATTTAAGAGTGAAGTTGATGGATGGGGACTTGACTGAGTGGTGAACACCCAATTCAATATTCAGATGATGTATCAGAACTGTACATCTGAAGCCTGTATCATTTTATTAACCAGTGTCACCCCAATAAGTACAATTTTTAAAAATGAAGTTGAATTGTATAGGCTGATGTAAAATGATCTCTGAACTAATTGAAGGGGTTAAGCAAGAGCAGAGCAGTGAATGTGTGTATTTATGTGTTTTTCAAGTGTGGGCGTGCATTAAGTGTATAACGTTCGAGGCTGTTTATGCACCGAAGATCTTCTGGAAGGAAAAACAAGAAGCCTTTGTTCGGACCACTAGGTCATCTCTTTTTTATTTGTTAAATGTCAAATTTGATTTTCTAAAAAGAGGAAAGCTGGTAGTGAGAAGCACTATGATTAATTTGGTTTTATGATACATAATGTATTAGTTGTTGGTTTTAATACCAGCAAGGCTTTGATCCTCTAAGTAATGTCACCGCTGTCTTTAAGCATTACAGAAGAGGAAGCAAAAGAGGTCCATCGAAGCCTGAAAATTGCAGCTGGGATTTTTAAACATCTAAAGGTAATAATAATAATAATAATAAAATATATTTCTAATGCTTCAATTCTTGAAAAAAAAATTAAATATATTTTTATTGATTTCAGAGAGGAAGGAAGGGAGAGAGAGAGAGAAAAAGAGAGAGAGAGAGGGAGAGAGAGATCAGTGTTGAGAGAGATTGATCGACTGCCCCTGCATGCCCCCCACTAGGGATTGAGCCCACAATCCGGGCATGTGCTCTGACCTTGAATCCAACAGTGACCTCCTGGTTCAAAGGTGGATACTCGGCTGCTGAGCCACACCAGCCAGGCTTGAATAATTTTTCTTTACTTCTTTGGAGTAGAGGACGAGGGCATATGTAAAAAGTAATAGAGTGTGTTCTGGTTTCCTTATGTTTAGTACCTAGTTGAGTGGGGCTAGTTATAGAATAGTGTCTTCATTTTAAAAAATCCCCAGTGGAATTTACAGTGAGAAAACTCACGTCGTCATTCACTGCTTATCCTTCTGTCTCTTCTGAGAAGGCAGAAGACAGATTACCAAAGTTGCTGGTGCTGACCGGTCCTTACTGCTGTCTGCAGGGGCACGCAGCACACACTAGTTACACTGAATTGCCTGAAGATGGATGGCAATTAGGAGAAAAAGTAATATATTTCCATCCAGAATCACCCGCATCTCATGCTCACTATAAACCTTTATTTCCTGGAGACCAGTGTTGCGTTTTGTCAGGATAAGAAAAGATGCTTTTACAGGGACCACAAAGCTGAGACCCTGAGGGACTGTAGGATTGTTATCTTTATCTCCAGCTGTTCATGTGAGTGATAGCAGTGCCGGCTGCCATTCAAAAGGCGACTGTTTCAGTTAAACGTTTTCTAAGGTGCAAATACGATTTACACATCGAACCAATCCATTGAGATCCAGACTTTGTTCTTGAATTTCTTATTTTTACAGAAGCTTATAAAAAACATTGAACGTTTGAGTATACAGGAGCTTTAATTCTCTATAAGCTTAGTAGTTTTCCTTTTTTTTTTAACACATTTTTTGTTAGTACCTTGTATTTCTGATAAATCTCCATCAGCTTCCACTCTCTTCATCTCTCACAACTGGGTTAAAAAAAAAATTGGCTTTTTTTTTTTTTTTTTTTTGTCTTTCAGGAAAGTCACATCCCGAGGCTTATCACACCCGCCGAGAAGGGAAGAGACTTGGAAGCACGGCTCCTAGAAGCTTACATTATTCAGTGTCAGGCTGAGGCTCAAGAAGGTACCTTCAGATTGTAAGGTGTTTTTAAAAGAAAGCCTGGCCCTGGCCGGTGTGGCTCAGTGGATAGAGCGTCGGCCTGTGGACTCAAGGGTCCCAGGTTCGATTCCCGTCAAGGGCATGTGCGTTGGTTGCGGGCACATCCCCAGTGGGGAGTGTGCAGGAGGCAGCTGATAGATGATTCTGTCTCATCCTTGTTTGTGTCCCTTCCTCTCTCATCCTCTCTCTCTAAAATCAATGAAAACATTAAAAAATAAATAAAAAGTAGCGTCAGAGCCAACAAGCTCAGTTTGTGTGTTTGCATTTTCTGTAGCATACTTTTCAAATGAAAACTTTGAAGAAACGATTAAAACCCCGCATAGGTTGTTGGACTGTCTTCTGCCATTATAATTGAACTTGGATTAACTTGATTGTGTTTTTGGCCACAGTGACAATCGCTCGAGCCATTGAGTTGAAGCATGCTCCGGGACTGATAGCCGCGCTGGCCTACGAAACAGCCAGTTTCTATCAGAAAGCTGGTATGTTCATAATCCCATTATTACCCTTTTAGCCTTTAGATTTTCACATTAACTTCCCGGCTAACTAGGGAGCAAGCAAATCAGAAAAATTCTCCAGAATTTTCACACAATGATACCTGCATTATTTTATGAATTTTGTTGAAAAGAAAAGAATTAGAGCTGTTCACAGTTAATGGAAAGGACGATACTATACTTTTTAACTAATTATGTCTTAATAATTATATAGCTGTTTTGCTTTTGAAAATTTTTGGGTCTTTATTACAACCATATAGTTACTATCCTTACTTAGTGAGACAAGAAACCAAAATCCAGAGACTTGACTTAACTGACCCATCATTTTAACTGCTAACAGTTGAGAAGTTGGGACTAGAACTCTGGTCGTCTCATTGGCCTATTTTTCTTTTCATTCACTTACTCAGGGAACACATACATGTTCCTGTGTATGGGATGGTTGCTGTTTCAGTTACTGGGTATACAGAGATCAGTACAACAGATTCACAGATTAGGGAAAGGGACAGACACATTATTGTGGCATGACATAAGATGGTACAGCATGAACTAGAAGCCCGAAGGACCTGGCCTGCGAGAGGAAGCCGGTGTGTTAACCTCATTTTGAAATGTAAATAGAAATTCTAAGTGTGCTTGGAATCTTGAGCGATGGGAGAAGGAGAACATTCTGTAGTTTATAGAGATAAAAAGGAACTTAGCTTCCTCTGGGACCTTTGGACAGATACTCTGGCTAAAACACTGGATGAGCCCTAACTGGTTTGGCTCAGTGGATATAGCGTCAGCCTGTGGACTCAAAGATCCCAGGTTTGATTCTGGTCAAGGGCATGTACCTTCGTTGTAGGCACATCCCCAGTAGAGAGTGTGCAGGAGGCAGCTAATCGATGTTTCTCTCTTATCGATATTTTGAACTCTCTATCCCTCTCCCTTCCTCTCTGTAAAACAATCAATAAAATATATATAAAATAAATTAAATTAAACACAGGCTGTGGGTTAGGAGGAGAGTCTAGGAAAGTGTGTGTGGGTGAAATCATGAATTGGTTTGCTAGCCTATCTGAGGAGTTGGGCCTTTATTCAGTAGATATTTGGGGCCCATTAAATGATATAAAGTAAACTTGATTGCATTTGAATTTTTAAAAGGTCCCTATGATTGTAAGATGAGAAATGGGCTTGCTTAGGAGGAATGCTTACAATGGAAAGAGAAAATGATGAACACTTAAACAAAGATAGCAAAGTAGGAAACGGGGAGGAAGAAATAGACTTGAGAGAGGCGTGGCAGGATGTGTGAATGTGTGTATTTCATATGAGATTCAGTGATGAGTGTGTCCTTCATGTTTCTGACTTGGGTGACTAGACTACTCTGCGTAGCTATATAACTTTAAAAAAAATAGATAATGTAATAGTATAAATCATATTTACCTTCAAGTTCTTAGTTATATCTATTTTTATCATTATGTCAAACCTAAATTACATTAACCATCAAATCAAAGAAGAGCCCGGGGGCTTCACCAATCTTGATATAAGGTTATTGGGGGAAAAACAAATCCCTTGAAATAAAACGAGGTTTTTAAAAACGTGTAAATGCTTGAGTTCTAGACTTGAATGTCATTCTGCTTTTAGCATCTGAACACATGACTTGAAAGTCTCCTAGTGAATCAGGGTGAAATGATATTTTGCTTTTTAAAATGTAACTTTAGATCATACTTTATCCAGTTTGGAGCCTGCGTACTCTGCTAAGTGGAGAAAATACCTTCTCTTGAAAATGTGCTTCTACACGGCTTATGTAAGTATGCATGACCCGGAAACAGTGAGTCATGGTCTTCCCAGCCCTGAATGCCAGGGGTGCCAGCTCTCCCGACCCCTCATTAGCATTTTACGAATAACGGAGCTCTTGGTAGAAGGTCCCCGGCAGTCAGTGCAGCCGCCATTTTGAACTAAGGTGGGTGGCGAGAGAGGATGGGGAGCTCAGAAATGGGTTCTTGCCGTGGAACCCACTTTTAAGCTGGAAGCATCTGCATACTTAAGAATTTCTTATCTCATTTCACCCTGTAGAAAGATACTAATTCTAATCTTAAGGCATACTGTACATGTTTCACCTTCGCTGGTGGAGAACTACTAATAAGCATTCTTGGGAAATGGCCTTTTTGTCTCTTGGACCCACCAAACATTGCTCTGGCCACTGAGGCTCAGTTGATTGGGGCGTCATCCCATACACTGAAAGGTGGCGGGTTAGGTTCCTGGTCAGGGCACATCCTAGGTTGCGGGTTCAATCCCCAGATGGGGTGGGATGCAACAGATTGATGTTTCTCTCCCTACCTCTCTCTGGGAAAAAAAAAAAAGAGAGAGAGAGAGAAACCCTACCCTTTTTCAGATCTAGGTAGATATTTTCATTTCTTATGCCGTATAACCGGTTTTCAAGCATGCGCATAAGACCATGTATGTACTATCCTCATACTGATATAGACTTTTAAAGAGTGAGCTTCAAACCGGTTTAGTCCTAATTTAAGTCCTCCCTCCCACCCCAGTGCTTTCCCTCCTTTCCCACAATGCTCTCGTTTTAGAAGCAGGTTTCGGCAAATGCTTTTTGCTCTCAGCCCATGGCTAAAAGACTAGTTTGGCCCAAAGGTTTGATGTAATTCCACGTTTGATACTAACAGAGATGGGGGAACGCTTATTCAAGTAAATACATGTAAGGGATTGCATTGAAACTTGAATCAGTGGACAAAGGCAATGATTTATCTGATGCATGTATAAAACAATGGCAGTGGAAAGCATCATTTGTGGAGAAAATGAATGGAAATCTATGTCTTTTTTCAGGCTTACTGTTACCACGGTCAGACTTTGTTGGCTAGTGATAAATGTGGCGAGGCAATCAGGTCTCTCCAAGAAGCAGAAAAATGTGAGTATTCCCACCAGGTTATTAAATTTTATTCTTAAAAAACACATGTTTTATCCCAAAGGGGAGAAGCAGTTAAAACAGATTTTGGCTGAGTTCATGAACGGGGATGGGAATTGGAAAAAAGAAACATTTCAGAAACCTCGACTCTAGAGGTTTGCACTGATCCTGGGGTTGCTGCAGCATTCCCTGCCTTCTCCGGTTTAAAGCGCTTTCATTGTGAATAACCGGTAGTGACTTCAAATCAGATGACTTTCTATCCCTTTCGCACGCAGCCTTTGCAAAGGCAGAAGCGTTATGCAAAGAATATGGAGAAACCAAGGGACCTGGACCAACAGTCAAGCCTTCGGAACACTTGTTCTTCAGGAAACTTGGAAACCTTGTAAAGAATACCCTCGAGAAGTGTCAGAGAGAGAATGGGTTTATGTGAGTACCGCTGAGCAGTATCTGCGCTAATAAAAGAGTAAGATGCAAACTGACCGTAACTTCGTGATGCCCACCATCCAATCAGGAGTGTGTATGCAAATTAACTCAACAAAGATAGTGGATAAATTTGCATACACAGGCATTGAGTGGCCATGGGAGGGGTGGGATGCTTATGTTGTCGCCATGGTGACAACACAAGCCTTCTGCACTGCCCCAGCTGCTCTGGGCCTCTGGGTAGCATGGGAAGGCGGAAAGGCAGCTCCAGGCTGGTGCAAAAAGGCTGCTCCAGCTGGAGCGAAGGCCCATTCTTGCATGAATCTTTGTGCATCGGTCCTCTAGCCTTAGTAATATTAATGTTAGTAGGCCATGACTCTTGAACAACACAGGTGTGAACTGCTTGGATTCACTTATCGGCAGATTTTTTGGTAAAATATCTGTAACTTCCATCCACAGTTGGGGATTCACAGATGAGGAGGGCAAACTGTATACATTGATCTGTTTCTAAAGACTTTATATCAGATTTCAATTAAGATTAACTTTAATCTTCTGTTAAAATTGCTACTAAAGTTTACTTGTGTTGTCTTAACACTTATTCTGCTTCTGATGATGATGTATAAAAGCAGATTTCAAAATTTAAATATGAATTTTCAGTTAACGTAATAAATCTCATACGGTCCTGATTTTCTGTTACCCTGCATTCTCTCTCCATATGTTATATATATTCCTCACAATTCCCTTTGCATAGTCATCTCACTCTGGTCTCAGCCACCTATAAGCAGGGAGATTAACTTTCTGTCTCAGTTTTGTTATTAAATCAGCATTGTTCAAACTGTATGTTGGTAGATGCAATTTTTAAAAGATCTTTTAAAGTTCCCATACTTTTAAAAAATATTTTTTATTGATTTTTTACAGAGAGGAAGGGAGAAAGATAGAGAGTTAGAAACATCAATGAGAGAGAAACTTCCATCAGCTGCCTCTTGCACACCCCCTACTGGGGATGTGCCCGAAACCAACGTACATGCCCTTGACCGGAATCAAACCTGGGACCTTTCAGTCTGCAGGCCAACGCTCTATCCACTGAGCCAACCGGTTTAGGCTAAAGTTCCCATATATTTTTTTTTAATTATGAGTTAATTGGAAATCGGGAAATAATGTGCTCAATGGAAAATCTAGCGTGAAGTGCAGAGAAAATAAAGCCACAGCCCTCATCCGTTGAGTGCCTCTCCATTCAGAAATAGCGACGTCTCCTCATTTAGCGAGATCTCTCTTTTCGGCCCTCAGTCTTTTACGTGGATTTCATACATTTTTTGTGTGACGTTCATGTCTATCAGGTTTCTGTCCAGCTTTATAAGTAAAGGTCCAGGAGCAAATATATTCAGGAAAAAACAGCTTTTCAGCAGCGGGCTGCAAAAGTTAACCTCAAATTGTCCCTGCTTTGGTCTCCTTCCATCCCTCCCCTTGTTCCTGCACCCAGTCATCTGAGCACCTTCACGCCCTTGAACATCAAATAGTTAGTGAACTAATGAATGAATGAATTGCTGTTTCAATGGCTTTTTGCAGCTACTTTCAAAAAGTTCCAACAGAAGCCCCACAGCTGGAACTCAAAGCGAATTACGGCCTGGTGGAGCCCGTGCCTTTCGAATTTCCTCCTACGAGTGCTCAATGGACCCCAGACACGCTGGCTGCCTTTGACCTCACCAAACGGCCCAAGGAGGACAGTGTAAGAGACCGGGTTTCCATTCCTTCACAGACGCTTCTCATCCTCACCCGACGATTTTTAGACAGAGGGAGGGGGAAGGAGGGGGGAGAGAGAGAAACATGGATGCGAGACAGACACATCTTGCATGCACCCTACCAGGGCTGGGGAAACTGCAGCTGAGGTATATGCCCTTGACCAGGAATCAGACCTGACACCCTTAGGTCCCAGATGCTCTAACCACTAACCCAACCGGCCAGGGCTCATTCACAAATGTTTAAAAAGAATTCAGAGTTAGCGTTTTGATGTTGTTCTCTGCACAAGTAGATGTATATGTTTGTCTAAATGTTATATTAGCTAACTGCAGCGCTTGGAGAAATGTGTTCTAGGGCTCTCTCAGAGACAGACCTCGAGGCCTTCATTGTCTCCTGATTTTCTACCTCATCGTCTGGCCTTGTTTTCAACTCACCGTCTTGCCTCTTTTCCAGTTTGTCAGAGCCTCCTGAGAGAGAAGGGGAGAGCACCTCTGAGGAGGATGGCTTGCCCACGTCTAGAGCTCTAGGGATGCTCTCTGACTTGTATGAATATACATTATAGCCGGGACCGGTGTGGCTCAGTGGATAGAGTGTCGGCCTGAAGACTGAAAGGACCCGGGTTCGATTCCGGTCAAGGGCATGTGCCTTGGTTGCGGGCACATCCCCAGTGGGGGGTGTACAGAGGCAGCTGGTCGATGTTTCTCATCGATGTTTCTAGCTCTCTAACCCTCTCTCTTCCTCTCTGTAAAAAATCAATAAAATATATTAAGTAAATAAAAAAAAGCTGGAAGTGGAAAAGGTCTAGCGTTCGTTTTCCGAATCTTAGCTTCTGTTCTTCTGTTCTTTCTCTCCAGACCAAACCCAAACCGGAAGACGTGAGGCCTGTGAAAGAGCCGGACATCAAACCCCAGAAGGACACGGGGTGCTCCATCTCCTAAATGCATCAACCGCGGTGCCTGGGAGCCGCCCGGCTAGTGGACGAGATAAGCCGAGGACTTCCGTCCACGTTTCTTGAAATGATTTCCCTGAAGCCTGTAGAATAATTGAGTGCATTCAGAGGGAATCGGCCTTCCGTTTAGCTGTCAGATTTTTCATAGACTGAGGCTTCAAGCTTTGTTTCCACACTCCTTTTTCACTGGGACAACATGGGGAAGACTGGATCCTGCCTCTGAAGAGTGTATTTAAGGGTTGGGTTTTGTTTCATACACACACACACACACACACACACACACACATATTCTGGGTAGTAATAAATTACAGATTAGTATAGCAAAGGCCAGAATCACCCTTTGGGTATGTTTTCTCTCTTTACAAAAAACTTATTCTCCTTCCTTTTAACTGATCCCAACAGAATGACAGGAGTCTGTTTTCAACAGAGTGTTCCCTTCACCATTCTGTTCATTGTAGCATAGACTTAGGTTCTGTGTTAGTTACCTTTTCCTCTGGAAAAAAAAAAAGTCACTTATAGTTAAAGGTTAGTAAATGTTTATACCCATCCCCTTACGATCGAATGTATGATTTCCTCAAAAATCAGTGTTCAGGGATGTTGAGATCATTTAAGGACTTCTGCTCTAGAAGTCAGATGTTGCATGATGTCGAGGGAAACCTTGAACCTAAGGGGAGGGTTGAATTACACTATCACTCCGATTCTTTGTTAGAGACATTTGGTTACCTGGGGGTAGTGTACCTTGCTTTTATATGATTTTTTTTTTTCAGATACACAGGATATGTGTTGCTTTAGGCCAGAGGCCAGAGCAAAAACTTAACACCAGATACAGTATGATCTTAGCAATAGTTTGTAATATTTGAAATCACTTCGTATGTACATAGACTTGGGATATGGTGGATGCATACACCTGGAGGTTTATCTTTTGATTGTTCTCCGGGGGCATTAGCTAATTTCTCTATCATAAATGGGCTGGCACACTTACTAAGAAGAGCAGTATGTGTTGGAACTTATGTGCCAGGCTCTGCACCGAGCACTTCCATAGATGATAAACCCTTGAATCCACACAGATTCAATCTGAGAAGTAGGTAATCTCTGCAGAAAGTATTGAAATAGGAATAAACATTTCATTATGAAGAATAAATAGATTATGCCCGTCTGAATCAATATTGTGCCCCAATAAGTGCTTACTAAAACCACAATTTATACTCTTGAGACGAGCTATTTAGGATCATTGTGTATAAAAAATGTGTGGAATCCTACTGGAAGTAACACATGGACATGCTCCTCGCTGTGTTTTGAAGCTGCCGTTTCCAGAGTAAGTAGAGTAATAACATTGTAGTTGGCTGTCTGTAGAAACAATATTTTAATTACACTCACTTCATTGTGGTTATAGTCGTCTGCCGGCTCGCTGTACGCCAGGAACTGAGAACTGAGCAGCCCTTGAAGCTTACAGCTGGGCCCCGAGGGCCAGCTCATCGTAGGTACCAGCGCTCACTCATCAAGCTACTAATTCTCACGTGGACATGTGTGCATCATGCTACCACACACGGGATTGAAGCATGTAGTACGCTCAGTGCTTCTGTGATTCGCAGTAAATACTGGCAGTTCAGTCCGTAACTGGCAACTTTGATCTGAGCAGGTAAACGTCCTGTTGACTCCGCAAAGGCAACGCTTTGTGACTGAAATACCCTCTTTGTCGTGTGGTTTGAAAAAGTGTCGAGAGCTTGGGGAAGCTGAGGAATGTAAAAAAACTGCATGAAGGGTCTAGAGAGAGGGAACCATTTGCATTAACTGCTGCAGACACGTCATACTTCACTTAATGCAGATAATGACAGCTAACATTCTGCTGACTGTATAATGAATTATCTTTTTATTTATGGAAATAAATACTTTTACTTACAGTTGCATTGACCTTTTTATTCTCTGTTCTGTGAATTTTTTCCCCCATTGATTAAGCCAGGGACAGAGTTAACACAGTGCAATACCATAATTTTTCACAGTGACATCAGAAAGTGACAGAGCCATGTGTGTTCGTTGTTTTATGCTACATGAGTTCGTTAGCTGTTCCACACAGCCCAGGGGTCGGCAAACTATGGCTCTCGAGCCACATGCGGCTCGCGAGCCACGGTTTGCTGCTCTGTTGACTAATGAGTTTGCTGACCACTGGGATAGGGGCTTAATCACAAGGAACAATAACCTGTAATTACTGGAATCGAGAAACAAGAATAGAGGCGCTCATGAGAACTGAAGCGCGTGGCAGGGACTGTTTGGTCCTTTGAAAGATCACGTCACGGCATCCATATCCAGGCACTTGGTGTGAAGCCGGCAATGTTCCCGAGGTTTTTGGAAATAAAAATCGGTAGATTCCACGCTGTAGGACTGAGCCCCACTCTATGTCACAGGCGCTGTGATTACGAAGAGGACTTTCGCATAGCACATCCTACAGTGTCCACCAGGTGGCAGGAGACACCCACCAAATTAGCTGCAGGTACTGTCCTGCTCTCTACCCCTCCATTGAGTGAAAAGAGCCCCTCTGAATTAAAAGATGCATATGCCTCCTTAATGTACATCATTATCACGTAGAACAGCGACTATTTGTAAGATAATGGGGTGAGCCAGGTGTCTGGGGTACAGAGCACTTCATTCTGTTTGGAAATGTGTATATTTTGGAAATGCGAGCTGGTTTGGGGAGGAGTCAGGCCATGAGACCTTTAGGCCTTTTTCATAAACTACATATGTAAGATTTTGAGCTTGGAGAAAGGGGGGGGAAGCAGGCTTAGAAAGCAAAAAAAAAAAAAAAAAAAAAAAAAAAAAAACACCTCTTTTTAAAAAAGTAAGTCCTGTATCACAAATCTATTTCAACTTTTAAGTTATATCTTCCACTCTCCTTAGGATACTAGTCCCCAAACTTGCTTGCACACAGGAATCCCCTGGGCAGCTTCAAAAATAACCAATGCCCCCGCCCCATCCCTTGAGATTGTGGTCTGAGATGTGATCTGGCCTCGGATGTGTGTTTGGTTGTTTATTTTAAATATATTTTTATTGACTGGAGAGAGAGAGAAAGGGAAAAGCATAGGGACATAGAAACACCAGTGAGAGGGCTGCCTCCTGCACACCCCCTCCTGGAGATCAGAGCCTGCAACCCGGGCATGTGCCCTGACCGGGAATGGAACAGGTTACTTCTTGGTTCATGGGTCGACACTCACCGCTGAACCACATTGGCTGGGCCTTGGAAGTTTTTTAAAGACTTCCAGATGATTCTGATATGAAGACAAGTCAGAGGGCCACCGTGTTTTCCACTGGCTGGTTCACCCAGGTGGGTCTTCAGGGTACCAGGAAACACCAGTAACCCCTCCAAAACAAAATTAGGTTTCCAGGAAATCCAACTCTCTGGTGGTATAACTCTTTTGCTCACAGATCTGAAGCCAATTTTCCAAAGCCCAACCATCATACCAAATTAACTCAGTAGGAAGGGATTCTACCATTAGCCAAGCTCAGAACCAGAACCAACACTCCCCAGCAACAGCCCAGACAGTGCTCATTCGTGTCGCCAGTCCAGATCCCTCTCCCCCTTTCACGGTGGGTCCGCCTTATTGTTCTTCCATGCCAGCTCGCCTTGGTCTTCATCCCTGTCCATCCGACTGGGAGAAGGAACCATGGTCCTCGTCCTTTTCCTTCCAGGAGGCATCTCTGCCTTCAGTATAGTTACGGATGCTCAACAACATGTGGGGGAAAGGTATTGCCTAGCTCTATCTGGAAGCTTCCGAGATCCAATAATACATCCGGAAAGGGGCAACTGGCTTCCTCTCCCAGCAATATTTACACCCCCAGTCGAAACCGGTTTTGCTCAGTGGTTAGAGCATCGGCCTGCAGACTGAAGGGTCCCGGGTTCGATTCCCGTCAAGGGCATGTACCTTGGTTGCGGGCACATCCCCAGTAGGGAGTGTGCAGGAGGCAGCTGGTCGATGTTTCTCTCTCATCGATGTTTCTAGCTATCCCTCTCTCTTCCTCTCTGTAAAAAAATCAATAAAATATGTAACACATATATTTACACCCCTAACTCTTTGCCAAGCCCCAAATATCCCCAATTAAGCACATGATGGAGCAAAAAGCCTTGAATCAAGAAACCAATTTAAATGACTTTCTGGTCCTTGATGTTTTAGGCCTGTGGTCAGCAAACTCATCAGTCCACAGAGCCAGATATCAACAGCACAACCATCAACATGTCTTTGGAGAGCCACATTGTTTAAACATAAACTTCTTCTAACGCCACTTCTTCCACACAGACTCGCCCAGGCCGTGGTAATTTTGTGGAAGAGCCACCCTCAAGGGGCCAAAGAGCCGCATGCGGCTCGGGAGCCGCAGTTTGCCTACCACTGTTGTAGGTTATGGCCACCTTTCGTTGTGTGGAATGGAGGTGAACTGAAGTTAATCTTATTATTTTTCTTTCTAACGATGAGGTCACCCAAACCTCAACGCTTACAGTGGAAATTCAAAAAGGCTGAAGGGATGAGAGAAGCTCTTTGGCTGCCGCCCACGGGCACCCGCCCTTCCCCTCCGTCTATAAATCTCTTGAATGTCTTCCCTTGAATGAATAGCTGCCAGGAGCTGTTTGGGTCTTCTCATCCCTTCAGGTTTGTTGGTGAAGATGCCCTTTCATTACTCCTGTGGCAGGTTCCCTCCTCTGCCAAATGGCACTGCCTCGGGCCACAAGATAGAATCACGGTTCACACCTCCAGCAAAATGAGAGGACCCACCTCATGAGCCATCTCTGTTCTCAGGCACCTTAGGCGGGTTTGCCAAGAGCCAGCAAACACCGTGGTCGGATTTTCAGACGAAAGAAGGGAAGATGGGGAAGGCTCTTGAGAAAAAAATCATCTTCCTTGTATGGTTTCATGCATGTTGGGGATAAAGGGCCATGGACCTGGCTTTATCATTCTGGATTTAATCTTTCTGAAATGTACACTAAGGGGCCAGATGATGATGATCTATGAACGCATAATAATCAGCCACTCAAAGTGTGTGTGTGTGTGTGTGTGTGTGTGTGTGTGTGTGTGTGTGTGTGTAGAGGCCCGGTGCATGAATTCGTGCATGGGTGGGGTCTGGCCAGCCTGGCCAGAGGGAGGGGACATAGGCAGTTGGCTGACCTGCCTGCTGGTTGAACTCCTGGTCAAGGGGACAATTTGCATATTAGCCTTTTATTCTATAGGATGTACACAGAGTGGCCAGATGATGATGCATTCAGAGATGATCATCTGGCCACTCCGTGTATGTATGATTGATATCCCAATGCTTAATGAGGGGAGTGTTTTGGGTTTTATTTAGAAATCTGATAATGTTTTTTGTGACCAGAAACATCCTGTAGGAATGTCACCCTTGCTTCTATCAGTCTTCCTGAGATCACGTTGGCTTTGGTATGCTTCTTTCTCTTCACATTGCCAATTCCAAAAATCTGTCTGTGACATTGAGTGAGGACTTACTATGCAGGACAAATGGAGTCTTCCACCCTCCAGCTGGTTCTCGTTTAAGAAAGATAGACAAGCCGCCATAACCGGTTTGGCTCAGTGGATAGAGCGATGGTCTGCGGACTGAAAGGTCCCAGGTTCAATTCCAGTCAAGGGCACGTACCTTGGTTGCGGGCACATCCCCAGTAGGAGGTGTGCAGGAGGCAGCTGATCGATGATTCTTTCTCATCTATGTTTCTAATTCCCTATCTCTCTCCCTTCCTCTCTGTAAAAAAAATCAATAAAATATATTAAAAAAAAAAAAAAAAAGATACACAAGCCGCCTGCAGAAGTAGGAAGAGCACTGAACAAGGAGCTGGGAACATGAGATTCTAGCCCTGGCTCGGCCACCAGAGAGTTCTGTGACCTTGGAAAAGCCATTCAATGTCCCTGGGCTCCATCTTCTGGTCTATGGAACAAGGGGTTTGGACGAAATGAACTTTCCCCCAAATCTGTCCTGAATAGCATTCACTTTCATATTTCAAAATGACCTGAGAAATTTAATTTTTTTGGAGAAGCTCAGTTATTCAAAAGAATAATCGTTTGCCGGATGCAGGACTCTGCCAGGTGTTTAATATGCTAATGTGCATTGTTAAGCTCCAAAGGGCAGAGCTAATATATTCAGGATTTTCCAACGCATTTGCTTATCAAGTCGCTTGTGCGCTGAGCATTTCAGTAAGCAGCAAATCCACGAAGCTTCCTTCAAGAAACACTGCAACAGATAAAATGTCTCCTAATTCTAATATCCTTATTCCATCAGGCTGGAATAGTACTAAGAAAATGGGCATATATCATGAATAAATGACATTTGAAAGGGGGAACCGTTTTTGTGGGGTTTTTTTTTTATTCACATCTTCTTTAAGGCTCTTTTTTCTTTCTTTCTTTCTTTTAATATATTTTATTGATTTTTACAGAGAGGAAGAGAGAGGGATAGAGAGTTAGAAACATCCATGAGAGAGAATCATCGATCAGCTGCCTCCTGCACCCCCCCCCCCACTGGGGATGTGCCCACAACCAAGGAACATGCCCTTGACCGGAATCGAACCCGGGACCTTCCAGTCCGCAGGCCGACGCTCTATCCACTGAGCCAAACCAGTTTCGGCTCTTCTTTCTTTTCTTAATGGCACTGCCATTCCTATAGCCAAGCTGGAAACTGGCAGGATTTTAGGGTACGGTGACCAGACATCCTGCTTTTGGTGGGACAGTCCCGATTTTTAACAATTTGCCCTGCATCCCGCGGCATTTTAAAAAAGTCCTGATTTTTGTCCCTAACCCTATCCCTAACTTGTTGAACAATTCTCTTCAGACACTGGAGAATATAAAACACTAGAAGCCCGATGCACAGAGATTTGTGCACGAATGGGCTTCCTTTCCTTGGCTCTGGGCACAGCCTTCACTCTGAGCTGAGCCACCTTTCTGCCTTCCCATGCTGCCCAGAGGCCCTGAGTGGCATGGAACACCTATGTCGTCGCCATGGTGACAACACAAGTGTCCTGACCCCTGCCACTGGGCACCTTGTAAGCAAATTAACCTGCCACCTTTGGTGGGCTAATTTGCATACTAACTCCTGATTGGCTGGTGGGCATTGCGAAGGTACGGTCAATTAGCATGGTACTCTTTTATTCGTGTAAATGGGAAAGATCCCACAACCAGTCCCTTGGTTCCCGCCCTCCCCCCCCTTGTACAGCTCCAGGTTCTCACAAATAGGTACCAGTGGATAGTCCCTCACAGCCTCTCCCCTCCCTTCCTGAGCAGATAGCGCTGTTGCCACTGCGATTGCTCCTTTGGCCCAAGTGGTAAGATCCTCTCCTCTGAGATCCTTCCTACTCCTTGAAACCCATTAAAACACACACACCTGTCCTTTGATCCAACCTCCAAAGCCTCATTTTCAGATTCATCTTCAGAAGGCTCTGGAACAAGCCTGCACTAAACACCCCATAGGTCCTGGTGCACCTACAGGAGCCTTATTTACCACAACCTCCGTGCAGCAGAGTGCAATGAATGCGCAGACGTCCCCAGAGCTGGAGGCTGGGGAGATGGAGCAGGCAGATAAACTGGCTTTGATGCCTGTTTCAATGGCTGGTAATTTCTTGCTTCCATGATGCTCTGCAAATACAGCTGTCAGGAGGGCACTGTGTACATCAGGCGCTAATTAAATTAAATTCCCACTGGAATTAAGGCAGCGAAGGATTTTTGTCTTGTTTCCCTGCAAACGAGGCCTCTCCATCGAGACAGCTGGCGCGCTGGCATTCAGGTACACAGAGGCAACAGCTGCAGCGAAGAGAAGCAACTGCTCTCAGGGCAGAATTGCCATCAGTGTCCGGAGAATGGATGGCATTTTTTGGACAACATCGGTCATGTGAATGCGAACAATCTGGCATGATCTGGCGGAGGCAGAGCTGGAGGACTGGGAACGCGGAGAACTGGGCCGTTCAGGTCAGCCTTGGCAATATCGGTTTACAGCGCTAATCCTGCTTTTCCTGCTTCCTCCCGCCCGCTTCCTTCCCACCCCTCCTCCCTTCTCTCCTTCCACTGAATGTGAGCTGAGTGACAACGACTGCCAGGCTGTCAACTGGGCCCCGGAGACACAAAGCTTCAAAAGACACTCTCTGCCCTCTGGAGCTGCCTGGTCTTTTTGGTTTTTGGCTGTGTGTGCGTGCTTTGTTTTCAATATATTTTTATTGTCAAAACTGGTGTGGCTCAGTGGATAGAGCGTCAGCCTGCGGATTGAAAGGTCCTGGGTTTGATTCTGGTCAAGGGCATGTGCCTTGGTTGCGGGCACATCCCCAGTAGGGGTTGTGCAGGAGGCACTGATCGATGTTTCTCTCTCATTGATGTTTCTGGCTCTCTATCCCTCTCCTTTCCTCTCTGTAAAAAATAAAATAAAAAAATCAATTATATATATATATATATATATATATATATATATATATATATATATATATATTATTGATTTCAGAAAGAAATATATATTATTGATTTCAGAAAGAAATATATATATATATATATTATTGATTTTAGAAAGAAAGGGAGTGGGGGGGGGAGAGAAACATCAATGATCAGAGAGAGTCAATCATTGACTGGCTGCCTCCTGCTCCCCCCCAACACACACACACTGGAGATCAAGTCAGCAACCCGGGCATGTGCCCTGATCAGAAATCAAACTGTGACCTCATTTTGGAGCACCAGGAGGTGGGACTTCATGGTCTCGGCACTTCCCATTGACTCACAGCTCTATGATTCCAAATATGAACTTCCATTCAACCCGCGTGCAGGTGATGTCAGCTCTGATTTGCAGTGCTGAAGAACACACAGACACAGTTATATAGCGAAGTTCATACTCTGGATCTCTATAGTAAATGCTTTTCTTTCTCTGGGTCAAGGTTAAAAAGTTGGAGGAACACTGATCTATTTCATTGCACTGAAATGTACAGCGGTCTCCATCCCATGGGCATATCCGGGGTGAATTATGGGTGATAAAATCCTGCTAAAAGAGGGAATCATCTGCTGTGTGTCCTCAGGGACCTTGTCAGACAAGCTCATAAAGCAAACAGACAGAGGATGTGGAGACGGAGAGGTCTGCGATCAGACCAGGTTTCCCCGGGTAATCACTCCCCTGGATGGTGTGTGTCATGCTGGCAGCTGTGGAAGCTCAGAGAGAACGTGTTCAATCAGATAGCTTTCCTCCCCTAATCCCGCCATCCCCCGTGTCCTGGATTCCATCCCCGGCTATAAATCACGTTCCTCCTCTCCTCTCAAAGGATGTCCTCGCTGCGTTTCCCGGGCCCCCACGCCATGGCCTGCAAACACATCTCCACAGGTCTCCGGAGGAAGGGAGGACTGTCATGGCAGCGGATGACGGAGCTGTGCTGTGAATTATTTGAGGCGGCATCCATCGCGAGATAAGAATTCCGGGTTGTGACGGGTCGCTCAGAACCAAAACCCTGAGAAAGGTGACACCTCAGGCATGAAATGACTCCTGTGTGTGTTGTCAAGGTTGTTCCTATAAATCACAGGAAAGCTGCAGATTCCTGTAGAGTGTGCAGAAAGCAGTTTCTGCGTCTCTGGGCACGTGCCTTTTGGTTTTGAAGAAGGAGGCTTTTGCAACTTCCAAACGGGGTTTCAAGATCTGTGTACTCGGGAGCTCGAAGATGCAGAAGTGAGGAGGCCATCAGTACAGACCAGTGGTCAGCAAACTCTTGAGTCCACAGAACCAAATATCAACAGGACAACGATTGACATTTCTTTGGAGAGCCACATTTTTTCAACTTGCTAAAAACACGGATCCCCCATCTCTACATTCCAAGGTTTTAATCAAAGGTCCAAGGGCCTCTCTTTCTTTAAAAATATATTTTATTGATTTTTTTTTACAGAGAGGGAGAAGGAGAGAGAGAGCTAGAAACATTGATGAGAGAGAAACATCATCAGTTGCCTCCCAAATCCCCCCTACTCCCCCACTGGGGATGTGCCCACAAGCCAAGGTACATGCCCTTGACTGGAATTGAACCAGGGACCCTTGAGTCCATAGGCTGTTGCTCCGTCCACAGAGCCAAACAGGTTAGGGCGGTCACTCTTAATGCAAGTGACCCAAGAGATTCTGCTGTGCTGGACCACGCCTGGCCTTCAGGAACCGCTGGCCAGGAAGGGCTCGAACTTCCTAAGATGCAGTGGTCACAGGAGGGCCTCCCCACCTTCAGGGCCTTGGTGTGAACGAGGATAAGACAGCCCTCGGAAGGATGCCACCCACAGAGCGTGACTTGGTATGTGAAGGCTGCACTTCTGCTTCCGTTTGCCCATGGCCCGATGCGTGTAGAGGGCACAACCTGAACACACAGATACAGCATCTCTGGCCGCAGGGAGGAGGAGGAATGTCATAGGTACAGACCCAGTGGAGCCTGAAGGAGCCGGGGAGGGGAGAAGAGCCACTTGATTTCATGGACCATTTCTGAGACCCGGAGCCAAGGGCATCCAACCACGCCCACAGCCCAGACCCTCTTCTCTCCCGAAGCCTCACGTTTACTCAGCAAGCTTGATCTCAGTTCCCAAAGGAGATCAGGGTGTTCTGTGAATTATTAAGAGCCATCCAAATAGGAGTTGTCCTTGGCACTCCCACCAGCAGAACTGGCCCATGGCTACAGCCTCCCTTCCTCACGGGTCTGACCGCTGTTAGGACGCACTGAAAACTCCGTGTTGTTTTTGGAGCTGGTCACTAGGTGTAGCTATTTGTTAAGATAACATGGTGTTCACCTTTCCCCGGCTCCAGAATACTAATATATATTTTTATATCAGTATACTAATATATATTGTAGAGCTATCAAGATTTCTCTATTTGATTTTAAGAATTATCCATTGGCCGAAACTGATTTGGCTTAGTGGATAGAGCATCGGCCTGCGGACTGAAGGGTCCCGGGTTCGATTCCGGTCAAGGGCATGTGTACCTTGGTTGCGGGCACATTCCCAGTAGTGGGTGTGCAGGAGGCAGCTGGTCGATGATTCTCTCTCATCGATGTTTCTAACGTCTATCCCTCTCTCTTCCTCTCTGTAAAAAAAAAAAATCAATTAAAAATATATATAAAAAGAATTATTCATTATATTTCCCATGATTCCTGCGTTCCTCCTTCGGAGACCCTAACATTTCCCACATTGAAAATCTCTTAAGGTAGCTAGCATCCACAGAGTTCGCCTGCTGAGTTTAAAAAAAAAAAAAAAAAAAAAAAAAAAACCTACTCAAAAGAGTACATACTGTATGATATCATTATCACACAGCTCAGGACTAGGCAAATCCAGTTTCCAGTTATCGTGTGGACTAAAGGAGCAGACACGTGCAAAGCCCTTGGAAGCATGGGTAAATTGAAGCTAATCAACGCGTGGGATTCACTTTTATCATGATGGAGGACGGTAACGAAACCCGCTCTGAAATAAATTGGACTTATTAAACGGTCTTAATGAAGAGTCCTAAGGTGCCCCGAGGAAAGAATGACAAATGAGCTCCACGAAGGCAACTCTACTCCCGGATGTGGTGTGCCGGGACTTCCGGCAGAGGGGACATTGGCAGGGACATGAGGCTCATGGAAGGGCAGGTGGTAGAGGTCGGGCAATGAGGATGGATAGGAATCACTGCCTGGTTCCAGTGAGGATGGGGAGGGGGATATGGAGGGGGCGTCTAGGAAGTTATTTCTGAGAGAAGAATGGGAGGTGGGAGAAGCAGGAGAGCATGTGTAGTAGGAGCTCCAGAGAGGGACTTAGGGGACACCCCCACATCATACAGCTCCATCAGCCTTCCTCAAGCCACCCCAAATATGTACAGTAGGGCCAGGACTTGTTTTTTAATGCTGTGAGAGGCAAGGCAGATAGGATATATATATATATTTTTATTGATTTTTACAGAGAGAGGAAGGGGGAGGGAAGAAGGGAGGGAGGGAGGGAAGGAGAGAGAGAGAGAGAGAGAGAGAGAGAGAGAGAGAGAGAGAGAGAGAGAGAGAGAGAGGAACATCAATGTAAGAGCAACACATCGAATGGCTATCTCCTGCATGTGTGCCAACCAGGGATTGAACCCATAACCCAGGCATGTGGCCTGACCGGGAATAAGGCCTGCAACTTTTTGGTGCACGGGACATCCAACCATGGAGTCACACTGGCCAGAGCTGGGCCAGCTCTTTTTAAAATATATATATATTTTATTGATTTTTTTACAGAGAGGAAGGGAGAGGGATAGAGAGTTAGAAACATCAACCAGCTGCTTCCTGCACACTCTCCACTGGGGATGTGCCTGCAACCAAGGCACATGCCTCTGATCGAAATCAAACTTGGGACCCTTGAGTCCGCAGGCCAATGCTCCATCCACTGCGCCACATAGGCCAGGGCATGGGCCAGCACTTTTTATAGTTTAAGAAAAACTACAGGCTTGCTTTGGAAATAGCTTCAGGAAAAGCTCCTTGCCCTGCTCTAACCAGAACACTGCCAGGGCTTCACCCCTCCTTTATAGGGAATTGGGAGCACCCCTGGGGTCCTTGCAGCCTAAGGCATCAGCCCACACCCTCTTCCTGCCTGAGAGGCTTGTATCTAGATTTAGACTCCAGTCCTTCATCTGGTTCCAGAGTTACAGCCCACAGCTGGCTGCCCCGCTGTCCTCAGTCTGGCCCTGTACTAGACCACAAATAATGGTAATGGTAATGCTGTAATACTTGGGTCCTTTTGTGATCTCTGGTAAGAATGTACGCATGCAGCCGAAACCGGTGTGGCTCAGTGGATAGAGCATCATCCTGTGGACTGAAAGGTCCCAGGTTCTATTTCAGTCAAGAGCATGTATCTTGGTTGCGGGCACATCCCCAGTGGGGAGTGTGCAGGAGGCAGCAGATTGATGATTCTCTCTCATCGATGTTTTTAACTCTCTGTCCCCCTCCCTTCCTTTTTGTAAAAAATCAATAAAATATATTTTTTAAAAAAGAATGTACACATGCTCAGAAGTGTTGGATAACAAAAATACCATTAAAAAAAAAGTTGGATCTTTACTTTCTACTTATTGTTCTTCCTTTCCACCTACTCTCCTACTCAGGGATTTTTTTAGATTCAAAGCAATTGAAATGGTGGTTGGGCAGCTTACAATAGATATTATCAAGAAAGCTTTGACAGTGCCTTTTAAAGTACTCTATTCCCTATACTTATATTTCCATATAGAAATGTAAAAATATCTCCATAAGAGTGCTCATGCACTTAAACTGTCACTGCCAAATTAATGGACAATCATCATCCCACATTGATTTTAATCCGCAGTAATTATAATGGCACCATTAAGTTCTTTTCAAGATCTGCTCTACATGAGAATGAGTGTAACTCCATCATACTTCAACCACCTGAGTCATCGCATGACTGCACTCTAATGAAACTCCTAACCTGTGGCACCAAGGATACTTCACAAATACTATTTTTTTAAAAATATATTTTATTGATTTTTTTACAGAGAGGAAGAGAGAGGGACAGAGAGTCAGAAACATCAATGAGAGAGAATCATTGATCAGCTGCCTCTTGCACACCCCCCACTGGGGATGTGCCTGCAACCAAGGTACATGCCCTTGACCGGAATCAAACCTTGGACCTTTCAGTCTGCAGGCCGAAGCTCTATCCACTGAGCCAAACCGGTTTCGGCCACAAACACTATTTGATTTTCTTATTCTGATCATGTTTCCTTCTTCCTCATCTTTTTTTTTTTTTTTTAAAGAAGAAGTATGATGTGGTGAAGATGTGGGCACGAAGAAGGAAGTATAAACTACGCATTAAATTTTTCCAAAGAAAGGACTAATTGAAAGTCTGCTTTGACAATAGAAAAATGGAGCTTTAGAAAAAGTTGAGTTGTAAAATAAGAAAGGTCTGAGTCTTTCTCTCTGTAGACCCTTGCAGAAAGCCTAAGGTGACGAGAGATTTCGAGGGTTGTTTTCTTTTCTTTCTTTTTATAACAAAATATATTTTTGTTGATTTCAGAGATGGTGGGAGAGAAAGAAAGAGATAGAAACATCCATGATGAGAGAGAATCATGGATCGGCTGTCTCCTACACATCCTCTATTGGGGATCAAGCCTACAACCCGGGCATGTGTCCTGACCAGGAATCAAACCGTGACCTCCTGGTTCATAGGTCGATGCTCAACCACTGAGCCACACCGGCCGGGTTAGTATTGTTTTCTAAAGACTAGTCTCACAAACTTTGCCCCTGGATGAACTGACCTGCACTGAGCCATACATTTCAAAGACTTTATAAACATACGGTATGCAGTAGTCCCCTCTTATCCAAAGGAGATTCATTCTAAAACTATCAGTGGATGCCTGAAACCACAAATAGTACCAAACCACGTACACGCACACACGTGTGTGTGTGTGTGTGTGTGTGTGTGTGTGTGTGTGTGTGTATGCTCTCTCTCAGAAGTCTTGTTCCTGCGGCATTCAAAATTGTTAGTGGCCTAAATATCAAAGGTTCAATGATCACAATTTTTGAAATAAAAAATACCCCTAAGTGATCTGACAAGTCTAAGTGTAATTACATGGATAAGGGGTTATAAGCTATTCGAGATGATAGTGAACTTGAGCCAAAGGTGGCTGGTTCCCACTCAGTTTACAGAGTTACACCCTTCCCAGCGGCAATTAGATCTGCTGGCTGGATGCCCCGTGAACTGGAAGGCAGGGCTGTTTTTCCCTTTGAAGATCCTAGAGAAATCACAGCTTTAAAAATGTGGGTGTGATTCTACTTTCGAGTTGTTTCATGATATCCCCTTTCTAAGCTAATCTTGTATTTTACTTTCATTGGTGTCACATTTTTAAGAAAAAGTAGCAGAGCAGCCTTAGCAGGTGTGGCTCAGTGGATAGAGAGTTGGCCTGCGGATTGAAGGGTCTCGGGTTCAATTTCGGTCAAGGGCATGTACCTTGGTTGTGGGCACATCCCCAGTAGGGGGTGTGCAGGATGCAGTTGATCGATGTTTCTCTCACCTCAATGTTTCTAGCTCTCTATCCCTCTCCCTTCCTCTCTGTAAAAAAACAATAAAATATATTTTTAAAAAGTTTTTAAGAGAAAACTTAAATTAGAGATTTTCAAGGAAGGCGTAGAGAGCTGCGCGGCTATTTCGGTTGTCAATCCATGGGGCGGAATTTTTATTGAGTGGAAAACTCTTGTTTTACTAGTCATGTTGGAATTTAGCTGGTGAAGCTGTCTCTGGAAGGAGCATATCTGCTTAGTTTGATTTCGTCGAGACTCCAACAAAGCGAGGCTTTTGCGTCAATCAGACACATGGAATGCTCATTGTTTTTGCAGAAAGTCAAGGATTGGAGTTTTAAGCTATTTGCTTGTATACAAGTCCTTGGGAACTCACGCACCCAACACTTGCAGTTAGAAAGTCTGATGCCAAGTTTCCCTGCTGTGTTTCTCGTTTACATGTGGAATGTCCATCGGTGTAGGCCTTATGGAGGCCTCCAGGAGAAATGTTTGATTGGGAAACAATGTGTTTCTGGAAACTGTGTTTCCATCTGGGTTCCACAGGAGAAAAGAGGTGAATGAGGTCCTTTTAGTTCTATTTATAAATATGTTTACGTCAAGAGGGTTTGCATCTGGGTTGGCGATATCATTGTGGGATGTACAAACCTGTAAAATTAGACTTAAGGAAGGGAAGTTATTGATGAATGAGTGTGGAGTTTCAATTTGGAAGATGAAAAAGTTACCAAGATAGATGTGGTGATGGTTACCCAACATTATGAGTAGACTTAACGCCACCAAAGGCACTTACTTAAACATGTCTAAAGTGGTCAATTTTATGTTTTATATATCTGGCTACAATAAAAAATAGATAAAAAGTTTTGTTTTAATTTTTAAAATATTTTATTTATTTTTACAGAGAGGAAGGGAGAGGGATAGATAGTTAGAAACATCAATGAGAGAGAAACATCCATCAGCTACCTCCTGCACACCCCCTACTGGGGATGTGCCCGCAATCAAGGTACATACCCTTGACCGGACTCTAACCTGGGACCTTTCAGTCCGCAGGCCGACGCTCTATCCACTGAGCCACACCAGTCAGGTCCTAACCTCTGTTTAAATGTCAGCTTCCTTCTCTTTTATTCTTTTTTTTCATTTTAATTTCTTTATCGATTGAGGTATTACATATTTGTCCACATCCTCCCATTACCTACCCAACTCCTTCCTCCCCCACCTCATGCAACAATAAAGTAAAAAAAAAAATTAAAATAAATAAATAAATATGTAAGTAAATAAATAAAATTTTTAAAAATGTCAGCTTCCAGCCCAGCCAGTGTGGCTCAGTGGTTGAGCATAGACCTAGGCACCAGGAGATCACGGGTATGACTCCATCCCCGAGGCGGGGCGTGCAGGAGGCAGGCAATCAATGATTCTCTCTCCTCATTGATGTTTCTCTCTCTCTCTCTCCCTCTTCCTCTCTGAGATCAAAATACATTATTTAAAAAATAGTCAGCCTCCTCCTAGATTTGCAGGGCAGGGCCAGTGTCTGAGCCATCCTGCGGGGCAGACAGATGCCTGGTGCAGCCATTGCCCAGGGCTGCCTGGTGCCTGCAAAGAGAGGAGCGCCAGGGAACGCGCACCTAGGTGCTGCCCGGGACCCGGGAGGGCGGGACTTCCGGTCCCGTTGGCCAAGCTTCCGGCGCGAGGCGGAAACCGGGCTCCTGTGGGGTCCGGAGCGGAGCGCCCCGGCACCGCGTCCTCAGTGGACGCTTCCCGGCCCCGCAGCCGCCACGCCCCGCGGAGGGGAGACCGGGTAGGGACCGCGGCGTCCGAGGGGCCCCCCCTGCGCGGTGGAGGGAGCACCGGGCCTCCCGGTTTGAGGGAGGGACCGTGATCGGGGACAGGGATGATGGGGGAGCCCGCGGGGTAGCGGGATGGGGGGTGCCGGGACCGGGGCGGGGCGGGGACCGGGGTGCGAGGGCCGGGGAGTGGGGGGACCCGGAGGGGATGCCGCTGCGGGGAGGGGTCCCGCGCGGGGGAGTGTCCCGGGCTCGGCTGGTTGCACGGTGGTCAAGGTGGGCTCCGGGGCTGGATGGAGAGGAGGGGTCGGCCCTGCGAGGGGCGTTCCCGGGAGGGACGGCTGACCTGGCTAACGGGTCGGAAAGGGGGTCAGGCACCTCCTAGGATTGAAGGCTGAACTCGCATCCTGCATTTTATTTTATTATTTTATTATTTTCATTTTAAAGAATATATTTTATTGATTTAAAAAATATGTCTTATTGATTTTTCACAGAGAGGAATAGAGAGCTAGAAACATCGATGAGAGAGAAAATCATCGATCAGCTGCCTCCTGCACACCCCCCACCGGGGATGTGCCCGCAACCAAGGTCCATGCCCTTGACCAGAATCGAACCCGGGACCCCTCAGTCCACAGGCCGACGCTCTATCCACTGAGCCAAACCGGTTTCGGCTATTTTATTGATTTTTTTTTAACAGAGTGGAAGAGAGAGGGATAGAGAGCTAGAAACATCGATGAGAGAGAATCATCGATCAGCTGCCTCTTGCACACTACCCCACTGGGGATGTGCCCACAACCAAGGCACATGCCCTTGACCGGAATCGAACCTGGGACCTTTTAGCCCCCAGACCGACGCTCTATCCACTGAGCCACACCGGTTCCGGCCATTTTCTTTTCTCTTTTAATTGATTGATTGATTAAGGTGCTACATGGTGTCCTTATTCCCCTGTGATCCCCCCAGGCTCTCCACTCATGTCCTTACCCCTCTGATGTCTATGTCCATTGGTTGGGCTTATATGCATGCATAGAGGTCCTTTGGTTGACCTCTAATGCTGGCTGTGTGTGCGTGTGTGCATGTGTGTGTGAGTGAGAGGGTGTATGTGTTCCAGGAACATAGTTTGCATTCCTCCGGGAGCTTGGACGCTCCTTTATTCAGGTTCCGACGTAAGCCGCATGTCTTTGTCCTGCAGATACAGCTCTTGATAGCAAGCAGGCCCACCAGAGCTTTTTTCCTTTGCGATCTTGTCCACCCCACGGAGGGTGGTGGGCTGCCTTGTTGGCTTTGTAGTGGAAATGAACTTTTAAGTGCATTTAGAACGAGGGTGATAATTACATGGCAGCCCAGTTGTCAAACCGTTTGCAGTTACAGTTCATTATTGTGTTTTTTTGTCTGCCAGACTTGCTCACACAAAATACTAAAAGTTATCCTGTTGGGATTAGTTTTTGTGTGTTTTTTTTTTTCAGTGTAAACCGTCAAGGCAATTTTAGATTAGGGTGCAATTAATAAATTACTTAAGAACTTACTGTTTCTTTTCATTTCTGCTACAAAGAGAAATAAATCTTGACGAAACCGGTGTGGCTCAGTGGATAGAGCATCAGCCTATGGACTGAAAGGTCCAGGTTCAGTTCTGGTCAAGGGCATGTACCTTGGTTGCGGGCACATCCCCAGTGGGGGATATGCAGGAGGCAGCTGATCGATGTTTCTCTCTCATCGATGTTTCTAGCTTTCTATCCCTTTCTCTTCCTCTCTGTAAAAACTCAATAAAATATATTTAAACACACACACACACACACACACACACACACACACACAAAACCCACAAAAAAACCCCAAAGAGAAATAAATCTCTTCGCAGTATTTAAAAAAATACATCGGACCGAAACCGGTTTGGCTCAGTGGATAGAGCATCTGCCTGTGGAATGAAAGGTCCCAGGTTCGATTCCAGTCAAGGGCATGTATCTTGGTTGCGGGCACATCCCCAGTAGGGGTGTGCAAGAGGCAGCTGATCGATGATTCTCTCTCATCGATGTTTCTAACTCTATCCCTCTCTCTTCCTATCTGTAAAAAATCAATTAAAAAAAAAAAAAACATCGGTAGCCCAAGATTTGTTGTTATATACACATGAACCCGTTTAGTTTTCCTTAATGGGCTTGTTTTTAATCATTATCGGAGGTAATTATAGTTATCGTCTGCATTATATTTGTGTAGACTTCCTAATCTACATCATACAGTGTCTTACTTCAGTGTGATTTCAAAGATACTTAATAAATTAATAAATTACTTAATAATTTATTAAAGATACTTAGCTTCAAGTAGATGGTCAGTGAATTGTTTGCCACAAGCTGGGCAGGGGAGCTAGGGAGAGCTGTAGCATTGTCATTGGTGGAGAGAGATACCAGAAGATGCTTTTGATTTTTTTTCCCCAGAGTTTCATATTTCCAGTGTTAAACTTTGTTATTTTTAAAGTTACTGTATGGGTGCAGCTCATTTTAAATCTGGTTTGGTCCTCTGGCTTGCATGGATTCACATAAACTGGAACATTTTCTATTTATTGGTGCCATGGTGTCTTGCTAGCTTGTAAATTCTTTTTCCCCCCCGCAGCTTTTGGAGGTATAATTGACAAATAAAAATTGTATATATTTAAGGTGTGGAATGTGATGATTTGATATACATATACATTTTGAAATGATTACCACAATCAAGCTAATCAACAGATCAGAACCTCACGTTGTTACCGTTTTATTTCTTTTTTGAGAACACTTAGGATATACTCTCTTCCAGATTGCAGATGTACAGTATTATTAGCTGTAGCTTATGAACTCTTGAAAAAAAAAATCTGTGCTTGAGTTTCTTATAAATTCTTAAAGCCTGTGTTGAGTCAGGGCTGACTTTGAATTGATTGTAGCTAAGTAGCTAATGCTTCTTGTGGGGCTTAATGCTCTTTGTAGGGCTTAATGGCAGATCATCTCCAGATTCGGTTATACAGAGTCTTCTGCAGAAAAGGGTGATCCATGATGCTTCCCTGGACCTGGTGCCCTCACTTCCTGGGAGCCCCAAGAATTACAGGTTTTTCCAACGTTTGTAGTGGGTTTTCCACTCACTTCTACATGAGTGTCTCTGAAGAACAGAAAAACACAAATCATTGGAATTACATACCAACATACCTGCCTCTCTCCTAGCCCTCACAATGCCATGTCACGCTCACATCTAGAAGAGTTGAAATGTGCTTGATAGAAAGTATCTGGGACCTGCCATTTCTTATGTTTATGATTTTGCTTTGGAGTTTAGCCTTTGAACTGTATATGAACTCTCATCCATACTCTAAAGACTTTTAAAAACTGCCAAGAACTATAAAAAAGTTTTTGTTTTTTTTTAAAGTCCTATAGAGGGAAATGATCATTAATGTTCTTGGAAACTAGCCTTGCCAATGGCCTTAATCCATTGTTATTATTACATAGGTGTATAATTATGTATAGATTATATATAGACAGACATAGATTGTATGCAGAGATTATTTCTATTTTTAGCCCACGTCAGATATTTAAAATCTAAACTTATAGCCGAAGCCAGTTTGGCTCAGTGGATAGAGTGTTGGCCTGCGGACTGAAGGGTCCCGGATTCGATTCCAATGAAGGGCGTGTACCTTGGCTGCTGGCACATCCCCAGTAGGGGGTGTGCAGGAGCAGGAGGAGCTGATCGATGGTTCTCTCTCATCGATGTTTCTAACTCTCTATCCCTCTCTCTTCCTCTCTGTAAAAAAAAAAAAAAAAAAAAAAAAAAAAAATCAATAAAATATATTTTAAAAAATCTAAACTAATAGATGCATTTTTAAAGCCTTGGTTCAAATCTTAGTTCTTCCTCTCCGTATTTTTAAAGTTGAAATTGCCAATAGCCAAGTCTAGCTTAGAAGAAAGAGTCTATTAGTTGGTGAGATGAATGCTGCATTTAGTGGGAAGTGAATGGGAAGTTAGACCTGCAGGAACTGGGTTCTTGTTCAGTTAGCGCCATCCTAGTAGAGGACGGGAAGGAGCCCTAAACCGAGTGTTGGGATGCCTGGATTCTAGCAGTAGCTGTGCTGCTAATGGGCCCTGTGATTGGATGAGGTGTTTGGCCCCTTAGTCTCAGCAACTGCCTGTGAAAAGGACAGGATTCTATCAGTGTTCTGGATTTCCCCGTTGTTCGGGCAGTAGTGTTCCTCTCTGCAGCTGCTTCCTAATTCCCAGCTGTAGGAAGAAGTCTTTGCCTAGGCTAAGAATGGCTAACTCAGCGGTCGGCAAACTCATTAGTCAACAGAGCGGCAAACCGCAGCTCGTGAGCCGCATGTGGCCCCCGAGCCGCAGTCTGCCGACCACTGGGATAACTTATGGCCTCCAGGGCCCCCTTCAGCTCTGATAGTCTAGAACTGAGCTATCCAGCACAGCAGTCCCTTGCCCACAAAGCCAAGCTACGACTGGCCCTTTACAAAAAAGTTTACAGATACCTGGTATCAGTAGTAGTTTTTTATAAAAGATTTTTAATTGATTTTGAAAGAGAGTGAGGGAGAGAGAGAAACATGGAAGTGAGAGCAAAACATCAATAGACTGCCTCCTGCATGCCCTGCACTGGGGATCAAGCTCTAACCCTGGCCAGGAATCAACAACTTCTTTGGTACATGGGATGATGCTCAACCAACTGAGCCACACCAGTCAGGGCAACAGTACTTTTTGAATGGAACCACAGTGTGATTTTAAGAAATTGGCTCATGGAATCCTGGGGATTGGCAAAGCCATAATTTGCAGGGCAGGCCAGCAGGCTGGAAGGTCGGGCTGCAATCTTGAGGTAGAATTCCTTCTTTGGGACACCTTGGTTTTTGCTCTTTTGGTCTATAACTCATTACATGGGCTTCTCTGCCCCTCTCCCGATTCCCCCCCCCCCCTTACACACACACACACACACACACACACACACACACACACACACATTCAAGGGTAATCTTTACTTAAAGTCAACTTATTGTACATTAACCACAAAATACCTTTACTGCAACCCCTAGATTAATGTTTGATTAAATAACTGGGTATTATAAACTAGCCAAGTCAACACCTAAGACTACCCACAGTTAGTATTTAAAACACATTTGGCATATTAAACAACCATGTATATAAAATACTGCATAGAGATTAGCAAATAGGAGAGTATCTATATTCATCATCTTTAAGAGATTACCTGGGTGTTTCATTCATGTACCAAAGAGTAGAAAATGGACAATTTAATGAACCTTGTCACCCTTTGAAACCGAAAAGTTATTTTCTTTTTTGGGGGGTTTCTTTTATGTCATATTTTTTAAACTTAAGATGCCTTACATAATTTTAAAATTGTATAATAATTTTTATTCTTATAAGTTAATGCTCTTTGCTAATCTTTTTGCATAAAACATTCTTAGTGCAGGGGATCAGTTTTCAGCTTATGCGGTCTAATGCCCACCGTTTATGGTTGAGAAACTGGTCCCAGAAGGTGGAGTGATTTGCTCAGGTAATACCAGCGAGCGGAAGGACCAGGATCTGGTTTCCAGGCCGGTGTGCCTTCTGCTCCACAAGAGTGACTACAGTTAGGTGACTACAGTTAGGTCAAGGCCAGGCTTTCTGGAGAGAGGGTCATTTTGAGTTTCTACTGAAGAGATTGAGTAGGAATTGATAGTTAAGAGCATGGAGGTGGTATGCAGGCCACTCAGGGACATGGGGGCAGGAGGGAGAGACAGAGAGAAGTGGGTGTGTCATAGGTATTTCCAAGTGGCAGCATATCCTGTTGAGGGCACATGGTACCCAGAGGGCTTGAAGAGATCTTACATGTCAGAACAAGCTAGCCATTGGATGCTTCTCGGGGGATATTCCAAAGGAACTTAAGTAGAGAGAATGCATGGACCAGGGCAGGACTGAGAGCTTGCTTGCTTGAGGAGTTAAGAAGAAGAACCTACTGTGTTGGAACCCAAGTATTCCCCTTATGCACATAGGACACGAATGGGGAAATCCAGAGGGAACTTTAGGGTTCTGTGGGGCACCCAGAAAACATTGTAGGACGTGAATGGATCCTTTAGAAGGTTGCCAGGTCTTTGGCATAATCCAAGATGACTTCCTTACCTGCCAAATAAGCACCGTCATGCCCACCGCACGCAGTTGTCCTAGAAGTGTTTTATGGCCCATCTGTTGCACTTTAAACCTTTCTGAAATGCGATCGGCGTATTAGTGAAAGTGTTTTTCCAAGGTACCAGAATCCACGTCGCATCTAAAGTTATGCTCGTGACATCGGCCGCGTGGACAACAGCCATCACAGAGAAGGTGGCGGTGGGCGGAGGGGGCCGCTCGCATAAAAATTCATTTCTTTTGGAATTCCAAGCAGGAACTTTCCTCATGTTACAGGCCGTTGCAGGGCAGGGCTGGAATCCAAGCTTTGATTAAAAGCACCCACAAACCCTCTCTCTCTTCTCTTTACAACCACCGTTATTGCCAGCTGAAAAGTATAATGGAGAGGAATGATGAATGCATTTCCATCTGCTGCTGCTGCTGCAAAAAAAAAATGTTTTAGGCAGTTTCATTCTTTTACACCTAGATAAAAAGGCCGCTTTGAAACGAAGAGTAAATTAGTGGCTGCCAAATAAGTGGTTATTAGATTCCTGCCCGGGATGCCTGCTTAGGTGATACTGACGGGGGCAGCTGCCAGTTAGCAGTTCCGTCTGAAATACTTTCTCCCTGGGGTTGAGGGAGTGGGATGGGGGTGGGGGAATTCGAGCAGTTAGAGACCCTCTTTCCTTTTCTTTTCATCCCCAACTTATGGGTTTTAGACAGAGGTGTTACTTTCCCCGAGAACACTCTGGTTTTCTCAGGCTGTCAGGGTCAGATGCAAACCAAACTTTTGGAATGATCTGCAATAGATCCTTTTACTCATGGGGACGGGTGAGCACTGAGCCGGTTGGAATGGGACGTGGCTTGAGTGCCCTCCTTCCCAGCTGTGAGAGGGGCCATGGAATTGCTGTGCCTCCCCCAGAGTTGATTAAAAAAAAAAAAAAAAATATATATATATATATATATATATATATAATTAATTTTTTTCAGAGAGGAAGAGAGAGGGATAGAGAGAAACATGGATGAGAGAGAAACATTGATCAGCTGCCTCCTGCACACCTCCCACTGGGGATGTGCCTGCAACCAAGGTGCATGCCCTTGACCAGAATCAAACCTGGGACCCTTGAGTCCACAGGCTGATGCTCTATCCACCGAGCCAAACGGGTTTCGGCAGGAGTTGATGGTTTTTGACTTTCATATGGTTCCATTACAGTTACCCCTCGAGATGACTTCAGCAGCAGTATGCTATAGAAAAACGTAATCAGTCCCTTCATAATGGCACCTCATTGTTAGTAATTAAAACTCTGGGCTCCAGTGAGCAGATGAGTACTTTTCAGTGATTTTAAGTTTGTGTTTGATGGTATGGGATCCAGGTTGTACTTGCTGAATGTTGATGGGCACTAGGGTTATGCACTCTTGTTAGGGAGTGAGTCACTAAAATATAATTTAACTTCTGTGCAAGGTGCTTTTTTATTATTGTTGTTAATCCTCGCCTGAGGATATTTTTTCATTGATTTTTAGAGAGAGTAGGGGGAGAGGGGAGACAGAGAGATAAATGATGTGAGAGAGACACATTGATTGGATGCTTCCACCCATGCCCTAACCAGGATCAGGGATCAAGCCTACAACCGAGGTATGTGCCCTTGACCGGAATCGAACCTGGGACCCTTTAGTCCACCGGCTGATGATCTATCCATTGAGCCAAACTAGTCAGGGCTAAGATGCTTTCTGATACTTCTGCTACTGTGGTGGTATAGAACAATTTTAGAAAGAGGATAATAATTACACGCTGGCTGACACGTCTTAAATGCTTACTATGCGCCAGCTACTGTGCTAAGTGCCTCACATCTGTTCTAATTTAATCCTCACTGTAATTATATTAAGGGCCATCATTACACCAACTTCACCGACAGAGAAACTGAGGTAGATGGAGGCTACATAACGTGGCCAAGTGAACAGTAATCGGACCTGACTTGGGGGCCAGAGCCCTCGCCTGCTCTGCTGTACATCGAGCGGATGCCTCTGCTTCAGACATAGGCAGCTCTGTGCAAACTTTCCACTCATCAAGCTCCCTCTGTCGCTTCCCATTAGGGGCTGTGCATTCAGGCCGAGTTTCCATTTCTCTTCCAATAAAACTTCAGCTTTAGGGTTAGCGGTTGCCAGTTGGTTTCTTGCGAAAAACATTTTCGGCGCTTAGCATTCTTGTCCCGGGTGAGAGGATGGGCTCCGTGGGCTGACTCTTCGGCATCTGTGCTTTAAGGTCGGCGCGATCAGATCTCTGTACTCGTAGAAACGAGCAGTTAGAGCAGTCTTTTCGTTGGGTTGTTTTATTGCCTCATATTCTGAGATAAACAGGGGCCGGGGATGCCCTATCTGAGCGTGGATGACGTGTGGGAAGCTCAGATAGGAGCAAACACTCCACAAAGGTTACGCCTTGGGTGAATGACCGTGAACACGGCAAACTTCTTGGATTGAAATTCGGCCAAGTGCGTTCTGAGGACTTCTTCAGGGGCTTCTGTAACCGTCAGGGAGATGATAAACACACCTCATCGGTTCTCTTTCAATTTTAGGCTCATCCCCTGGCCGGTTCCTCGGTGGTTAGCTCATTGGCCCACTGACCGAGGGGTCCCGGGTGCCATTCCCGATCAAGGGCGCATACCTTGGTTGTAGGCTGAGGCCGGTATGGGTGCGAACCAGAGGCAACCAATCTATGTGTCTCTCTCACATTGATGTTTCTCTTCCTCCCTCCTTTCTCTCCCCCTCCCCTCAAAAAAAAAAATCAATGGAAAAAATCCTCAGGTGAGGATAAAAAAAATGAGACCCAAAAAGAGTTTCGAAATGAGTTTTCCTCATGTGTCTTTGAATGCATTTTTTTAAGTGGAAAATCATGCATGATAAAAATAGTATATGTCCTGTATTTTACTTACTCCTCTTGTTTGGCGTATATATTAGGAGGGCATCTAGAATAGAAAATAACTTGAAAGCACGCTTTCCTCTATTTTTTCTTTAATGTAATCTTGTAATATGACTTCCTTTGCTCACTAGATAAACACCGTTAAAAATAATATTTTAACTGAAAAGGCGCTTAACCCATCTCCTTTTTAATGTGTCGAGGTTAATGCTTTATCAAGTTATTCCATCTGTAGCAGGCAGGCTTAATGTAGTGGCTTTTGGCAGAGGTTGTCCATGAGCCCTAATGGGAGAGGTGAGCATTGGAGGGGAAACAATTGCTTGCTTTGTGAGCGGCAAGGTTGAGCAATGACTGAGTACATTCATCTGCACAGCCAATGTAAACGCCAGACAGAGTCCCCGGCCCTCTCCACAAGTGGGTCATGTGAGTCGGTGTTTATCACCGACTTGAATAGCTGCAAGTCTCACAAACCACACAACCTGACCATGAAACCCAGCAGCTGTTTCAAAGGGCTCTTTGCAGCAGACTTTATTTTTGAGTTTTGGGGTCACCGCAGTGAAAAGAAGATTGTGCAATCTGTGTACGCTTATTGGAACCTCCCTCCCTCCCTTCCTTCCTTTCTTCCTCCCGTTGGCCTCTTTAAATCACATTTCAGTGGCGGAGATTGCTGCAGTGCGTTTGGTTGGTCTTCCTCGCACGGTGCCTTCCATCAGCACGGCTGGCTCTGGGCTAAGGCTCGTAGGCCATTGCGTTGAAAAAAGTCAAATCGTGTGCATGGTACTTGGTGACTGTCTTTCGGAAATGACAGTAGGTGAGATTGTAACCTCTTTTTAAAAATATATATCATTGATTTTTTTTTTTTTTACAGAGAGGAAGAGAGAGGGATAGAGAGTTAGAAACATCGATGAGAGAGAAATATGGATCAGCTGCCTCTTGCACACCCCCTACTGGGGATGTGCCCGAAACCAAGGTACATGCCCTTGACCGGAATCGAACCTGGGGCCCTTCAGTCTGCAGGTCGATGCTTTTATCCACTGAGCCACACGGGTTCAGGCTGTAAGCTCTTTTATTTAGATCTGCTTGCTGCTTTTGTTTTAGGGTTCGTGGGAAAGGAGCCTAACCCCTAAAAAACAGTATCTAAGTTTTCAAAGAACCTGAAAGGTGGGTTAAGTGGCACTACAACTGGTAGGCCTTTGAGATTCTGATGCCTGTGTTTTCATCATGTGGTTACTATTAGAATTATTCCTGGGTCCTGTTGTTCTTTTGCAGGATGTGTGTACATATTAGTTGTATAGAACCTTTAACATGCTGACCTCCAATTGTGCTAATGTGAAATGCTTCTCTGACGATTCTCTTCTTAGAAACTGGGCTCTTTCAACATGGAGAATGTCAGCATTGTTAGCTGGGTAGAGCTATGCCTGCAGGTTAAGTACCGCTTGGTTTGGTTTTTGTATGGTGCACACATACATAGGTGGAATGATGATTTAAGTTAGGCAATGATGTAAAAAATGGGGAGATTATTTAAGAGGCAATAAGTAGTTTATTTTTAAAATCTCTTTAAAAATCGATTTGAGAGAGAGAGGAGAGGGATAGAGAGACATAAACATAATATGGACAGTTTAGTTCCATATTCAAACTGTGTGGCGAGGCTCGTATCGGAGAGTGGGAAGTGGGTTTGGCCTGAGGACAGGGGACCAGGGAAGGCCCAGGCCCGCTGCTGCGCCTTGTTCCTGAGGATTTATGTGCCTTGAGTTGCTGACCGCTGCTTTGCCACGACTGCGTGAAACTCCAGCGTGATGGATGGGTTCCGAAGCGTGCGTCTCAGATGTTAGGAATTGAGCTCTAAATTCACTTGACAGAAACCAGACTCATTGTTCCTCCGAGACCCTCGGTGGAGCAGAATCGGAGCCAGAAGACCTGGGCTGCAAGCCTGGCTCCGCCTTGACGATTTGTGTCACTCTGAGCAAGAAATACAGTTTTTCTTAATCTGTTTTCTCTTTAATATCAAGGGAGGGATAGTTCTCCCCATCGGTGGTTGTTGCAACGAGACTTGAATAAGATGCTAAGAGAGCCGAAACCGGTTTGGCTCAGTGGATAGAGTGACAGCCTACGGACTGAAGGTTCCCGGGTTCGATTCCGGTCAAGGGCATGTATACCTTGGTTGTGGGTACATCCCTGGTGGGGCGTGTGCAGGAGGCAGCTGGTCAATGTTTCTCTCTTATCGATGTTTCTAGCTCTCTGTCTCTCTCCCTTCCTCTCTGAAAAAAAAAAAAATCAATAAAATATATATTTTTTAAAAAGATGCTAAGAGAGTATTTTTATAGCATCCTAAAGAGCTATTTAATGTCAAGTGTAAGGGGTGGACTGTCTTTGGAGGCAGGCAGCGTGTCACAAGTACCCATGTGCTAAGGCTCAGATTTGAGGGCAGATCCCTGCTTGCTGCCCTACTGTGCACCCAACATCTTTATAGAACCGTGCTTACACATTTTTTTTTTTAAAGTTTAAGAACTTTCCAGCATTATTGGTCTGTTCACCAGCTTTCCTCAGACATTTGATTGTTCCTTCCCCGTCTCAGAATAAATGGTATAGGGAAGCATAGCGCTTTATTCTGTAGCTGGACAGATAAGCTACGTCTGTGGGCTAATCCCTGACAGTAAAGCTGCAGGAGATGCAACAGCAGGCTTCTCTTGAGTTCTCTGTCGGCCTCAGTTTAAAATCAACAAGACAGATGGGAATCTGGAGGACACAATACTGAAAAGAAAGGTGTCTGGCGAGACCCTGTGGAGAGACACAGGAATCCCGGCTTAGCAATTGAACGGAGAATCCAGAAAAGGAATCTGGTCTGGGTCCAGGGAAAGATAACGGGGCACATGAGGCCTCACCTTTGACATTCTGTCCCAGAAAACGTACTCTAAGCTTTCATACCTGTAGCGTCCAGGCTGCACACTTTCAAAATGCTACCCTGTTGATATTTTTATATAGCAAGTCAGCATTCATGTACTGATAGATGATAGGTAAGACTTTATGTATTTTAAGACAATGTCCTCTTTAAAAAAAAACAAACCCACATTTTTATTGATTTCAGAGAGAAAGAGAGAGGGAGAGAGAGAGAGACAGAAACATCAATGAGAGAGAGAATTATTGATCGGCTGCCTCCTGCACACCCCACACCGAGGGATCGAGCCCACAGCCCGGGCATGTGCCCTTATGGGAAATCAAACTGTGACCTCCGGGTTCATAGGTCAACGCTCAACTAGTAAGAGAAATATATCCTTCAAGTTAACTGTTTTGAAAGTGAAGTGTTTGACTCGTGGCTTTATTACACATGAGCTGAGTGATATTGGGCAAGTTACTCAACCTCTTTTGAATGTCCACTTTTTATTAGCTGTAAAATGAAATAGTATCTTGTAGAGCTGTTAGAATGAAAAATGATATATGTAAGGTACCTAGTACAGTATGAGGCACACAGTAGGGTTTCAGTTAATGATGGGTATTAGTTTTTATCTTGGTTTCTTATGTATTTGTATATCATTGGCAATAAGTTCTATAGATATAATATGAGCATTCCAAATAGTGCCAGTCTTTCAATATTTGTTTATAGACTAAATATATATTATGTTCCTTCAGAGATTCCTGAGGGAGCAGATACCATGTTCTGTTGAATTATATGCAGTCACTCAAAAGACATTTATCAGCTGTCAGAAGCAGCTTCGCTGGCAAAATGATAATTTCACATTTGGAAAGGGTCACTTATATTTAAGCTTTACTTGGGTTATATTTGTGCCCTTAACAAGAAAATAAATAGTCTTCAGGAACTAAATTGGAGTAATTTGGGCTATAGACATACCAATTATATCACATTCTCTCTGTACTGGGGTCCTCAATTCTCTCCACCTTCCCATCTCCTTCCTTACCATCTCCCTCCATCTTTGCTAATGTGGACAAAACTGCTCACTATACCCCAGCAACTGGTCCTTTTTTCTTCTTTTGAGAAATAGAACTCCTAGCCCCACCCCATGTTAGCTAACCCATGGCTGCCCAACTGCAGTGTATTTCCCAGCTGCGTACACTCAATGGAGCCCCGTGACTAAGTTTGGGGCCCTGGGACGTAAAAGGAAGAGATGTGGGCAACTTCTGGGGTCATCTTCTTAAAGACCAAGGCGCATGTCCTTGTTTTCTTTTCCTCTCTGGCTGGGCAATGGCAAGAACGGAAGCAGCAGAGGATCTGGATACATTTTTCCAAAGATGCCTTACAGATGGCCAACAGGTATGCCAGAAGAGGCTTGATGTCATTAGTCATCAGGGGAACGAAAATCAAAAGCTAAGTGATGTAGCACTTCCTGTCTGTGAGGATGGCTGCCATCAAAAAGACAGCTAGCAAATATTGACGAGGATGTGGAGGGAAGGGAACACTTGTGCACTGTCGGTGGGAATGTAAGTTGGTTCAGCCGCTATGGAAAACAGTATGGAGGTTCTTCAAAAAATTAAAAACCTAGTAATTCCACTTCTGGGTACTTATCTGAAAACAAAGACATGAATCGAAAAGACATATGCACCCCCATGTTTATTGTGGCATTGTTTACAAGAGCCAACATATGGGAACAACCTAAATGTGCACTGATGGATGAATGGATAAAGATCTCTCACACACACACACACACACACACACACACCACAAAGGCCAAGAAGTGTCAAGTCATAATAGCAACCAAAAAAGAAGAGAAAAATTAAGCAATGCTCGAGAGGAAAGAGGATTATTAGTGGTGGTTATAGAAACGGAGATGGATAGATGTTTGGGGGGTGAGGGGGTCTGAAAGTAGGAGCTGCCCCACAGAAAAGTCCGCAGCAAAAGCAGATAAACTGTGTCGCCATCATGGCTGCCTCTGAAGATAACAGCAGAGTGCACCCTCGTTGAGGTGTGGTGTTGGGACTGGGAAAGACACACGTGGAATTGCATTTGTCCTTAAAGCGCTGCTTTTTCACACGCTAAACATTCACGTCAGAATCTATCCCGAATAGCCCATTTGCTACTCTGTTTTTGCGGATTTAAAACAGCATGTACACATCTGTTTCCCCAAGTCTCATCCTCTCAGTGGTTCTTACCGGGATTTAGTAGACCCGGGATGCTGAGATTTCCTCTCATTGCCTTTTGCTTCCTTTGATACTTTATATTCCTTCAGAGCAGAAGCAAATACAGTCAAGCACATGCCGAAACCGGTCTCGCTCAATGGTTAGAGCGTCGGCCTGCAGACTGAAAGGTCCCGGGTTCAATTCTGGTCAAGGGCATGTACCTTGGTTGCGGGCACATCCCCAGTGGGAGGTGTGCAAGAGGCAGCTGATCGATGATTCTCTCTCATCGATGTTTCTAACTATCTCTCTCCTTCCTCTCTGTAAAAAAATCAATAAAATATATTTTAAAAAAATATATATATAGTCAAGCACAGTGCTATCACCCATTTCACAGGAGTGGGGAAATCAAGGTGAAGGGTAAGTGGCTTCTGCAAGGAATGAAGGGGAGGAGGCTTTCAAGTGAGGCTGAGAAGCCAGGAGTTGGGTATTTTTATAGAGAAAAAATAAGATGGCTAATCGAGCAGGCTTTCTGAATCTGACTTTTTTAATGCTCGATTCTACACTTAAGTATGTGAAATCTTTCAAGTATTATCTGTATCGGTACCCACTAATCTACCTTTCGTTACATAATGGAGAGCTGATCCAGCCTCCCCTTTTAAGAAAATCCTCGATGTATTAGGTCGTTAAAACAAATTCTAACATTTGGTGCCCATTAGTGGTGTAACCGAAACAAAAACATTTTAATGGCTGATCCCAGAATATTTTGAAGTTAGTGTAACTTCGCTGGAAAGGTATGTAAGCCACGGTATCAGTTGCAAGTAGGCCGTGAGCCAATTTTCAAAGCTGTTTCCAAGTAAGACTTGGAGTTTTTCAGAATGCAGAAAACTACATTACATGGCACCGTGCCCTGACACAAAGCAACAGCACGAAGACATTACAATGGGTTTTGTATTGATAATTGTATTTCTAAGTGGGTAGTGTAAGGTATTATGAAACAGAGTTCAGAATAACTCCCCAGTGTGTACAACAGTTGCTTTATTTTAATTGTAGATCACGAAAGAATTGTTTTGAATATAAAGAAGGATGGGAATAACTAGATATAAAAAATTCAAACTCAATATTCAAATCTTTTGCTCATTTTTAAATTGGGTTGTCTTCTTTTTAAAAAAAAATATATTTTATTGATTTTTTTACAGAGAGGAAGGGAGAGAGATAGAGAGCTAGAAACGTCGATGAGAGAGAAACACCGACCAGCTGCCTCTTGCACACCCCTTACCGGGGATGTGCCCGCAACCAAGGTACATGCCCCTGACCGGAATCGAACCTGCGATCTTTCAGTCCACAGACCGACGCTCTACCACTGAGCCAAACCGGTTTCGGCAGGGTTGTCTTCTTGTTATTGGATTTTGAGAGTTCTTCATATGTTCTGGATCGAAGTCCTTTGGTGGCTCATTGTATTTTGAATATTTTCTCCAGTGTAAGGCTTGCCCTTTCATTTTCTTGATGGTGTTTTGGGAGGACATACGTTTTTATTTTGATATTTAGTTTATTAATTTTTCTTACATGTTCGTGCTGTTTGTACCTTGTCTAAGAAATCTTTGCCCAGCCTAGTTAAGGTCTTAAAGATTTCATCCTAGTTTTTAAAAAATAAATTTTATAGTTTCTAGCTTTTACTTTTATGTCTATAATCCATTTTGAGTTATTTTTGGGTGCATATTGAGTATGGTGTGTGTGTGTGTGTGTGTGTGTGTGTGTGTAGTCAGTAGAAACCCATTGAAAATGTTTGTACGTGGACCGACATTTGGTGACAGTGTAGAGATTGCAACCAAGAGTAAAAAGATGGCTTTGAATTGATGATAACCCGGACTAGGAGAGCAGGCAAGAGGATAGATGTGATGGCATGTTAGAGACAGAATAAATTGGATGGGGAGCGAGCATGAATTGGATGGGGAGCAAAGATGAGGCTAAGGCTTATGGTTCCAGGAAATAGCATGGTCTGTGCCAGGACTGGAATATAGGACAAGGAGAAGATTTACGATGAAAGGAGAGGAGCTCTGTTCTCACACGCCTGACTCACGTGACAGCAGGACATTTAGTCCTTGTCCCTATGCACACGTGTTGGGGCATGGCCAGATTCTTAGTGAAAACACTTCTTTTTATTAACCCCCTGTAACCATTTTTCTGTGTTGTTTTATATAGTCTCCATTATGGTATTTTTTATAGCTTAACAATGTCATGGTTTTGTAATACAGCTATGCTGAATCTGCTATATAAAAGAGTTATCTTGTAAAAAGAATTAAATGATGCCACCAAAATGCTTTCCACTGAACTTCTCTCCTATTTCCATCACAGCATAACCACCTAAAAGGATATTCTTTCATTCTTTGTCTATCTATGCAGACATCTCACATCACACTTTTCATGCAAGTAAGGTTGTATTATCCTTATATATTTTATTTTTAAAATATATTTTTATTGATTTCAGAGAGGAAGGGAGAGGGAGAGAGAGAAAGAAAATCAGTGATGAGAGAGAGAATCATTGATCGGCTGCCCCCTGCACACCCCCTACTGGATATCGAGCCCTCAACCTGGGCATGTGCCCTTGACCAGAATCAAACCCGGGACCCTTCCGTCCCTAGGCCATCCGCTCCATCCACTGAGGCAAACCAGCTAGGGCTAGATCCCCTAATTTTTCTACTGTGCTTATATTAGAATGGCAAAAGCTGATATTATTATTATTATTTTTTACTTTATTTTAAAAAATTTCTGTGTTAATTAAGGCATTACATGTGTCCTTATTCCCTCATTACCCTCCCAATGCCCCTCATTCATGCCCTTACCCGCCTGGTGTCTGTGTCCATTGGTTAGGCTTATATGCATGCATACAAGTCCTTTGGTTGACCTCTCCCCCAAGCTGATCTTTACGTATAGATAAATTACGTGAAGAAATGCAACCAAGATTAGATGATAGTTGTTTAGAATTGTAGGTGTTCTAGGTTATAGCCTCTTTATAGGCAGAGATTGTCTTACTTTACTTAACAAGTGTTTATTGAGCACCGCGGTGTGCCAGTCACTGAGCCTAGAACAAAACACAAATTCTACCCCGAGCACTTGAACAGCTTATATCTAACGGGGAAACAGACATATAAAGAAGTAAATATAAATAGTGTGAAAAATACATACGTTTATACACACCAGCGTTTTTAGTTGTTTTCTGCTGCTGTGGACATATTTATATCAGAACTGCACACATCCACTGAGACATTTTCCTAAACATATGGACGGGATGAAGAGAATATTTGAATAGTTCTTTTATGCTAACTTCCTGGGAGCTATATTTCAAAATACTTATTTGTCCCCCCACCTCCTACCCTCACATTCTTATATGATACCAATCCCAAAGAAGGCAAAAGGCCAGCCACATTTTTGGAATGCTTCTTTTGTGTGTTTCCTGCTTTGCAAGATGTTAACTCTGCATTCCACGCTGAATCCTGAACGGGGACTGCATACACGCTACATATTAACCAAACGATGGTAGTTTCGGACCTTGCGCTAATACTGCTTCTTCTAGTTCTGTGACTCAAATCATGTAATTAATTTGTATTTTTAGAAGGTAAATCAGTGCAGTTTGAAACCCAGGCATCTGTTCTCTATATGTTCCACACCTGTGACAAGATGCTGTCAACCATTCACTTCCAAAAGAGAAACACATTGTCAGGGGGCACCCAAGCTTTGAAGCACGCGTTCCATTTTTCGCTTGGTGACCACGTGAAAAATACCAATTACCGAAATCCTGAGAAGAATGAAGTTGCTTGTAAACCTGGTATTCATACCGAGAAGGCTCTCTAAATCAAAACCAGACCGAGATGCAATAGATCAAATCTGTCTAGCATAAACCTTTCAAGATCAATGTCGCTGAAAAAGTATCTGTGATTCGGGAAGGCAGCTCTAACAAAACGGTATTGTTACAAACAAGAAACGTGAGGCAGCTGGCGGCCAGTCCGACAAACACATACCGTGCAAGGAAGCTTCGCAAATTCAAAGGCCTCGGCGTGTAATCCGGGTGCCAGCCATGGACTGTGACAGGTCATATTTCTTTTCTTTTTTATAATTTTAACTTAACTTTTAATAGATGTTTTTATTTATTTCAGAGAGGAAGGGATGGGGGGGGGAGAGAGAGATAGAAACATCAGTGATCAGAGACAATTATTGATCACCTGCCTCCTACACGCCCCACACTGGGGATTGAGCCTGCAACCCAGGCCTGTGCCCTTGACCGGGAATCCAACCATGACCTCCTGGTTCATGAGCCAATGTTCAACCACTGAGCTATACCGGCCAGGCATACAAACCTTATTTCTTTTCTTTTTTAAAAAAAAATACGTTTTATTGATATTTTACAGAAAGGAAGGAGAGGAATAGAGAGTTAGAAACATCGATGAGAGAGAAACATCGATCATCTGCCTTCTGCACACCCCCCCCCCCCACTGGGGATACGCCTGCAACCAAGGTACATGCCCTTGACCGAATTGAACATGGGACCCTGGAGTCTGCAGGCCGACACTCTATCCACTGACCCAAACTGGTCAGAGCCAGGCCTATTTCTAGTACATTTTTGTTACTATTTTAAAGCATATGAAATCTTTTGATACATGGAATTTCCCGAAATTAAAAACATACATCAAAGTACCATTTCAGTTGGAATGAAAATCATGACCCACAGTGTTACATGTCAATTCCATCTCAACAAAACCGGAACATAAAATCACGAGCATTTCAGATGTTGAGGAGAATAATCTAGATTCTGGTTCAGTTAAGGCAGAAAATGTACACTAGCATCACTTCTCATTATTAGACAGTTGCCTTTGGGAGGAGCAGGTATGAGTGGCCTAGAAATGCCTCTTCTCTTTAGTTTTTATTTCCCCTTTTTAGTTTTCTAATGTTCCCACTTCTAAAAATTATATATTTTATTGATTTTTTTACAGAGAGGAAGGGAGAGGGATAGAAAGTTAGAAACTTGATGAGAGAGAAACACCAATCAGCTGTCTTCTGCACACCCCCTACTGGGGATGTGTCCGCAACCAAGGTATATGCCTTTGACTGGAATCGAACCCGGGACCTTTCAGTCCAGATGCCAACGCTCTATCTACTGAGCCAAACCGGTCTCTGCCTTCCCACTTTTTTTTATTCCACTTTCTTCCTGTTCACTCTTTCTCTCTTTTAACTGTTTTCCCCCAAGTTTTTATTAGCTTTAGATATTTCCCGATTCCTGTTCTTTTGTTTGGCAGGCTCAGTGGCTATCCTTCCCTTTCCCTTCTAGGCTTGAATCTCTGCCTCAGGTCTCTTAACCTGAGACCTTTGAATGCCCTTCAGAGACCTAAAGAACCTCTGACATTGTCCCCAACATGTGATGAGGGGAAGGCGCCGTAGTCCTTCACCTGCCTCAGGTCTCTTAACCTGAGACCTTTGAATGCCCTTCAGAGACCTAAAGAACCTCTGACATTGTCCCCAACATGTGATGAGGGGAAGGCGCCGTAGTCCTTCACCTGGTTTCGGAGGATCTCACGCTTTCTCCAAGGTCAAGAACCATTGACGAATGGGGTGTAACTCCCCTCCCTCCCAGATGACTTATTGGATCTCCTCACAGTTGCCTCATGGGTATGAGGGGGCCTCTTTAGCCTTGGGAAGATCTCACCACTCTGCTATCTAGACGCGGAGAGCATGCCCTATTTGTGCCTTAGTATCAGAGAGGCATTGAATTCCCAGGTAATCCATCAGCTGTTGCAGAATTGTGTTGTGCTTTTCTGTTTGTGTAACAGCTTTGTTTTGCAAAATGTCAGTGGTTTTAGAGAAACAACATTATGCATTCCATATGGCCAGCTCCATTTCAACCCACGTAGATATTTCTCATTGTAATTTCTTTTCCATTTCTGTACGATACAGCCCAGCCAACTTGGAAACAAAGCGGCCAATATTTTAGAAACCAATTGTCTGGTGAGAAACCAACGAATTTGGAACGAGTTATAAATTCATTAGAGAAAATTCCAGATTGACAGCGCTTGGGGTTTCTCCGAGCCTTTGAAGGCAGGCATGTCAACGATAACAAAACCGTAACGTGGACTTGGGGGATTTTTTTTCCGAGTTGGCCAGAGAGCCCGAGTTGTTTTCTTAACTAAAAATCATCATTCACATGAGTCATCCTGACAGCCTGAAAAATTTAAAAATCATCTAGGAAAAGGAGATGCCCGAGTAGTGCATTCTTCACACGTCCTACCATGTGCAGAAGTGTGGAGGAGAAAAATATCCCCTTGAAAAGAACACTTCTTTCATCTCTGCCCCGATAACTGGGCGTTAAAATACAACACCCATTTTCAAGGGCGTGGATTCCACTGGGGAATCATCAAACCAAATCACCAAACAGATCCCTTACCTCCTCACTATCCCCCAACCCCCAGTGTACATAAAAAAAAAAAAAAATACGGGTAGTCAACCCTGCTTACTGTGTGTGTATAGCTTAGTCAGCATGGCACCATATTTATCAATAACTGTGTACCTAGCATGTGCTCTGCGTGTGCAGTGGTGAACATGACACTTGAGGTCCTTGCCCTTGAGAAAATCATAAACATACACACACACACACACACACACATAAATGCACATATATAGTGTGTGTGTTTGTATGCAGATAGTAGTAAGTGCAGTAAAAAAATGGATAGGGCCCAAGGAAGAGTGAATTTTGCTTTAGAATCCCATCCACACTCGGCTAGCGTGGCTCAGTTGGTTTGCATGTCGTCCCCTGCACCAAGAGGCCGCAGGTTCCATTCCCTGTCAGGGTACAAGCCCTAGTGGCAGGCTTGATCCCCAGTAGGGGGCATGCAGGAGGCTGCCGATCGATGTTTCTCTCTCATCATTGATGTTTCTATCTCTCAGCCGAGACCGGTTTGGCTCAATGGATAAGAGCGTCGGCTTGGGGACTGAAAGGACCCGGGTTCGATTCCGGTCAGGGGTGTGTACCTTGGTTACGGGCATATCAGTGGGGGGTGTGCAAGAGGCAGCTGATTGATGTTTCTATCTCTCTCTCCCTTCCTCTCTCTCTAATCGATAAAAACATACATTAGAAAAGAAGACTTTCCTAAGAAGAGAGAGGTCGCTGCCTACTCTCTTACCCTTAACTGTGGAGCTACTACCAGAAACAAAGCAAAACAACAGCTTAAAACAACGAACCAATTCTTGCTTCTGTGTCTGAGGACCTTCCTGAGTAAGGGATCTGGGTACCAGTTGGGAGGGTTTCCTTGTGCGACAAGGAGCCCCATCAGGAACCTCTCACCTGACTCCCCTATTCCTCCCTCCCCTCATCCCCCTGTGCCCTCTCCTTGTGGAAAGGGAAGTGGGGAAGAGACACAGGACACGAATCTCACTACTGTGGGAATTGGAGAGGACCCGTTAGCAGCGGCACATTTAAGCAATTCATTAATATTCAAAAGCCCTGCAAGCTGTGTTCCTAAATCTCCCAACCCAATGGAAAAGTGCCTTGTGCTCATTAAGAAGAATAGAGGGGGAAGTAACCCACACACTGAACTGGTTAGAAAGCAGCGTATTTTAGCCAGTAATGAGCCTTCACCTCTGCAGGGTTAGCACATGGAACTCGTTACTACGCACCAGCGGATAGAGCGCCCGGCACCATAATTCTGAAGTCACGGACCGAGCGTTCATTCATTCATTACGCCAGCGCGCCCTGACTTTCCCAGTTCACCTTTCCCAGTTCACCTCGTTCGCTTACTCCGTGGTTTCCGCGCTCACAGAAACCAGTGTAGAGGGATCACCGGCTTAATTTTGCCGCCAGAAGTGCTTCCTCCCCTTTATTTCTACCCTTGAAAGAGTTTTTGACTCTTGCAACTTTCGCATACCGTTAAGAGCACCACAGTTTTTAAGCTCCGGAGGTATGCCATCTGAAGGCTCCCTACCTAATGTGACTGGAATTTTTCTCCAATTATAGGAGAGGCAGGCCATCAGTCTCCAGTTTCCAAAGAGGAATGCAGCTGCTTGCAAGAGGGCTGAGCTAACAGGACATTTAATATTTTGAAAAATATGTCCTGCGGGGGAAAGACGTTTCTGTTCAAAAAGATATTAAATTATTTAGCCTGGCAGCCCCAAGATGTGATTATTTTGAGGCCCTTGGACGTCACCGATCTTTTATTGAGTTCAAATGGGAGCGCTGAACACTTTATTCTGACACGCAGCCTTTTATTACATCTCACATCTAGACCTTTGGCTGCAACCGCCCGCAGGTCCTGTGATCTGCATGGATACGGTCTACTTCTAGGGGATCCGTGTTTAATTTTCCAAATTCTCAGCAAATAGCGGCCCCGCAGCCTACACCCCTCCCCCGAGATTCCTTCCGGCCCAGATGAAACTAATAGTTGCAGGCTGCGTGGCTGTCACTCATGACTAATCCAGGTAGGGCTGCGTACTGTTTTTAATTTTCTTGGTCGGGACCTGAAGGCAGGGCTTGCCTTTTTCCCATGAGAAGCTGGCGATCGTGGGCCTGACATCTCAGCAACCGGAGACGGCGGGCCTCTCCACGCCCACACAGCCCGGCTTTGTTTCAGGGCCCATGTGGACAGCAGCGTGGTGACAGACACGGAACAGCGGGGGACAGGCGTGTAATAGGGTGTTAGGGAAAAGGAAGGGTGCTTTAGGGGTTGGCCCCTAAGTTTTTAAAAGTTGGTGTCATGGAAAGCAGCTCTTTCCTGCCACAAGGTACCCGTCGATGCCATTTGCCATTTCGGGTCAGAATGTTGAAGTGGATGGTCAGTAGGTGTTTATGTTTATGACAATTCTTTAAAAAAAAAAAAAAGAATATATATATATTTTTTTTAATTGATTTTTTTACAGAGAGGAAGAGAGAGGGATAGAGAGTTAGAAACATCGATCAGCTGCCTCCTGCACCCCCACCCCACTGGGGATGTGCCCGCAACCAAGGTACATGCCCTTGACTGGAATCGAACCTGGGACCCTTCAGTCTGCAGGCCAACTCTCTATCCATTGAGCCAAACCGGTTTCGGCTATGACAATTCTTGTTATAAAAATATTAGAACAAGAGTAGGGTGCCCTCAAGGGTAGGGATCTGAGTTCTGTTCATCTGTGCCCACTGTCTGACAAATAGCAGAATCTTAACTGTTAAGGGAATGGCTACATTTGTGAATGAAAAAAATATAATGTTGTGTTTGTTTTTTGTTTTTTTTTTTTATCACTTTTACTGCTGATATAATTGCAAACTTAAGGAAGAATTACAAAATCGGTACAAGGAAATGCCATGTATTTATACTGTTAACTGAGATTTACCAATTGCTCACTAAGTTTTAAATTATGCATAATGGTTTTCCGAACCACTTGAGAATAAGTTGCCAACATTATATCTATTTAACCCTACCCACTTTAGTACGTATTTCCTAAGAAGAGCATTCTCTTATCATAAAATACAGTACACTTACCAAAATCTGGAAATTTCACCTTCACATAATACCATTTTCTAGTCCATATGCAAATTTGTCCATTGTCTCAATAATATCTTTTGTGGCTATTTTTTTTCTCAGTCCAGTATCCAATTCAGGATGACACATTCCACTTGATTTTCATGTCTAATTGGCCTCTTTTAATCTGGAATAGTTCATTAGCCTTTCTTTTTCTTTCTTGACTTAACATATCTTGCAGAGTAGAGGCCAGTTATTTTGAAGAAGAGCCCTCAAATTGGGTTTGTCTAATTATCAGATTGTCTAATTATTAGGTTGTCATTGGAAGGAAAACCATAGAAGGGAGGTGTGCCCTTCTCAGTAGATTATATATCAGCAGACACAGGATATCCGTGTACAAATTCCGTGACTTTTTCACTTGGTTAAATTATATCCACCAGGTTTCTCCACTGTACAATTACTGCTTCTCCCTTGCAATTAATATGCAATGTGTGGAGATACCCTTTGGGACTGAAAATGTCTTGTTTTTCCTTAAATTTTCACCCCATAATTGCTGCACCCATCATTCGTTCCTCTACATTCAGTAGTTGGCTTTATGCTCTAAAGAAATCCTTCCTTTTTCACTTGTCTTTATTTTTCATTTGCATTCGTTTGGACTCATGGATTCTTATTTTTTTTCCCCAAGGAGTTCCATTCCATTCTGTCATTAATGGTTTTGATTCTTGAATGACTCTAGATTTGTCCTGTGGAGCTCCTGCAAGGAATTCCTTACTTTCTGGTGTAACAAGATGTCCTAAGTCCTTCCTTGCCCCAGTCCTAGATTCAGCCTTTTCCCAAGGGGCCCTGACTCTCTTTCCTGGTGAACGGTATTTAAAATCAAGATCTAGTTGTGCTCATCACTCTATTGGGTCATTGGTTCTAGATGCTCTCAGGTTTTCGGTCACTCAGACTGAGCTGTGTGTGTGTGTGTGTGTGTGTGTGTGTGTGTGTGTGTCTATGTCTCTGTCTAAATTAAAATTCTAATTTAAGAGTCCATAGTCATTATTCCATCTCAAATCCAGCACCCCAGGATTCATCCCAGTCCTCCCTGTTTATAACTCCCTTCTCCAACAGTGGAACACTTGGCTTCATGACCCTGTTTTATATCCCAGCATCTTGTCCAAGCCCTGGCAGTACATGATAAATATATGTTTTAAGGATTCACATCAGGAGTGGGGAACCTTCCTTCTGCCAAGGGCCATTTGGATATTTATAACATCATTTGTGGGCCATACAAAATGATCAACTTAAACTTAACTTGCTGTATTTGGTCAAACTTTTCATCAACTCCCCTCCTAATACCTTGGCAGGGCCAGACCAAGGGATTTCATGGGCCTACGGTATATGGCCCGCGGGCCAGACGTTCCCCTCCCCTGATTTCAATGAACGAGTAAATACAACAGTCATGGTGTTATCTCTGTAAATAGCCGCACTGCTGAGACCAATGCCTAACTGACTTAGATGTTGAATCAAACTTTGTCAAACAAATGGTTCTCTCCAGCATCTTCATTTTACACTTTTAAACCAGATGATACATGACTCTCTATGATACTCTCATGTGTGCGTGTTGCTGTTGTTGTTGTTTTTGTTTTGTTTTTTCAATTTAAATCATGAAACCAGATAAATTATCCTGTGAATATGAAGTCTTTTTCGCAACAGGAAAACGTTATAAATAAAATTGCAACAGAAGAAAAATCATTCTTTTGTTTTGCTCAAAAACCCCCTGGAAGTGGGCGGCGTCACTGAACAGGTTTCAGGATTTCTAATTATAAAACTTCCAGCCAGCGGAGACTGCCTGGCACGTTTTTCACATTTGTCAGCCCTGGCGACGTGAAATATGTCCTTCATCTGAATTCTCTTCCTATCCCCCCTGCCGTCAAGGCGAAAAGAATTTCCACTTCCCTGCTGCTTATTATTAAGCTCTTCCAAGCAAGGATGCTTGAAGATAACTTATGAGCCAGGGACCAGAAATTTCTGATAACCTTAAGACTCGTTGCCAAATTAGATGATTAACTTGGCGAGGAATCTGCGGGAAAGCAGTGGGGTGTCACTCACCTATGCCCTCAAATGTTATAGATTTACAATTCAGGGCAGCCATTCACGATGTAACTTCTTCCCTTTCTCTCCACCCCTCTTTAAACCTCAGGAAATGTGGTCTATTTTTTCTCCCTGATGTAATTAAAACGAACAGCTTCTTGCTCATAAACTCTTAGCTTATTCCTAGAAACTTGCTTAAAAACGACTTGCTTTTTCTGTTCACCTAAAGAATGTTACATGTAGCATATGCACTGTAACTTCTAATAGAGCATTCAAAGAAACAGGTTATTTTACTAAACATAGAACCAAGTCTCAGGAAAACTTTTCCACACAATTGGCTTGGGATTAATTTTTGTTTGAAAGAAGTTTTCCTGCAACGTAGCTTCTTGAGCCCTTTATTTATTTAGAAATGTCCCCCCATGTTTATAGGGACAGTGCGAGGTATCTGTATCTACCACGATGAGTAGAAAAATCACATTTAAAGCACTTCAGTCTTGAAAGCCTTTTCTATTCAAAGAAAAAAACTGCCGGCACCGGTTTGGCTCAGTGGATAGAGCATCGGCCTGCGGACTGAAAGGTCCTGGGTTCGATTCCGGTCAAGGGCATGTACCTTGGTTGCAGGCACATCCCAAGTAGGGGGTGTGCAAGAGGCAGCTGGTCGATGATTCTCTCTCATCGACGCTTCTAACTCTCTATCCCTCTCTCTTCCTTCCTCTCTGTGAAAAATCAATAAAATATATTTAAAAAAAAAAAAAAAAAAAAAAAAAAAAAAAAAGAAAAAAACTAAAGAAGTGTCACTTGACATTAATCATCTTTTTTTCCACAATTAAATTATTGGAAGCAAAGTTTTATGGCTTCATATCTCTTAAGTATAGACATAGAAAGCTAAAATCCCCAAATTGTTGCTTAAACAATACTTTGGGAGTGGTAGTGTTGTTATATCAGATTCCCTGATGCGTATTTTATTTTATGCTCCAGCATCAGGGTATAGTACTGATTTTTCTCTCTCTCTTTCACACACACACATACACACACACACACACACACACACACACACACACACACACGGTATTAACTAGTAAAGGCAGGTATGCTTGCCAAATTTCTAAAAATAGTCTCTACTTTTAGCCCAAGTTCTGGTTTTGTTCCTGTTTGAGTTGTCACTTAAGGGCCCCCTGTTGTGTTTTATGATAATTCAGTATTTTCTTTGAGGAGTACAGACACCCCAGGAACATAAGCCACAGGAGATATAGTGGTCCAGTAGCTGAATGAGCATCATGGAGGGATAACTAGGTAGTTAGCATTAATTATCTCATGGAGTGGGATTAAGAAGATTTATTAACTCTTTATCATTATATTATTCAATTTGTTAGAGGAGGCATCTATTGCTTGTTTTAGTAAAGAGATCTAATAAATAGAAATTGAAGTCAATCCATAGCTTTGTGTATTTAAGATTCTCTTTTAAGAAGCTTAAAACAATGAATTCAGGTAACAGATTTTTTTCATTGAAGAAAAATACAGATTATCTGGCTACTGATTGACTCAACTCTAGCGCTTTTAATACTTTCAGATTCTTCAGTAGCAACATCTATACAAAAAGGAACATCTCAAAGATAATTTTTAGACATGCTTTTCTGAAGATCCAACTTTTCAAATGCTCATATTCTTTTTTTTTTTTAAATATATTTTATTGATTTTGTACAGAGAGGAAAGGAGATAGATAAAGAGTTAAAAACATCGATGAGAGAGTCATCGATCAGCTGCCTCCTGCACACCCCCTACTGGGGATTTGCCCGCAACCAAGGTACATGCCCTTGACCAGAATCGAACCCGGGACCTTTCAGTCCCCAAGCCGATGCTCTATCCATTGAGCCAAACTGGTCTTGGCTCAAATGCTCATATTCTTGATTCACATAATGTTAAACATTTTTCATCTTAGTTTATTTCAGAAATCTTTTGTATCTAGCAATTAAACTAGTACAGTGGTAGGCAAACTGCGGCTCTCGAGCCACATGCGACTCGAACCACGGTTTGCCGCGCTGTTGACAAATGAGTTTGCCAACCACTGAACTAGTATGTTCACCAATGAAAGATGAACATTGTTTCCAGGTGAAACCAAGGCTAATAAATTCTCATGGTGCCCTTGGTTTAATTAAGACTCGAACCTTCTTTTGGCAAGAAATGAATTGCTTGGTGTAATTAGTCTTCTTTTTAAAAGGGAACAAAATTAATTTTCTGCATTTTGTGAATTTTCATAAGTTTTCTAAGGCTCTGAGCCTTCAGTAACTCCAGATAAGTGTAAATGTCCTTGTAATTTTCCAACGACAGGGGTGCCTCAGGCTCTAAGAGATGGTTTGTTTGTTTTAAATCACAGGTACTAATAAAAGAAAAAATATTTTTGAATGTAAATATTTACTGGGAGTTTCTTAATCATAGGTTTCACATAGCACTAACAAAGCAGCTCTTCACATAAAATATAAAAATTAGTCAATTTAAAACGTAAGGAAAACGTCAGTAACAATTTGAGTGTATTTGAGATTGAGAAAACAAAATACTAATCCTTTTCTTAGTTAAGGTTTTCGTGTTATATATAATCAGTTGCTCTTGTAGCAAGCTTTTATTTTTTTCATTAAAGTAGTACCAAAGTAATACCTTTTAAAGACCATGAAGAATATAATTAAAATCTGATTCAAGCACTACTTTTTTTTTTTTTTTCCGTTAATCCTCACCTAAGGATATTTTTCCATTGCTTTTCAATAGAGTGGAGGGGAGGAGGATGGGCAGAGAGAGAGAGAGAGAAACATCAATGTGAGATCTTTTCACAGAGGAATTCTTTCTCTCTGAGGAGCTAACACAGCTTGTAGCTCATGATAATTTTTAAGGATTAGTTGATTCAGATTATAAAAGAACAAAATAAATGATACATGACGAAACGACGACAAAGAAAAATAGAGGGATCATATCTTTTCCTTGATCTTTTTCTATATTCTGAGAGATGTAACTTACAACTGAATTTACGCAGTAGCTTTTCAAATGAAACTATTAAAGTTAAGCCTGCATGAAGAATTCTGATACCATTACTATAGCTCTAAATGAAAATGAGATGATTATCAGATCAAAGGAAATCGTTGGTTTACTAATTTTTGGAGGGGGTGAAGTGAAGCTACACAATGAGGGAGCATTTGGGGCTTATAACGGGATGGGACTGGTGGATCCTTTAGCTTGGGCGTTACATACGTAGAGGGACTTAAATTTAAATTTTTCTTAATATTATTCCAAATTAAGGTTGAATTTACAGTTGTATGTTCTCCCTCCCCTCCCATGCTAACTATAAAATGTACTATGAATTATTCTAACTATTTTGGCTTTCTTCTTTTCTACATACTAGGAGCCTAGAAAGAATGGAAGTGGCAGGAACATCTCTTGACCTAAGAGGAGCAGAATATTTTAGGTAGGAAATAGCATCAGAAAACACTAATTAGATGCCTGCTAGAATGAATTCAATTGAAAAGTTTTGGATGTCGTTATTGTATTTTAAGCTATGTGTATGCTTCGAAAGTTTGCCGGGAAGGAAAAAAATAGGTGAAAACATCCAGGCAAATTCTGAAAAGGAGAGTAACTGAGGGAAACTTGATGTAGCAGATAGCAAAATGCCGTAACATACCTACCTCTTAGGGTTGTCATGACAACGAGAAGGCATTGTTCAGTTAAAATTCTTGGAAGAGCATCTGACAGAGAACAATTTTTCCTTTTTTTAAGCATGCAGGGTTTTTCCTTTCTTCAGAATGGGAAGATTTTTCTAGCAGTTCCCACATAAATGTAGTAATAGAGTAAGACATGCATGGGAATGCAAACCCTCAAATTCAGGGCAGCGATGACCTCCTTGAAGAGAAGAGAGGAAATAGGATCCAGAATGTTCCACTAGCCTTGTGGAGTGAAGGGGACCCCGCTTGCCTTGTAATACTTGATTTTTTAAAAAGGCAAAATTTGTAAAGATTTTTCTAAGCTGGAAAGCAAGTCCCTGGGTACTCATTACTCAAATCCAACAGGACAGGGCTCTTTCTAACATCTCTCCCTTTCTTATTTGTAACTCTTTCCTCCAGCATGAGAGAGAGAACCTGGCTCCATTCTCTCTAATATGTTTACTTTACTCGTTCAAACCTCGTAGACAGATAAGGCAGGGGTTCTAACTGGAGGCGGTTTTGTCTCCCGGGGACTTTTCTGGCATTGGCTGGGGATGTTTTGTTGTCCTCAATGTCCTACAATGCACAGGTCAGCCCCCAGGAGAAAGAGTTACATGGCCCCAAACGCCAGGAGTGCCAACGTTGAGAAAGAAACCATGACACAAGTAGTTTCACTATCCAATCCCCCCTTGACAAATAAACATACTAACTCCAATACAATATTTGGGTACAGTTCTTTCTTTAAAAAAATATATATATATATATTTTATTGATTTTTTTTTACAGAGAGAAAGAGAGAGGGATAGAGAGCCAGAAATATCAATGAGAGAGAATCATCGATCAGCTGCCTCTTTCACAACCCCTACTGGGGATGTGCCCGCAACCAAGGTACATGCCCTTGACCAGAATCAAACCCGGGACCGTTCAGTCCGCAGGCTGACGCTCTATCCACTGAGCCAAACCAGTTTCGGCTACAGTTTTTTCTTTAAAACATGTTATCCATGTTTATTAGGGTCAGCTCTTCCCCCCCTCAACATGCTTATGTCATTGATGATATAAGCAGGATCATCTGTTACTGCGCTCATTCACTTTGGGGTTTTATTTACTTGTAATCACTTGTGAGCGTGTGGAACGTGATTCTAGAGTCAGAGCAGGACAAGACGGGGCGCAGAGAAGTGGGGGGAATGGCTAAAACTTCACCAGGTGACTGTGATGTTCGCCTGCTTTCAGAACCTCTGGTCTAGCTCATGGGCTTTGAAGTGAGACCTGCATTGAACTCCCGTTTCCCAGCAGGTATGTAATGTTGGGTAAGTTCCTTTCCCTCCCTCAGCCTCTGACTCCTGCTCCTAAGGATTGTTGGGAGGGTATAGGATATATATGCAGTGTTCATCATCGCAGTGCCAACCGGAAGAAGGGCTGTGGGTGATCGCTGTTTCTTTCACGTACTCAGCAAATATTAATTGTGCTGCTGCTCTGTACTGATGCACTGCACTATTTCTTTTTATTATTTTTTATATATTTTATTGATTTTTTACAGAGAGGAAGGGAAAGGGACAGAGAGCTAGAAACATCGATGAGAAAGAAACATCGACCAGCTTCCTCCTGCACACTCCCCTACCGGGGATGTGCCTGCAACCAATGTACATGCCCCTGACCGGAATCGAACCTGGGACCTCTCAGTCCACAGGCCGACACTCTATCCACTGAGCCAAACCGGTTTCGGCTAGTTCTTAACTTGGGTGCATGCCTTTGAGTAGTTCACATTTTAGGGGGCTTCTATAGCGGTTTTGCAGAAAATGCAGCGACTGTTGCTTACACTGACGTGCAATATGAGAGGTTCAGATAGTCATGATTTTGTGGAAGCTTTTCTCTAGAAAGCCTCACTCATGCAGACTGCGCATGTGTCATGTGAACGATCAAGATAAAAAAAAATATAGATAAATAGATGGTTGTGTGTCTCTGCCTCTCTCAAAGGTGAGTCATTTCAGGCTTTTAAAAAATGTCTGGATGTCAGACCGTGCGGAGTTGAGTTCTCTAGGGGTGAGCGCCTGCAGATAGGTGTTAGGGTTCTCAGGTACGAGGCATTTAAGTGGTTTTATCACATCTGTGTGGAATGTGTTTACACATCATCCGGGGATCTCGTCAAAAAGCAGGCTCAGTCCATAGCGCGGGCCGGGGCCTGGGAACCCTCATTTCTAACAAGCTCCCAGCAGCTGTCGCTGGTTGTGGTCGCACTTTGAGTAGCAAGGGTTTATTGCACTGACTTTGCAAGCATGCTTTTCGGCTTCGAATCCCAGTTCTTCAACGTATTGGATGCGAACCTGCTATGAGTGGCTGATACTCTGTGTATATATGGTACATCGAGGTATTAGCTGCCAACATCACCCCTTTATAGCATTTGAACAAATAACAAAAAATGTTTTCATTGATTTTTAGAGAGGAAAGGAGAGGGAGGCAGAGAGAAATATCGATGAGAGAGAAACATCAACATTGCTCGGCTGCCTCCGGCACGCCCCCTGCCTGCAACCCAGGCATGTTCTCCTGACCAGGAATGGAACCGGCAACCTCCCGGCTCTTGGGTTGATGCTCAACCACTGAGCCACACTAGCTGCGCACATTTGAACATTTTAAATGACCGTTCAGTACGGGAAGGCAGACCTCTGACAACGAATGGGTAGAACCGAAAAACAAGTGTCATGATAAGGCAGCCAGCGATGTCTCCTTTCTCCCACTGAACCAAGTACCTGAAGAAACTGAAGTTAGAGCCAGACCCGCAGATCACTTCACCACAAGGGGTTAAATCAAGATGAAAAAGCGCACACACGTATAATAACACTGTTCTCACTATGTTAACATATTAATAATTAATAAAACAGTTTTAATGAAAAATTTTTTGAACTATTAATAAATGGAATACTTTAATATGTACTTCATCCGTCCTCTTAAAATTTCTAATATGCGTGTGTTTGGATTTGCCTCATTTCTTGGAATGGAAATACATTTCTGAGATTTACATTCCTAACTGGGGGTACGGATCGCTTTGCTGTTCACGAGGGATGAGAGAGAGAGAGGTTGCGATTCTGCTGCCGCTGGCACAGAGAAGAGGACTTTGTTTTGAAAAATCACTGAGGGCCACGTTAATGGCTGTGGGAGGGAGGGCTAGCGGAGAAAGATCTCTCAGTGTTCCATCTCCAGCTCAGATCACAGAGCTGATACGCACATTCCTTTTCTGGCCCTCCTGTCTGTTTTTCCGATGCCGAGGGCAGAGAGCGAGGCGTGGGGAATCAGGACAGTGAGTGTTGGGGGCACACGAGACAGGAAGCCGAGCCATATTCGGAGGTGTATTGGATAGCACCCCTGATGACAGGAACAGATACCACACCCGATGGCCTGCTGTTAGATTCAGGTCTGCGTGCATTCAGAAATGCTTACTGTGCACCTACTGTGTGCTCTACAATTACATGGGAGAAGACCTACTGTGTGCTCTACAATTACATGGGAGAAGACCTACTGTGTGCTCTACAATTACACGGGAAAAGGCCACAGAGCCGTCACACGTGTTTTCAGACAGAGCTGGCTCCAGTGGCTGTGTGAAGACGTTTCCATTGCCCTGGTGGCTGATACCTGCATTTCTTCCTTCAGGAGGATTAACTGAGTGCAGGAGACAGCCGAGCCCCACTGCGGCTGGCTGGGGGCCAGCTCTTTGAAGTCCCTTCCTCCCACGGACTCGCCCTGTCAATCCCAAAGGCAGAGGAAGCTGGCGCGAGCTTTGATGTCAGGGCTGCTCTGCCAGACCGTCTTAGGTTGCGCTGCTTTGAAGCAGTGACTCAAGGCGATCTTTGCTCGCGCGGGGCCCATCGGGTGACCCAGAAAAGCCTAGAAAGACAAACCCTGCGCCAGGAGGGACTTGCAAATTGCTCCGAGTGATTGGAAACATCACGTCCCTCCGGAGCGTTTGCAGAGAGATCGGTTGGGGTTAATCTGGTTTACCTACAGGCGCAGGATTAGCTGTTCAGAATGATTCCTTATGGGTATTGGCAGGCCGATGGAGGGCGTCTCTGAATTCTTGGGGCGCCGGCTGTTTAGTGCAGACATTCCTGGGAAGGGCCAGTCTATTGCTAAACGCACACCCATCCGTAAACACAAATGTGCGGTTGAGACGTCTTTATAAGCCAGTTCTAACGGGTCTGGAGTGGGGAAAACAGTCACGGAAGCTGAAGGATCGGTTTCAGTGACAGCACGTTATCAGGTTTCCCTGAGATGCCAGGTTAATGGTGAGCTGAAAGCTGGAGCGCGTTACCCCGTACACCTCGGGGTGCAGCTTGTTAAGGCAGGCGCATTGCTGGAATACCTGTTTGCATACCTGAACCGCAAGCCCTCATTTTCCTGCCTCTTGTCATCCCGTGGGCTGGCTGCTCACGGCATCCGGGCTTTTCCCAGGCCGATGTCATTCAAAGAAACTTGTCCACGTGTCTTCTGCTCCCATTCAATCCATAGAACACTTGTTAGTGTCCAGCATGATGGTTTCCTGGACTAGATAATCATTTATAAACGTCATATTGTCTTTTTAAAATTTAATCTTGTTTTCGTCATCTATTTATTTATTCAATTTATTTAAACAAAAACAATTTTTCTCCCACTTTACACCTCCTATCTCTGGCAACCACTAATCTGTCCTATGTATCTCGTTTATGCTTGGCGTATTTATTTATATGTTTAAGTTCACATACAAGAGAGGACATACGGTATTTGTATTTGACTAACCTGTTTCACTTAGCGCGAGGCCTTCAAGTTCCATCCCTGTTGTCAGAAATGGTGAGATTTTATTCTTCTCTTATGGCTGAATAATATTCCATGGTGTGAGTGGGTGCATACATACTTACCACAATGTTCTTAGCCACTCATACGTTGATGGACATTGAGATTGTTTCCGTATCTGTTATAAATAATGCTGCAGTGAACATGGGGTATGTACGCCTTTTTTTAGTTAGTATTTTCACTTTCTTTGGATAAGAACCCAGAAGTGCAATTGCTGGACCGTATGCTAGTTCAATTATTATTTTAAAAACCTCCGTCCATTTTCCATCGTGGCTGTATCAATGTACATTGCGGTGTATCTCATTGTGGTTTTGATATGCATGTCCCTCATAATTAGCGATGTTGAACATCTTTCCATGTACCTGTTTGGAAAAATCAGATGATCTGCCCGTTTTTAATCAGATGGTTTAGTTTTTTGCTCTGAGTTATATGAGTTCTTTCTATACTTTGGATATTAGTCCTTATCAGATATCTGATTTGTAAATAGTAGGTTGCCTTTTCATTTTGTTGGTGGTTTTCTTTGCTTTAGTATCTATAAATGTCGCTTTCGTCTTATTTTTGATATTTTTACATCCAAAATAATGATATCTTTAAGAATAGAAAGAGAGCTTTGTCCTAATTTGGCAGGTTGGAATGGGGTCAGAGGTCAGAATAACAGAGGACTGACACTGCTGACCTGCCATCATTTGGCGGTTTCAGTCACTGATCTGAGTCACTAATCATGGGTTCCGATGGGGATTCTCTTGAGTGCTTGGCTACAAGGCCCTGAAAGACTTCACCATTTTGCAAAGCCTGAATGTCAGGAGTGAGTTGGAGTTTCAGACCAGCTGCTTCATTTAAGACCGTTTCTGGGAGATGGGTTAGCTCCATAGAGTTACCCCAAATAGTTCCAACATGGCCCTATTTTAGGTTCCGCCATTCACCTCCGAGTGATAGGTGGACAGTGGAGAGAAAGACCTTGTAGTAATTTTTTATTCTAGATAGACTAGCCACCCGTAATAAGTATCCCATGTGAAACCAGGCTGGCCACTCCATGGACACGAATGAGATGGAGTAAAACCCTACATGCATATATACACACATGTATTGAACAAATTAAAAAGTAAGACTTTCAGGCTTTGTATGTGTAGGACAAGTAAATCTTAACAAGCAAAGCATTTTTTAAAAGTAAAGTTTTCAGAGGTATTTTTTATTCGCTGAAAAGAGTTAAAAAGTTCTCCTTTTGGTAAATTTGTTTTCTAGAGCAAGAGAATGCTGTGGGCAGGGCAGTATAAAAATGATGAAAATTAGAATGTCCAACACAATGAGGGGATCTTTTAAACTTTGGGTTTTTCAGTGTTTTTATCAGAAGATATTCTGATAACAGAATAAATTCAGCTGCACATTGACGATAACAGACAAACCAGAAAGTGTCGGAGTAACCTCACAAACTGGGAGAAAGTAACTAAATCTTCCTAAACATCCACCGTGTTAACTTTGAAAACTGTAACATCTTTTTTCTTGTTATTCTTGTAACAACCTTATCTTGAGTACGTAGCTGATAATGTTCCGTTTTCTAATGTTTTACCTTGAAAGACTTTTAAGAGACTTCTTAGTATACTTAGTTACTTGTTTTTATCTTGAAACATTGAAAATAAATACTTTTTTCCCCCCGGAGGTTCTAATTTAAAAAGTATATTGTATACTTTGCGTAGTATGGATTTTGTATTCATGATGGTGAAATATTTTGGGAAAGTGTGTTGGAATCCTTTGTGAAGTCAAGTATTTGAGGTTAAGAATGAGGAAAGAAAATAGCCTTAGAATCTCAGTAAGCGAGTATTAAATAAATTGATGCTTAATCCCTTGAAAGCCAGGGTTTGGTTGGATATCCAGTTACCTCGTATGTCTTGTCTGTCTGTTGAACTGATTGATGATAGGGAATCTGTTTTCCCCAAATAAGAGCTTTTCAGCAGTTCCTAAAGGAGCTCTTTCAAGAGATTTTCTGATTAGGGGAGACAATGGCAGCAATAGCACTTGGATATTGTCTCCTTTGTGACACTGTTTTGCTTCTAAATGAAGCTGCTCATTGGTTTATCATTTTCCCATGTGACTATTTTTTTCATAATCATATGTTATTATAACTCTGTGAAATTCATATGTTTTTGGGCAAAGGCTACAAGAAATAGAAAAAAGAAAATAATATGTCGAAGACATGGGTTAGTGGGTGAAAATGACTTTTAAGAGTTCCTTAACGATACTATTACTTCAGCAATATAGGACATTCCAAGGAGAACAATTTTCATTGTAGATAATCTTGAAAGAAGCATTGTTTAAGCCTATTCCATTTTGTTTTTCAGAGTAGAAACCTTAATGAAGAAAGCAATGAAAAGTTCTGTACCTTCCTTGAAATCATTTTCCGATCAGTCATAGCCGAGAGCTGTCTCTGTTGACCTCTTTTGTTGGGAGAGGACTCACTGGGATTGGCAGGGGGGATCTGGAAGGGAGATAGAGACTCAAGAGAAGTGTTTCTGTATGGGATTTGCTCCCTTTTTTTTTTTTTTTTTTTTTTTTTCAGATTCCAAATGATAAACAGGGAAAGTATTTTAATCCTCCTGGGAGAATTGAAGTTTAGCAATCAAAGCACAGATCGCTGATTCACAGGAATCACTGATATTAAGCCCAAAGCAAAAGCAGGAAACATTGACACGGAGTCACAGGTTAAGATGGATCTTTCTGGAACCTGGATAGGAGCATGTCGGAGAGAAGGCTTCACAGTCAGTCTTGTTTGTGGCTGTTGCCATATGTTAGTGTGAATTCCCTGGCCCTCTCTACAGCTAATAGTGATTCAGTTTTGAAAGGAAAAAAAAAAGTATTAATAAGTTTATTCACATAGTATATTTGGTGTGAGTCCAATAAGTGGTGTTGCAAGAAATAACAAGTTTTGACAGCAAAATAAATTCTTAAATTGGGGATTTGGCCATGGATTCTGTGGTATGCTGCTAACCTTACTAGGAGATCCAAGCATTACATTATTTGAATACTGCCTAGTGCTGTTCACTCCAGTTTCCAGTGCTTGGCATTTGCTACAGGCTACACTTCCATGTACACCTTAATAGAAGAAATGCAATAGAAGGTGTGAACGTGCCTGCGCAATGCTTCAAAACCGATCTGTGTAATCAGAATTAACAAAGCAATTTTAACTTTAATAATGAAACCAAAATGGAGGGGTGTAGTTTAATTTTTTAAAATATATTTTATTGCTTCTTTACAGAGAGGAAGGGAGAGGGATAGAGAGTTAGAAACATCGATGAGAGAGAAACATCGATTGATTGGCTGCCTCCTGCACATCTATTACTAGGGATGTGCCCGCAACCAAGGTACATGCCCTTGACCGGAATTGAATCTGGGATCTTTCAGTCTGCGGGCCGACGCTCTATCCACTGAGCCAAACCAGTTAGGGCCAAATACATTTTTTTTTAATGTATTTTTTATTGCCTGGCCAGTGTGTCTCAGTGGTTGAGTGTCAACCTATGAACCAAGAGGTCATGGTTCAATTCCCAGTCAGGGCACATGTCCAGGTTGCAGGCTTGATCCCCAGTGTGGGGCATGCAGGAAGTGACTGATCAATGATTCTCTCTTATCATTGATATTTCTCTCTCTCTCTCTGTCTTTATCTCTCTCTCTCTCTCCCTCCCTCTGAAATTAATAAAAATATATTAAGTCATAATAATAAGAAATATATTTATCTATAGCAAGTGCACAAATGATCTAAAAATAGATCACAGACCTAAATATTGTAAAACCTAAAACCAAAACTTTGAGAAGAAAATACAGAAGGTCTTTGTGACCTTAGTGTAGGCAGAGATTTCTGTCTGTTTAGCTCCTGTAACAAACTACCACGTGCAAAGCAGGGAGCTTCGTAGGAAACACACACGTGCCTTATGGCCCAGCAACTCCATACCTACCTGTTCACCCCAAAGAAATAGAAACATCTGCCCTTGTAGAAACAAAAGCTTATTCATGAGTGTTTACATCAGCTTTACTCACAACAGTCAGAAACTGAAAGCAGCTAAATGTCTGTCAGTGGGGATGGATAAACAAATCGTGATGTACACAGTCAATGCAATACGCACTCCTCATCAATAAAAATGAATGGAAGACTGATGCACGCAACTGTGGATGCCTCTCACAGACATCTGGTTGACTAACAGAGACTTGGCACAAAAGAGGACATACTGTATGGTTCTGTTATGTGGATGGTTACCCAGAGTGGCATTCATTGACTATAAAGGATACAAGAAAATCTGTGCTGATGGAGGCATTCGCTATCTTGATTGGGATGTATCCATTCCTTTGCCAAAACTCATTGAGCTATATGCTTGAAGTCTGTACACTTTATTGCGTGTGAATCATACTTTCATAAAGTTTAAAAATAAGAACATGGTGACATTTTAAAACTGTAATTAAAATATTGTTAGCATCTCGTCTTGTATATTTTTAAAAAGGCACTTGCCACGTAAATTTATGGGGAGCTGCTCTGTATGTCTAAGGTGCTTTATTAGAAGGCAGCTCAGCGAACCTGTCATGAATAATTTAATTTTGCACTTAATAGTCGGGTTAAATCGAGAAATAATGAGGTGGGCTCCACTCCCTCAGGGAAACGGTCCTTCACATCCACAGCTTTCACTTTTATTTGAGCGTTTTATAATTTCAAAGTACGTAGCAGTTTTATTATATTTACTTTTCTGTGTTTTCAGAGGCTAAATTATGTGGTGTCTTAGTTAACCTGCACAGGCCTTAAAAACCCGAGTGTGTTCATGTTGGATTTACTTTTAAAAAATACTCCGTATCTAATCTGAATCAGAAGGATCTGTCTTCTTCCACATATGTCTTAAATCTTCACAGGGAGCCCTGCATTTTTCCTGTCTTTTTCCCCTTCTGCTTTGTGTCTTGGTGTCCTGCAGGTGAATTGTTGCCATCTGATTTTCACTGGCCACATTCTTGGAGACAAAAACATAAGCTTTCTGATTGAACCCTCCTATTTGTAAAGCTCTGGTCACTTTCCGAGGGACTCTAGCTTAGAGTATGTGGAAGAAAGGTAACATTGGTTTGAGTGGGGAAAGTCTGCACTAGCTGATGAAGTATAAAAGTTTAAGCCTATGGGAGGTGGGGGGGAGAGAGAGAGAGAGAGCGAGAGCGAGAGTGAGAGAAAGCTTGCTTGCTCTAGGTCCGTTGCCTTATGGGTTTTAAAAGCAGGAATTTTAGGGGAGGTCTCAAGGGAGGATCTCAATAGAACATTCATCAGCTTTCCAGGTATGTCCCTTCCTAGTCGTGGTCTCTACTGATTGGTCAGTGTCAGGGCTGGAGGGGGGGGGGTGTCATTCGTCATCCCAATTGGTCCTGATGTCAGCCATGGCACCACCCTGCCTGGCCTTGCTGCTTTTCTGGTCCTGGAGCTGAAATACAACTGAGGCCTGGATGCAGGGCCTGTGTGAGAATCTTATGAGGCCATTCTCCAGCCCCCCCCCTTACTTCTAAAGGGGTCTCTCACATGACCAGCAACCTACCAGGGGAGGAAAGATCAGGGCAAGGTCTGAACCTCATGGCCAGTGACATGCTAGGGGAGGGGGAGTTCACCCTGGGGACCAGGGCCCACCCCCAAACACTTACCCTCCAAGTTTTCCCCATTGCTAGGCTCCTGGGGCTTTCTGCCCTGGCGACCTTCCATAGCTGACTTATTGTTCCTACTCTGCTCATGTCTGTCTAACTGCTTACTATATCATTTCCCCCTTCACCTCCACAAGGTTCTTGGCTCCAAATTCTTTGAGGGAAAGGGGTGTAGGGCCTCTTCTATAGTCAAAGTCTTGATACCAGAGATACTTGACATTACCTTCCAATTATACTGAACAGTAGTCCTCTACATCTTTGACTTATCAGATATCCAACACATTCCCAGAGATGTTTGCTCAGAAGCTAGGGAGGGCATCTCTTGCATGTTCATGCCTTGCTTGGGCGGTCCCTTAGAAAGAGACAGTTGAGTGAATCAACATTGATTTTGTGCTTACATACATTTTTTATTATCCTTATCTGCTTCAGTATTTGTATTTAGATCAAATAAAACATAGTCTATGTGCTGTCTATTTAGGTCAGATAAAACCTAGTCTATGTACTCCTACAGTTCAGATCCCTTTTGTAGAAAAGAGAGAACAGTAGCTTGCTTTTTCCTTTTCCTAATCAGGAAGGATGAGGCTAATGGGTGTTGACAACAACTGAAAAATAGTCTCACGTCCTTTATGTAAAGGTTTAGACATCTTTAGAAGTCACTGGAAACATAGAAGGTATTTGATTACATGCCAGTGTGAAGCTTTTAACCTATTTTATTCTTTCAAAACTAAAAAGTAATCTCCAAGATTGAATCCGAGTTATTTGTTAGGTAGAAAATGTATTTGTGTGAGCTCTCTAAATCTCTGCTTAGGAAATCTGTTATGTCATAAGTCATTACGAAGCATTTGTTCTGAACTGCACTGTAGATGCTAACTATATATTTACTAACATAGTTGTAGACTTGTGCAGTGTCATTTAACACATTACTATTTTTGATGTTCAAAAGAGGCTAAAGGTTCGTTGCCAAAACCTTTTCTCTTAATACACTTTTTATTAAATTTAGAAAGAACAATTTATCTTTAGCTTATTCAGGGACTTTTGCTTTGCCTAATAAAGTGATTTCTAATCACTTGCTTATACTATTGGAATATTTTACTTTCCTAAGCTCTATTTTACTATGTTACTAGAAAAACATAAAATATAGTAGTCATGGCTGCAAGTGATGTTTGCCGGTACATGCGAGTCGGATAATTTATTTTGAGACTGATTTTATTTGCTTTCTAGATTAGCATTTTATTATTCATATATCTTAAAATAAAAAGGGAATTAAGAAGTTGCCATAAACCTTTTTTTTTTTGGAACAAGCTGGAGCAGAACATGCAAAAAAATAAGATGGATTATGACATATTAAGTGTTCTGTTGGGTTAACATTTTATTTTACAAGTAGTTAAATAATTTAAGGAATATTTCTTGCCTTCAGTGCTAATGCTAAATGAAGCCAGTCTGAGATACATATTCGTAATGCTTCAGGATGGAAAATACACACCTGTGGCGGGAGACTAGGTCATGGTAAATATGTTTGTACAGCTGTGTGCTGATGTTAGTTATTACGGAGTACATTTACAGAATCATGTAATGAGCCTCAATTCCAAACAACCATTAACTTTGGCTTAGAAATGACTAATTAAAGAATAACTTCATTTTTCAAACGCAGACTGTGTAAACAATACATAGCATTGCCATAGCTATCTGTAAACTCTGGACACATAAATTTGATCATAAGTGTATGTTGGCTAATTTTGGAGGAAATAGAGACTTGTGAGATTATTTCTTATTTATAATTTATGCTTTCATTGCATATAGTGCCTACTCTTAGCACCAGACAGAGTTTCCATTAAACTTTATTGCACTTACATGGACTCTTCTGTCATGCTTTAATAAAATTATAAAATTACTTAATTGGGTCTGTGTGAAAGCTTCCTTTATCATTAATAATTCCATTTATTCCATGGGGTTATTAGTTTTGGATAGCTTACATGACTTCATTCAGATTTGTACTAGAATATGAATAAATATTTAAAAATTAGCTAAGCAAGTAAAAGCACATTTTAAAATGCACTCATAGGACTTTGAGGATTAGGAAAGATATTTTATTCAAAAGAGTGAATACAATGTTATCACTATACATGTATTGCTATAGTGTTATCTGTGCAAATATTTTATCTGAAAATGTAACAGGCAGTGAGTGGCTTCATCCTTTTGTTTAACTTTTGAGCTCCTATTGGTTCTGTTAAACTCCAGAAATGCCGAGATGGAAGGCTTGTTTCTTGCCCTCAAATATTTTAATTTCCATCTATCTGGAGAGAATACCACACATCTACCTGTAATTATTAGCAATTACTTTTTTTTTTTTTAATCCTTACTCAAGGATATATTTTTATTGACCTTTGAGAGAGAGGAAGGAAGAGAGAGCAACAGAGAGATAGACACAAAGAGAGATACATCAACTAGTTGCCTCCCGTACTCACCCTGACTGGGGATTGACTGGTGCAGGTATGGACCTGACCTGGAATCGAACCCGCCACCTTTTGATATATGGGACAGTGCTCCAACCAGCTAAGCCACCGGGCCAGGGCAGCAATTCCTTTTTAAAACCAGCTACACGAGAGGAAGGTATTGTAAATCTATTCAACATATACGTAGTGGTATCTTTACTATGCTTTAATCCTTTTTAGAGCTTTTTGAAATGGAAACTTAGTTATATAAGAGGGCCAAGAAAGTGAATATAAAGACTCAGCTCTATCTCCATTTCTACTCATGGGAAACCAGTTCTGAGAGCATTGGGGTCAGTCGTTTTGCCCGCTGAATTTAATTTCTAAGGTGAACATAGAAGCATGGGTGTTTAGAGTTGATTTGAGGTTAATTATGGAAGGTTTTAACCTCAGTTCTTTTCATGGCACTACACAGGGTGACTAACATATTACAGGTGTTTTATAAACATTTGTTGAATTATTGAATGCATACAAATAATTTATAATAGCGACCGTTTATTGGCAGATAAGGAGAGAGCCTGTCAGCAGGGAGAGGACAGCTGAGGTGGCAAGACTGTGAGAGGGTTTGTTAGTTTGGCCATCAGATGAGGGAGGATCAACGAGGGATCTTTGATCAATGAGGGATCATGGGGTTATTAGTTATCCAAAACTAATAACCCCATGGAATAAATGGAATTATTAATGATAAAGGAAGCTTTCACACAGACCCAATTAAGTAATTTTACAATTTTATTAAAGCATGACAGAAGAGTCCATGTAAGTGCAATAAAGTTTAATGGAAACCAAGAGTAGGCATGATATGCAATGAAAGTGTACATTATAAATAAGAAATAATCTTACCAGTCTCTATTTCCTCATACTAACCTAAGGCGTTCTAGCTTTGGTATGAGATCTCTGGGTTACTCCATGACATCTTGGCCGAGGGGATTAGCTCAGTAACTATAGGATATAGCAGAAGGGGGAAGAAGCTAGAGCAGTGGTTGTCAAAGTGCAGTTCCGCGGCTTCCTGTTAGAGATGCAAACTCCAGGGCTCTACTCCAGAACTGCATCGGAGCCTCCTGCTGAGGGACGAGGGACAGGGAGACACCCTGCACCCTGTATGAAAGGGCCTCCCAGGGTCTCTGAAATCCGCAAGCTGGCCAGGTAATATCTGGATGAGCAGGGTCTCTGTAGGAGCCATGCCCATGAAGTCACGTTCAGCTGTAAACGGATGATGTCACGATCCAATGAGTCAGGACAGCTGTGCAGTGACATGACTCATGGAATGGACAGCAGTAGCGGGGTCTGTGCTTTGGTGGCGTAACCTCTTGCTCTCAGCTTTGCAGATGGAGGGTCACTCGCCAGCTTGCCCAGAACTAACCGGAGACTTGCCGTTGCTAAAGCACGATGCTAATGTATTATCACAGCGGGAACAAAACTAGCTCAAACCAGAACAATATATTTTACACTCGATGTGCTTGTCCTCCTAGGAGATAAAATTATAAAGCAAAGAGGTGTGAGGGACAGAAAGTTAAATCAAAGGCAGTTAGATATTCGTAAGCATTATTTATTTTGATGTGCTTCAAGCAAGTTCCTTTTGTCCAGAATTATGATGGGTGCTATGGGGTTATAATAAAAACCGAGTTGGAATCTCAAAAGATTGGCGGTGCCCAGGCGTGCTTATTCCTACTTTGGTAATAACTCTGTAGGTTGCAATTGTCTCTATTTGTGGTTTTTCTCCTAGTAAGTTGTTTTAGAAACCAAGATTCCTGCTCTGTTAGACCTAAATTTTCTTCTGCGTTACCTAATTTTCAGTGCTAGATTTTGTCCTCTCCCTTCTGTTTCCTATTTTCTTTTTCCTCGGATTACTTTAGTTTCCTCCTTGCTCCTTCTCTCCCTCATTGTTTGATGTGTTTGTCTTCATTTTATCATATTAAGACGGCCTGTTTCCCACATTCCTTTTACCATAGGCCTGTTACTTCCTTTTTCCCATTCTCTCCTCTTTTATCCCTGTTTCCTCACGTGTCAAGCTCTCTTTCTGCGAGAGATTTCTTAAAGTTAATTATAGGGAGTTGATTCACGATTAATCAAATCGCTCCTTTTAAGAGGAATGCATTCTCGGTGCTTCTTAGACGGCAGGAGGGGGATAAAGCCAATCACACCATATCCATAAGCCTCGGTAAACTTTTGCTGAACCTATTTGGTTACTTTAGGCTTCACTGAAGAATGTGAGCTAGAAAAATAGCAGAGTGATAGGCACGTGCTTTCATGTCTGAGCACTGACAGATGAGGTAGCAGGGACCGGGACGGAGCGGGCCCGCCATATGCAGAGATGTGGCCTTGAGATACGAGACAATCTGCAGGGTGCTCAGCCCGAGGGGCTGTATTTTCACAGCAGGAATGCTTTTTTAAAGAAGTACTTAGGAAACTTGCAACTGTGCTTGAAAGTTTCGGAATAATGTAAAAAATAATGATTGGGACTTAGTACATGAAAAATATTTGTTTAGATTTTTGTGAAAAATATCACTCTCACCCTATCTCCTTGGTTCTTGGTAGTCACTTGTATCCTTCTAAAAAGGTTTACCTGTGAAATGAAAGAAAATTACGATGGAGTCATCATATAAAATATTAAGAATGAAGCAAATAAGTTAATGGACTAAGTTTATTTTTTGTGGATAAAAATATCAGATATCAAAATGTCAGTTTGTGTGTGTAAATATAGAGTGGGGATGTTACTGTTAGATCCATATTACCTAAAATACGAACTTTTATTTGAAAAAAGAATTTGGTTCATAAAATATTACATTACTCAAGTTATATTCTTTTATTTGCTTAGCAGTAAGGTGTTCCCCTTGTAGCTTCCTTTTCTTCTTTCCTTATAAAAACTATTTAACCTTTAGTCTTTAAAAATCATAAGATATTAGCATTAAACATTCAGTGAAGGAATCGGTGAAAAATAAAATTGGACCCTCTTACTGGCATTCATCTCTGGGCTAACGCTCATAAAATCTTCAGTATAATTGGAATGCTACAGGGCCAAGTGGGGATCACTTCTCCCCAAACTTGTACTTGAAAGTGGGAGTAGGTCATTTGTTTAAAAACATTCCTAAAAAACGGGTAAGCTCTGTTTATATAAATAATACCCTTACACGTTCCTCTTCCCCAGCTAGGACAGGCGTAGTCCCCGACGCCAGGTGATCCGAAGGAAATCATTAAAATCCTGGCTGTTATAAAATTTCTCACTCCTCTATTTGAAGTCGGTCTTGATCAAAGGGACCGGGATTTACATTTTTAAAAGGAACTTGTGCAACTCCACAGTTGAGCTTTCCAAGCGTAGGACCGGAATCCGGAGTCCAGGGTATCGCTGTGCGCAGCTTTAATTGCCTTTCAGCATGTATTATGCCAATGGGATATATTAGTTTTATGCTTTGAAGTTAGGAATCAGAAAAAAATCCCTCTTGTGGCGTGGTGAGGTCTGTACATGATTACTAATTTGGATTCATGGTGTTTTATATATATATATATATTTTTTTTTTATTGATATTTTACAGAGAGGAAAAGAGAGAGATAGCTAGAAACGTCGATGAGAGAGAAACATCGACCAGCTGCCTCTTGCACACCCCCTACCTGGGATGTGCCTGCAACCAAGGTACATGCCCTTGATCGGAATCGAACCCAGGACCTTTCAGTCCGCAGGCCGACGCTCTACCACTGAGCCAAACCAGTCTCGGCCATGGTGTGTTTTTTGACCAGCTGGGTGGCTTTGCCCTCAGAGACTAGCCGATGTGGACACCAGGGTCTTATCTCCTTGTTCTGTCTTCCCCCTACCCCTCCTCCTTTTTTCACTTCCCTTTGAGAAGGATACAGAGTTCTTGATCACTGTGAGAATAAGACTACGCGTACTGTCCCGTCTGAGTAGATATGCTGAGAGATCTTGTCAGCTGGTCCTTGACAGTGTCTAGGAATGTAAGGAAGTTAAGATCCTGGTAGCAGATACTGAGCAGCTTTCGCACGTCCCGCTTCATAAATCCCGAGCCCAGCCGGGGTTACCCTGGCCACTGCCTTCGTGCCAGTCATCAAGTGTGTCAATAGTGACAGTGACCGTTGTCGCAAACAGAATCACAGATGAGCAAACGCAGCTATTCCCAAAAGGTACGCTTTGATCTAAGTCAGCGGTTCTCAACGCGGCCCACAGGTTAAGAACCGCTGCTGTAGAGCCTAAGACCATCGGAAAACACAGATATTTACATTCCGATTCATAACCGTGGCAACATGACAGTTAGGAAGTAGCAACGAAAATAATGTTCTGGTTGAGGGTCACCACCACAGGAGGAGCTGTGTGTATTCAAGGGTCGCGGCCTTAGGAAGGTTGAGAACCGCTGATCTAAGTAAGAAGTACATGTTAGCGTCATGCAGGATCAGGGCTATGTTAAAGGGACAGTTCTGCTTGTTTCTGGACAGAGTGCTGAGCTGGCTCCCTGAGGCAGGACTTGACTCTGAACGAAGCCAGAAGCCAGGAGGGTGTGGCCGCTGCTGTCACTAAGGTGTTCCCCTTGGCAGGGGAAGGAGTGAGCACTGCACCGCCTAATCTCCCCTGGGGCTGGCACCGGGCAGTGCCTGCCGCTCCTCTGCCGTGACTGAGGCTGTGCCCACGGTGCCCTCCCTGGGCGAGGGAATGAGACTTGAGGAAAGTAACCAGAGTCCACAGGATTCCTGGTGATGGACTGCCATGTCCAGGAAAGCGAAGACGGTTGGGTGACTAAGCCAGGCCGAGGCTGTGACTTAGGAAGAGAAGAGAGAGCTTACTAGTTTCATTTCCCCAGTGCTCTTTGTAACACATGAATTCTTACCCATTTCAGAGAGGAAGGGGGAGGGAGAGAGAGTTAGAAATATCAATGATGAGAGAGAATCATTGATCAGCTACTTTTTACACGCCCCGTCCTAGGGATTGAGCCGCAACCAGAGCATGTGTCCTCACCAGGAATCTAACCGTGACCTCCTGGTTCATAGGTCGGCACTCAACCACTGAGCCACGCCTGCCGAGCTCCAACACTTTTTAAAATATATATATGTGTTTTCCCCTAAAAAAAAGAGGGGGAAAAATATATATATAAGTATTTTTATTGATTTCAGAGAGGAAGGGAGAGAGAGAGATAGAAACATCAGTGATGAGAAAGAATCATGGATCGGCTGCCTCCTGCACGCCACACACTGGGGATGGAGCCACAACCCAGGCATTCAGTCCGCAGGCTGATGCTCTATCCACTGAGCCACACTTGCCAGGCTCCAACACTCTAGTCACCCTTCCTTCCCCGGCAGCATCAGGAATCGCAGTGACAGGACTGCAGTGTCTGAGTACTGGACATTGCCAACAGCGTGGGGACACACAGCTCTTTGGGATTCTTGTGAAGGCAGAGGACATATTGGTGATATATCCTGCTGTTACCATGACTCGGAACTCTTAGTCAATTACTGTGGGAGCTTACTTTCCTGTTGTTGCTTTGCCATCAGCGTAACCCCATTGCCCCTCTCCTGTGGTGTTCCTTTGTCAAAGCAGTGCTCGTTACATGTCAGTCATGGTCCTTTTCACTATCCAGCTTTTTGTTATAAAAGGAATAGAAATATTAAATTCAGTTTAAATACATCCCCTTACATTTTTTGTCAGAGGTTTTGGGATCTTAAGTCATTGGAGTTGCTGGGAACAGGTTAACAAGGCAAGCTGTGGATTTTTCTTCTCTGAAGATGTTGACGGAGAAGGAAGGATACCTCCAAGACCCGGGCAGGTTTCCTCTGGCCCCACGAATAGCATGCTGAGTCTTTTGAGGACACATCGTAGCACACACGTGGGTCTTGTTGTGGGTCTCGGGGCAGCTGCCTCGTCATGTCAGTTCCCACCCCTGGAGCTAGAGCATCTCCCAGTCCACACCCAGGAGGTCCCTTCTGGCTGACAGGCCAGAAAGGCCTGCCACTCGGGTGGCAGTGACCAACTGGAACCCTTACCTGGGCTTTCGGCAATGGGCTTCGCAGCGAATGTGCCAGAGACGCCTGCTGTGGCAAAGCCTGGTTGTGAAGCATATCAGTCATTGTGATGACCTTTGTTTTTATGTTTTTGAAGTGGCATGTGCTGAGCGTTGTGACATGCTGTCTTTAAAGATATTAAGAAAACTCTTGCCGGGACCGGTTTGGCTCAATGGATAGAGCGTCGGCTTGGGGACTGAAGGGTCCCGGGTTCGATTCCGGTCAAGGGCATGTACCTTGGTTGCGGGCATATCCCCAGTGGGGGGTGTGCAAGAGGCAGCTGATCGATGACTCTCTCTCATCGATGTTTCTAGCTCTCTATCTCTCTCCCTTCCTCTCTGTACAAAATCAATAAAATATATATTTTAAAGATATTAAGAAAACTCTTACCTCCCACGACCTAATCCTAGCTTCTAATGTCCCTCGTTTATAAATGTATTCTTTCAGTCATGCCTGTGGTTTAAGTCTAACAACTCTGCTATGTTGGAATATTTTAAAAGATTTATGAGAGGCCTAACTAAAATATTATGGTATATATATATATCTTGCATTCTTAAATTTTGATAAGCATATTCTCCTTTCCTATTTTTTATTACATTTTTTCTTATCTTTTAGCAGCCATCTCACGGAATTTTATTTCATATAAAAAACGTTCTGAAACCAGACACAGCACGAGTTGCATAATTTTGAACTGCTTGAAACTTCTGAATAATGAATAAGTGTGTTTTCAACATATAAATCAACTCCCGCTGCATTTGTGAAATGCCTAACCCCAATAATGCCTTCTCTCTTAGAGTTTGGGTAATTTAAGGTTCTTTCTTGCCAACAATAATAGGACCACATATTACAAGAAATACAAATAAATAAAATAGGGTTAGCGTGTTCACTGGCTTTCTCCCATACGACCTCGTCTCACACAAGAGAACGTGATATGTCACAGTATTACATCACCTAAGCATTTAGCTGTGGTGACGGGTGTGTGTGTGTGTGTGTGTGTGTGTGTGTGTGTGTGTGTGCAGGTGACACGTGTATTTCCTTGGAAAATTAACTGGCAGGTACTTTTATTTCATGACATAAGGAAAGTTAGGGTAATTTTCGCTATAAATATTGGCAGTCTGACTTACAGAATTTTTCGATTTATTGGTCTTAAGCCCTCTGACATAGGCACACCACATTCATTTAGATTCGTTTAAGGTCTGGCAACAATGCAACTGAAGGTGTGAAGATAATGTTCTAATTAAGTGACAGTTAAGACTCAGCGGTTCTCCTTCTGACCAGGGAACTCCCGCCAGGCGTATCTATTGTGAAAGTAAAACAATCTTATTTTGAAATCCTAGATTGCAAACCAAAAATATTTGGGAAACTCTCCAGAGTCCAGGGGTGTATTATGTTTTGCTTTTCCATCGTTTTGTGCAGTACCAGATTATATTCTTAGACGATCCGCAGTCTCGTTATTTTGTTATGGCTGAAATGATCCGGTTGTTTTTGATATAAAACGATCCAATCTGAGCCTCCTCTCTCCTCCAACACACAGCACATTCTTCAGACTTCATGTGGGAGACAGACCCGGGCAGCAAGCTGTTTACCCTACTCACGTCAAGACAGAATGTTCCCCAGAATTCCAACGTGAGACCCATCGTAAACTAACCTGCTGGACTTATTTTCACATTTTAAAAGGTTTATTTTTTTTCATAGCAATTTTTCAGTTCAGTTAAGGAGGGCTGACATTTTTGGCTGCTTTTGATATTTCCCAGTAAGATTCTTTTTTTTCTTCACAAAAGACTGCCTTTTTGTCTGAAAGTTACTAATCTCTGTATCTTTTGCTTTAAATTATATACCCGAGCTTTTGATCTTCATTAACATTTTTGGTATGTACAGATCAGTAAGTGAATTGCATTCTGGATGGTCAAAATGCTTTCTGGAAATACAGTTGGCCCTTGACAACACAGGTTTGAATTGCACGGGTCCACTTATATGTGGATAGTGTATGTATTTTCTCTTTTTTATGGTTAAAAAATTTTTTTAAACCTTATCTGAGGATATATCTACATATTTACATATGTATAAACATATATGTGTGTGTGTATATATATGTGTGTGTGTGGATATATTTAATTGATTTGAGAAAGAGAAAGAGAGAGAGAGAGAGAGAGAAACATCTATGTGAAACATTGATCAGTTGCTTCCTGTGTGCATCTGATTGGGGACCGAATCTACATCCACTTGGTGTATGGGATGATGCACCAACCAGTAGAGCCACCTGGCCAGGGATATGATTGTCTTAGTAACATTCTATCTTTATTGTAAGAATATAGTATGTAATACATATAATGGATAAAATATGTATTAATCTACTTCATACTGTTGTAAGGCTTCTTTCCGGTTAACGGTAGATTATTTGTAGTTAACTTTTTGGCGAGGCAGAAGTTACCTGTGGATTTGACCAGGTCAGCACTTTTCACCCTTTCTTTCGTCCCGCTCTGTTTAAGTGTCAACTGTATGGATAGTTTTTTATCGAATCAAACACAGGATGTAATGAGTAAAAACTAAGCTTCCTAGATTCACTTATTTCCAAGACACTTTATCACAGAAATCGTAATTGCTACAGTAAAATCAACTGGCAATTAAACAGAAAGTCCATTAAAGTTAATGGCTCCCTGTGAGGGAGACCTCTTATTTGTTTTCATTCTTTAAACATATTTCTGCCAATGCCAAGGACAATCCTACCTTGGAAAGCAAACAAAAAGAAGTTTTCAGAACTGCCCAAGGTGAAGCGTGCGTATTGGCTTCTTGAGTGACTTCTATTTGCTAGAGAAAGGCCATTGACTGCCATCTCTTATTATTCAGCAGCAGTTTAATATTTAGAATTTAAAAGCAGAGAACAGTGCAACATGGCAGTCATTGTTCAGATATATGGAATCTTGGCTGTTGTTTCTTTCCCACAGCCGTGGTCCTTGGGGCCCACATACATCAGCAGGAAAATAGGATTTGTGTACTGAGTTTTATTTTGCAGACTGCCTTCCAAAACTACATGTGTTCTGTTTAATAAGGGACACTTGTAGCAGGAACACATGATAAAACGTCATTTTTAAAATTTAACATTGGTCCAGTACTGCCAGGTACTAGAGCTTCCCGAAGGGTAGAAAAATGACGATAGAGCCCAGCCATCGTGGCTCAGTGGTTAGCGTTGGGAGCAGCTCGGGGATCCACTGCTACGATGATGAAACTGGAAGCTCTGTGTTGCTGAGGTTGAAATGCAGGAGAGCATAGGTGAGTTAGGCTGTGGCAGCGATCCGAGGGACATTAGGACGTAGAAAGTGGGAGTGGGAAGGAAGGGGTGGGTATACGTGCTCTTGAAAGCAGACAAACAAGGGGAGGTGGTGGCAGAAAGGTCAAAGGTGACCCTCCTCCCAGATCCCCGTGCGGCACAGATTGGTAAATAAATACCTAAGGGGAAATTTGGGGCTCAAGGGACAAGGACTGAAAGAAAGAAAAATCAAGATGCTAGTTTAGGATGACGAGGTAATTTGCATTTTAGATTACTGAATCGGAGCTTCCGGCAGGACACATACTGAAATGTCCTTGGAGAGTTTAAGGGACCCACGTTTTGGCCCCTGAGCTGCCTTTTTGGAATATTGACTTAAGCTATTTATTGAGAGACTTAGAGGGACCCTTTGATGTTCCTAACTTAGAAGGTGGTAGTTATTGAAAATAATGACTTCTTTTCCATACTTAAGAATGTATCCCTCCCGACATAAACTTCATGTTATGTATTGACTACGCCTCTTTCCTGCCTGAAAGATTCAGGCAGAGAAGCCTGCTTTAAGAAGGAGTTCTTGCCAAAGCCGGTTTGGCTCACTGGTAGAGCATCGGTCTGTGGACTGAAAGGTCCCAGGTTCGATTCCGGTCAAGGGCATGTACCTTGGCTGCGGGCACATCCCCGGTAGGGGGTGTGCAAGAGACAGCTGGTCAATGTTTCTCTCTCATCGACGTTTCTAGCTTTTTAGCTCTCTATCTCTCTCCCTTCCTCTCTGTAAAAAATCAATAAAATTAAAAAAGAAGAAGAAGAAGAAGAAGAAGTTCTTAGGATATGCCACCTTCGCCTAATTAAGCGTGGTAAACAAGAGGGCTGCAGGCCGGCTGGTCAGTGGTTACCTTCTGTATCCCATTGCGAACTGCCCAGCAAGGATTTGCCTGCCATGCGTGTTCCCCTCTTCCTCGGCTCCCTGTGAGTGGCCTCTCTCACGTCTGAAATCTAAGACCCCATCCCCAGCCATCGGTATTCCAGGAACACTGCAGTGCAATGCAGGGTGTCATCTGCAAAACTTTCCCATGGCTGCTCTTTCTGAACTTGGCCTTCCCAATGGCTCAGCTGTGACTTGACCAACTGGAAGAAAACTTTCCTGGTTTTTAAGGGACCATACTGTCTAACTTAGCCCACAGTGTGCTCATTTATAAATGGACATTTAACACACACACACACATACACACACACACACACTACTAGGTGGGATTTCTAAATATCAATAAACATAAAATCTAGGATTACCTTTTGGCCTGAGTTCAGATGTGGAAGAGTTTGTTAGTCAGCAGGTGGTTGGGGGTCCCCCCCACTCTCCCAGTTTTTGAAAAGTACCTGCTAGCTCTTGCCTCTCCTCCCTTCTCTCATATTCTCTCTAATATGGAAGACAGAAAGAAACCTAAAGAAGTGATTGAAGAAAAACAGGGATATTGGTTTCAGAGAACATTGGATCTTTGATAAAGTTACTAGCATTTTCCTTTTCACTCTAAAGAATATATTGAGAAATATACTGAAATATACTGAGCTGCTCCTTGGCTGTTACGAAGTGATTGGAAATAGTACTACTATTAATAAAGTAATAATGTATTCCATGTGACAATACTTAAAGTGTACTTTAGATTGTCTATTTTTACATGAACACAATAAGATTTTAAATTTTTTATTTATGGATTTTAGAGAAAGGAAGGAAGAGAGGGAGAGGGAGAAAGAGGGAAACATTGATTTGATGTTCGCATGGGGATCAAGGCCACAACCTTGGCATATTGGGATGATGCTCTAACTTAGTGATGGGCAAACAGCGACTGGCGAGCCACACACGTCTCTTTGGCCCCTTGAGTGTGGCTCTTCCACAAAATTCCACGTGTGGGCGCGCAGGTACAGTGCGATTGAAACTTCGTGGCCCATGCGCAGAAGTCGGTTTTCGGCTCTCAAAAGAAATTTCAATCATTGTACTGTTGCTATTGGGCTCTGTTGACTAATGAGTTTGCCGACCGCTGCTCTCATTAACTGAGCTACGTAGCGAGGGCCGAACCCAACAGTTTTAAATCAAGTGGTTTAATGTACCAATCAGTCACCTCCCTACTAATGTACAGTAACTTAGAATTTGCAAGTTGATGAGTTGGAGATTTCAGGTCTTGGGTTTCTGTGACACTTGAACTCACTTAAGGGGCTTCTTGAAGTGGTTTATGGGACCAACCATCCCAGAGCCAGTGTTTGCCTTTCTCGCGAGGACAAGCACAGTGAAAGAGCATTATAGCCTCTTTAATGAACTCAACCAAGCCATCAAAGAATGGTACACTCCTTCGCTTTCATTTGAATTCTCCAACTCCTTCTTGGGATTTTTAGGTATTATAGCAGTTGGCATCCACACGGCATGACATCAGCCTACCCTGAGATCGCAGGGACTGGCTCTTTTCATATATTTACCTAAGTGCTTCTCTTTTCCCTCCCTCCCTCTTCCTGTCATTTTTCTCCGCAGGCCTGGCTCTTTCTACCCGCAGTGAGCTCATGAGCTCATGCGTGGTCTTTCAGGCAGGGACGCCCAGCACGTGGTCTCAGCCAGCAGCAGCATCACCTGGGGACTTCCAGAAAAGCTCACCCCAGTCCCACCCCAGTCCTGAGGTCCCATCCCACCCCTGGGGATGGGACTTAGCAGTCTGCCTCCTCGCAGGTCTTCTAGGAGGTTCTGACGCACACTCATGTTTGCAAATGCCCATTGGAACTACTGGTCTCATGCAGGGTGGGGAACCTTGATTCTGCCAAGGGCCATTTGGGTATTTATAACATCATTCATTTAATATAATCCACTTCATAAAACTTTATGTTGCCGTGAAAAAAAGCTCCTAGCTTTATTGAATTTTGAGTCTGGATTTCACTTAGCATAATCTTTTCAAGGTCCATTTGTGTTGTAGTATGTATCGGTGATTTTTTTTCTTACAGCTGAAGAGTGTCCCATTGATGGACACATTGGATCGATCAGTCTTCTGCTGATGGGCATTTGAGCTGCTCCTTGGCTGTTACGAATAATTCTGCTATGAACATTTGTGTACACATTTTCGTGTGAATGTTTTCGGTTCTCTTGGGTGCATACAGTTGATTCTCTTTATTTGTTCTAGTTGTATTTCAGAAAGACTGCCAGTGCTGAACTGGTGACTATTGAGTGATTACTTCGCAGGGAAATACGGGAGTAGGTTACTTTGAGCTTCTGGTTACATTTTAAACAAAATATATTTTTATTGATTTCAGAGAGGAGAGGAGACGGAGAGATTTAGAAACATCAATGATGAGAGAGAATGGTGGGTCGGCTGCCTCCTGCACGCCCCCCACGGGGGATTGAACCTGAAATGTAGGCACGGGTCCTGACTGGAATCGAACTGTGACCTCCTGGTTCATAGGTCTACACTCAACCACTGAGCCACACCAGCCAGGCTAGAGTTACAGTTCTGACAACCAGTCAATACTTGTCTTGTGTGTGTTCTGTTGAACACACATCACAGCCTTTTTGAGCTTAGGAACTCTAGGCAGCACTGCACATTACATTCTGGGGCCATTTTAAACAGTGAAATTACCAAGAAAAAGCACAATCATGGGGAAAAAGGGCCATTACACAGACTGTGGAAGGAACACTTTTTACAGCTGCGAAATGGACCAGGAAGGCAGTCGCCTGCTCATCCTCACCAGGACTCACATTTTCCACCTCTGCACATGCGTGCTAATGTCTGCAAAAACGCCCTGAGGGGTTTATTTGGGGTTACAAATAAACTTCAGCGAGTTTGTAAATACAGAACCCTCCAGTAATGAAAATCAACCGCACCTCGGAGCAAAATTGCTGAGTCAGACGGTAACTCTATTTTAATTTTTTGAGGAATTGCTAGACTGTTTTCCATAGTGGCTGCATCATTTTACATTCCCATCAGGGTTTCACTTTCTCCGTATTCTTGCCAACACATGTTTTTCCTTCCTCCTTTCGGTGACAGCCATCTGAGTGGGTGTGAAATGGTGTGGCACTGTGGTCTTAATGTGCGTTTCCGTAGTGATTAGCGATGTTGAGCATCTTTCCATGTGCATATTAGCTATTTGTATAGTTTCTTCAGAAAAACGTCTATTTTAATACTCTGGATTCTTTTAGATTGGATCATTTGTCTTTTTATTATTGAATTGTAAGTTTCTATATGTATCATGGATAGTAGCCCCTTAGATATATGATCTGCAAATATTTTTCCCATTCTGTTGTCTTTTTTGATGCATACAGATTTTTTTATTTTGATGGAGTCCAATTTTACCTATTTTTTTGTTGTTGTTGTTTTTGTTCGATTGCTTGTATTTGGGCGTTATTTCCTTTTATCCTGCAAGTGCTGTCTTCATATTATCAATCAGGACAGCCTGTTAAAAGAATTGTTTCCACGTCTTCATCAAAGAAGTCACGAAGAGTTAGATTTCACGGTTTCAGTAAATGATCACGTGTGTGCCAGTGGATGTCACTGTTGGCAGATGTTTTCCGGGTTTGTATGTTGTGCTGTGTCTTCAGCAGGGCCCACGTGGGACGGCCGCGTCAGTTTCCTTTAACAAAAGTGCCGATTTCCTTTGGGAAAACCGAAGAGAAGCACTTAAAACTTTTCAACAATATTTGCTTCTTTGGTGAATGGCGCTCGCTGCCCTGGAAAGCAGGGTCCCCAGAGCCATTTCTTTTTTTTTCTTTTTTAAATATATTTTATTGATTTTTCGCAGAGAGGAAGAGAGAGATAGAGAGTTAGAAACATCGATGAGAGAGAATCGTCGATCAGCTGCCTCCTGCACACCCCCTACTGGGGATGTGCCCGCAACCAAGGTACATGCCCTTGCCCGGAATCGAACCTGGGACCTTTCAGTCCGCAGGCCGACGCTCTATCCACTGAGCCAAACCGGTCCCGGCCCCAGAGCCATTTCTGAAGGAGCAGCGGAATCCCCGGAACTCGGGAATAAACTCGGAAATAAACACGGCGCGGTGTTTATTTGTGTTAGTTTAAACGCAGCAGCCCCCGCGTGTCAGAAAACTCAACCCGCGACACCGGAGTCTGTCTAAGCAAGCAAATAATATCAGCGAGCATGGCTTTAATCTCCTAAGTAACTCCAAATCCAGGAGATCAAAGGCACGCATAACCAAAAACAGCCCCGGGTGCAGTTTCTCTGTAGCAGCAGGAAAAGGCTAGAAATTACATGTCACCTTCATATCCTGGCTGCTGACCTTGCGCTCAGAGCCAGCCCCCTCTGAATGCCAGCTGTTCCCATTATTAAGCCCTTGCCCCGAGGGGTTAAGTAGGAGGGAAACTCCTGCCCTATAGGAGAGCAAACACTGCGAGTCCCAGCCCCTAACACGCCTCATTCAAAGCGATCCGCACCTTCTTGTCATTCGCTCTGCCCTGCTCTCTGCTGCAAAGCTGCTCCTGCCCACTCCTGCTCGCTTCCTGTTGGGCTGTGTCCCTGCAGCCCGCCGGGCTGTAGCTGCTGCGGTTCTTTGCCGACCCAGAAGAGCCGGGAACTTCCTTCTTTCACCTCAAGGTAATCCTTTGCCTCCCGCGTGGGTATGCGCCCAGTTGCTATTTGGGGAAAACCAGGCTTTGTTTTCAACTTCAACTTCCAACTTGCAATTGCTTTTCCGCGTAAACTTGCAAGGGCTTCCCCTCGCATGAAAATCCCATCCGTAGTTAAACTGCCCTCTTGCATTAGGAGGCCAGGCAAGCTGTTTCTTAGGAGAGTTTATGCAAATGTGCTTGCTTTCTTGACGAATTTGGAAGGAAACCTCAGACTTAAAGCAGCGTAACCATTGTTTCCTGCTTTGAGGTTTTCCTTTAACCACTACCTAAATCAGAGAGTTTTAAAAGCATGTGTTACTCTTTACCCACTCGTAGCAAACTAGATGCAGGCTTGTAGGGACGACTTTAATCACGTTTATGAGTCAGGTATTGTAAGAAAGTAATAAAATATCAGCATCTTCCCACCTATAAAAATATAAGTCTCGTGAAGAACCACTTAGGGACTGAACTTCCAGGCAAGTTTAATTCTTACCTGGAAGAATTATTTAATTATTAATTAATATTCATTTCGAAGACACAACTTGACGTACATCCTCCAGTTGTATTTGAGTCCATGAAATGCCTTATGATGTGCTGTATGCATTTTAGTTTAACAATCGTAACTACACTATAATTGGATTCGTTACTTAAAGCAGGAGTCAGAATATATTTGCCACATTTACTTTAGTTTCAAATGGGTCATTGATATGCGACTGGTAGAAAAATCCAAGCTAGTTTAACTTGTGAAATATGTGTGTGTCTGTTAGCAGAATGTGCATCTTAGAAAATTCGGTAAGATTTTCACAAAATAGGTATTTCATGCAAATCATGGACTAATCATAACGGCTTCCGTGAAAATGCAAGAAATAAATAGACAACATACTTCACAGTTTGCTAAAATGTTACTTGAGAGGCATTCCAGTTGAAAGAAAAATGAAATGTGTACTTTTAGCCACCAGGAGGTTAGAATAGATGCTGGTATTTATAACTTCACGAAACCCCAGTTCCCTCAGATGGCTGGGAAGTCACCAGACTCTGTCAATAAACTCTAACCCAGTGTCTCCCTGTAGACAGTAGGGCCACTATTTCCCATGGTCTTAATGTAAGCTGACACATTTCTACTTTTTAAAATGTCAAAGTAAGTAGTCTTTTTGCAATACTTTATTTATTTTACAATTTTGCCTTGCTACAAAAAACTATCCTAGAACGCTTTCACTGCCAAAACCTTTCTATCCGAGTATTTCATTGGCTTGTGCTCCGCTTATAGCTGGCAATATGCAAAAGCAAGGCGGGGTATTTTTTGTGTTTCCCATGATCCATCTAGCTTACACTTCAAACCTGAACTATAGAACCATGAGCATAAGCTAGCTGTGCTGATTATGAAGGAAAAAAAAATGTGTAATACTTAAGAATCTGGAATGAGGGCCCTGCAAAGCAGTTGAGAAAATACATCTGGTGAAAAAGATGAAGGGATTAAGAAAAAAGAAGAGATGCAGATAACAGAATGGGGATTGCCGGAGGGTGAGGGTGTTTAGGGGAGGTGGTAGAGGGCACAGTGGGATGAATGTGGTGGAAGGAGACGTGACTTTGAGTGGTAACCACACGATGCGGTGTGTAGGTGACGTGTTACAAAGTTGTGACCATTGTCACCCCAACAAATTCAATTTAAAAAAGAGAAAAGAAAATGCATGTTACCCTTCCCTCGGTCTGGGGAATGAGTTCTGTGTTATAAAATTGGTTCAGCCAACATTTTCATCTCATCCCGATTGGCTTTGTCATTTATATGGAACCAGTGAGCCCTTTCTGGCAAGCGTTGGGGACCCCGTTTGCTGAGTACCTGTTCCTTATTTTTCCTTATAGCTGCTGAGCTACTGGGGCCGGACCAGGGTGCTCCCTCACAGCTCCTCTCTCACCACTCGTGTGGGCCATGCACAGCCTTGGCACGCTGACTGTGGACATTGCCCATTTTTTTTTTAATTGTAATTTATTGATCACATCCTAACACAGGGAGTAGACAAACGAACTGCTTAGCCTGCCAGCCTTTTGGAAAAAATATAAAACAAAGCAACTACAGCAAATTAGGAAAGGGAGTCTTGGGGAAAAGAGTGCCTTTGTTCTATTTATCTTCTATTTTTCCATCATTTTAATCTCTATTAAACAGGCTCACTGCCAAAACCGGTGTGGCTCAGTGTATAGGGCGTCGGTCTGCGGACTGAAAGGTCCCAGGTTCGATTCCGGTCAAGGGCATGTACCTTGGTTGCGGGCACATCCTCAGTAGGGGGTGTGCAGGAGGCAGCTGATGGATGTTTCTGTGTCATAGATGTTTCTAGCTCTCTATCCCTCTCTCTTCCTCTCTGTAAAAAATCAATAAAATATACAAAAAAAAAAAAAAACCCACAACAACAACAACAACAAAAAAAAAAACAGGTTCGCTTATGACAGGCCCACACATTGGATTGTAAGAGAAGTAGTCAGAGGGAACATGCAGGTGCTCATATGCCTACAAATAAGGAAGCCACCTAGTTAACGGAACAATACGATTTAATTACCTCTGTGTGCAAGCAGGAATCCCCCAGGAACAGTAAATGTAATCTCAGTTCATCTACTGTATCCAAGAAAGCAAACAGCAGAAATCACAAGCATTTATGGCGGTCATTTAAGTAAAGAATAGAAAAAGGCTTCCGAAGGGTGTACCCAGGCTCTTATTACTAAGTTAATTTCCTGGCCCAATTCAAGGAAGAAAAGATGTTTTCCTATGCTTAACATCTCAGGGTCCTTTAAGTGAAATGTGTTTCATGCAGAAACTTTGAGAGCCATTTCCTGGTCGCTCAGTGGGCGGAGGGACCCCTTGAGATGTGTGTGTGGTGGGGGGGGGGCGGGGGAGGTGAAGGGGGAATTGGGGGGCAGGAGGGGTTGGGAGTGCGCTCAGTGGGAGAACCCAACTGGAATTGATTTGCCCTAGGAATCTGATTTGCTGCTTCTCGGATTTCCCCAAGCAGCAGGGAGTGAGGCCTGGTGGGACCAGATTCTTAGCATCTGTGGGGAGAGCTGAGATAATTCCAAGGGCAGCATTAAAAACCACACCTTGCCATCTAAACCAAACAACTTCAGGGCCTTTAATGGCGATGGGTCCCCATTTCTGACCTTCTGGAAGATGTCATCAAAACTCCCCCACGCTTTTGCCTCGCAGCGTCTGGGACTAGACGTTTCTTAATTGGATTGACCCCCCCGCGATGGATTTTTTCCTCGGAGCTGCCAAGTCTGAGGTTTTGAGATGTGTGAAGTTCTAGACTAGATGTGCGTGGTGACTTGGGCAGCATTGGTGAAGCCCAGTAATCTGAGCCTGTTTCTGAGCAGGACTGGGGTGGTACAGTAACCCTGCTCGCTTGTAAACTTGCCTGTTTGGTGATGTTAGTGGAGCCAAATAGTTGGAGATGAAATATTACGGTCTCGCAATAGACCTATCCCATCTGGGACCTGCTTATTACCAAGGCATCTCGTAATGCTTCCTTGGCGGGGAGGTGGGGCGGGTAGCAGGCCTGGAGTCTGGAAGCTGTCTGATCCGAGAATTGGAACATTTAAGATGCTTAAAATGTAGTAAAAAAATCTTTTCTGTCTTACTGGTTTATTCTTTATGCATAAAACTTTAAAGAACATGCTTTTCTAAAACTTTTCTAACATGCTTTGTTTTTTTTTGGAAATTGGCAGGGGTTAGGGTATAGTTTTTTCGAGGGTTAAATGAAACTCATGAGACAAATTGGCTATATCCTAAACTTTATTCAAATGATCTCTATCTAAATGATTGTGGTTATGTGACCACTCGTTTATGTCTCCACAACATTGTTCCACATACATTCTGCACTGTTGTCTTTCAAACTAATGTCTTAATAAAGGTTTCTCTTTGCTATACCCTTGTCCCCACACTTATACTTTAAAATATATATTTTATTGAGTTTTTACAGAGAGGAAGAGAGAGGGATAGAGAGTTAGAAACATCCATGAGAGAGAATCACTGATCAGCTGCCTCCATCACACCCCCTACTGGGGATGTGCCCGCAACCAAGGTACATGCCCTTGACCGGAATCGAACCTGGGATCTTTGAGTCCTCAGGCCGATGCTCTATCCACTGAGCCAAACCGGTTTCGGCCACACTTATACTTTAAAACTCTTCATTATAACAAAAAAAAGTTAAGATGATCAAATACTTCAAAGCATATCTAACATGAAGTACTCGGTCCAATTTTTTAAAACCTGTATAGCAGCATTCTTTATTTCAAGCAATATGTTGACTATTTTGCGTGGCATTTGCTTGCTCTTATAAATTGACTAGAGACCCAGTGCACAAAATTCATGCTCTGAAGAGGGAAGGTCCCCCAGCCTCGATTGCAAGAGGGCGCAGGCTAGGCCAAGAGATCCCACCAGTGCACAGTCAGGGCCTGAGAGGGACACAGGAGGTTAGCCAGCCCGGGAGGGACTGCAGGAGGGCTCCAAGGCATGTCCAGCCCGTCTCACTCAGTCCTGATCTGCCAGATCCCAGCGACAACTTAACCTACCAGTCAGAGGTCTACCCCTGGGTTAGTTGACAACTTATCAGAGGGTTTTCTAGAATTGAAAGACTATTGATATATATTTTTGATTATAGAAAACTTCTCTAGTTTTGTTTTGTATATTCTTAATTATCCAAATGAACATAAATCTCCAGACTTAAGATTCAGTAGAAATTAGTGCAGCTTAATAAAACTGGTGAAATATTATTTTTTTTTAAATCTCCTCACCCGAGGATATTTTTTCATTGACTTTTTAGAGAGAATGGAAGAGAGAGGGAGAGACAGAGAGAAACATCGACGTGAGAGAAACACATTGATTGGTTGCCTCCTCCTACACTAGCCCTGACCGGAGAGGAGCCTGCAACCAAGGTACATGGCCTTACTGGTCTCAAACTCGGGACTCTTTGGTCTGCAGTCTGACACTCTATATCCACTGAGCCAAACTGCAATAGAATATTTTAAGGGGAATTTAAATTCATCTGGAATAGGAACTCAAAGATATAAGAAACCTCTCTCTTTCAATCAAGAGCATCGGTGCTTATGAATATAGCACTTGTAAGTGTGGGGAGACGTGGTGAAGATTGTGTGGAATGATAGTTTTTATGGATGAACTTGGGAAATATATCTCTCTCGAAATATATATATATGTAGGAAGATAGCTTTTATGCTAAAAAGAGGACGTTATTGACTATCATTTACCCCAGACTGTGAAAGATAAACTTTTATTTTATACCCACATTTCTCTTCCCACATTGATGTGTTACCACAGGCACATTGCACATAAAATAAAGGAGAGAAATGAGATTCGTGTCTCCGCAGCCCTGACACTGCTATTGCTCACCCCTGCAGGTATAATAGCTCTGTCTTGACAACCTAACTCATGTCCAGCAATAAGATGCTTCTTAAATTCAGGGTCTTCGGGTTTGCTATGGCGCATACACTTCCTAAGGTTATTTGATTTTGATTTTTGTTGTTGCAAATATGAAGGGTAGAGGACTTTGCCTGTCAATTTTAATTTTTCCCTGTATCATAAAGCTCTTTGTAAATATTATGAGCGTTTTTGGTAATAATGAAACAGATAACATCTATAGTTTATCAGTGCCTTTATCAGTATATACCACATATTGCCCTAGCTAGTTTGGCTCAGTGAATAGAGCGCCAGCCTGCGGACCAAAGGGTCCCAGGTTTGATTCTGGTCAGGGGCACATGCCCGGGGTTGGGGGCTCAATATAGGGTGTGCAGCCAATCAATGATTCTGTCTCATCATTGATGTTTCTCTCTCTCTCTCTCTCTCTCTCTCTCTCTCTCTTTCTCTCTCTCTCTCTCCCTTCCTTTCTGAAATCAATAAAAATATATATTTCATATATATATATACACACACACACACATATATATATACACATATATATATATACACCATATTTAAAGAGGTTATATAAAAGTATTAGGTAGGTTTCCATTTTCATCATTAGTATTTGTTATAAGTTTTATCTACATTCTTAATAATGTAAATTTAATAGGAAAGTAGATATTACTATTCTTATTATAAAAGAATAGTAATCTTTACCTTTGGATTTTTTGCTTTTTCATGGTGTGATAGAAAGCATACTAATATCTAGAAAGTTCTTATGAAATGTATATTCAGGGTATTCTCAAATGTATGACAGTGTTTTGGGAAAATGGTTCCTAATGCATTGCAATTTATGCTGAAGGGAAATAACTGTAATACCTTATTTTTGTATAGTTCTTTGCAACATATAAAATGTTTATAGGTTATTAAGTGAAGATATTTAGAAATGTTCTTACTGAAGGAGAGTTTAATGGTAAAAAGTTCATGAACTCGAAGAAAAATAAGAAAATTTAATTTGTCTCAGTAGGGGAGAAGATTATGTTTCCTTACTTAAGGCCATTCTTTATAGTTCCTTAAAAGTGCCGATTCTTTATTAAAGATTCAGATTTGCTGTCAGGTCACAGTGACATTATTTTGAAATAGTCTAAATGCTACATGACCCCTGGCCAGTGCTTCTCAGTGGTTGAACATTGATCCATGAACCAAGAGGTTGCTGGTTTTGATTCCTGGTCAGGGCATATGGCCTGGGTTGTGGGTTTGATCCTCAGTAGGAGGTGTGCAGGAGGTAGTTGATCAATGTTTCTGTCTATCCTCTTCCTTCCTCTCTCTCTAAAATCAATAAAAAGATATTTTTTAAAATGCTACCTGACCATCAAGGCCAGTCCATGGCCTTGCTTTTCAGGTCTGCATAATATGATACTTAATTCACTGAAATATGTTTTTCAAGTGCTGGATGGTGCCTTTTTAAACTATCTTGGGAAATATTGAATCCAGACAATATTTCTCACATGGACCTTCAGACTGAACTTTATAATAGTAGCCTGTAGTGGGTCTATAAAAGCTAGCTGAACTTGGCAATGCCCTAGAAGCATCCTGAAGTAGTGGAAAATCCTTGCTTTTCGAGACATACTAGTCTGAGATTGAATTTTAATCGTGATTTGGATGGGTTATAATTTAATATTCTTGACCCTCAGTTTTCTCTGTAATGGTTTAACAATACTTTCATAGAGGTGTTGCAAAGAAAGAATTTCACACAGCGAGTTGTTAAAAACACACACACATTTTTTTTAATTTAAAATATATTTTATTGATTTTGTACAGAGAGGAAGGGAGAGAGATAGAGAGTTAAAAACATTGATGAGAAAGAGTCATCGATCAGTTGCCTCTTGCACACCCCCTACTGGGGATATGCCCGCAACCAAGGTACATGCCCTTGACCGGAATCGAACCCGGGTCCCTTCAGTCCCCAAGCCGACGCTCTACCCGTTGAGCTAAACTGGTTTCGGCCACACACACATTTTTAATAGTCCTTTGAGGGGAAAACTATTCTGGGAGACAAAACCTAGTTGATGTCCTTATCCTACTCGTCTTGAATAGCCCACGGCAGCTGATGCTTAAACCCAGTTCTTTGTCACTTTCTCTGGTGCTTTTCGAGAAGCTTTCTATTCTCTGGCCACAGCACTAAGTTTGAATAAGTCAGCTTAGTGCCAGTCATCAGAAATGAGACCATCATTTGGGGCTAAACATCAAGCAGTTTTAAGAGGAGCTGAGTGTTTTTTAAATATATTTTTATTGATTTCAGAGAGGAAAAGAGAGGGAGAAAGACGTAGAAACAACAATGATGAGGGAGAATCATTGATCGGCTGCCACCTGCACGCCTCCTACTGGGGATTGAGCCCACAACCTGGGCATGTGCCCTGACTGGAAATTGTACTGTGATCTCCTAGTTCAGTGGTTGGCATATTGCAGCTCTAGAGCCACATGCGGCTCTTTGGCCCCTTGAGTGTGGCTCTTCCACAAAATACCACGGCCTGGTTGAGTCTGTTTAGAAGAAGCCGCGTTAGAAGTTTAAGTTTAAAAAATGTGGCTCTCAAAAGAAATGTCATTCATTGTCCTGTTGATATTTGGCTCTGCTCACTAATGAGCTTGCCGACCACTGTTCTAGTTCATGGGTTGATGCTCTACCACTGAGCCATAGGGCCGGGCAGTGTTGTGTACTTTATCTAGTGAAATTGTGCCATCGGAGCACCACTCTCTGAAAAAGATGATGGGTACATGTGGGGCCTTGTTGATGATCCAGTCTTGTCCTTTCTTGTGACGTTTGGTGCTACAGAACCTGAGGAAGCAAAGGGTTACCCTGGAATACGTCACCTGAGCTTATGAATGTCGTTTAGCCGAAAGCTCTCCAAACCTTGGCATCGGGCTCTGAGCGGACCACTTAAGGCTGACCGTGTCTCGGGTTTTCTTTAGCAACGTGGAGCGGCAGTGCCTGCCTGCCACACCTGCTTTTCTGAGGGCCGTTAAAAGGATCAACTCAGGAGAGCTCAAGCATGGCAAAGTGCTTAGCAAAGGCAGCGTCCCGGTGTGGCCGGTGTGGGATGAAGGTGGCATGCCTGCAGGCCAGGGCAGCTGTTGGGGAGGGATGGTGATGGCTCTGCTAAGTGGCTCCTGTGGTAATTGGGGCAGGCCTGCATATCCTCTTCAACAAAGCATTTAGATTTGAACTTGACAGTTTTCTGGCCATGTCAGCAGTTCTGACTTCCAGTTCCAAGAAGTTACCATGAGCTTTTCATAACACTCTTTTTAGATGGTGAGCCATCTCAACAGTTTGCAACTTTTGGGTAAATTGGGCATCATTAGCACGTCTTGGCATGTCATGTGTTGACAAATAAAATGTCCATAATTCAAACAGACCCTATTAGGATTATACTAGATGCTTGTTGCATGAAGATTCATGCAAGAATAGGCCTTCCTTCCCCTGGCTTTGCTCCTGGCTGCACGGGAGCCTGCAAATCTTTTCTTCTTGCTGGAGCGCCACTCTTGTAGCTCCCTCCACCCCCCACCCTTCCCCTCATAGCAGGCATCCTGCCCCACCCAGCTGTTCAGCGCCTGTGCATGCAAATTAACCTGCCATCTTTGTTGGGTTAATTTGCATACTCATTCCTTATTGGCTTATAGGTGTCATGGAGGTATGGACAATTTGCATATTTCTCTTATTAGTGTAGGTGATAACATTTTTCAGTGAGATACAACTTTCTATCTTCGGAGCATTGTGTTGAGTTTCCTAAGTCCCAGACCAAAGTAGGATGCAATTGCTTGACCCTTCTCCTCACATGAACTCAGATGACTTTTCTCTCTACATGTCAGCATGATTGAAATGTGGCGTCTACTCTGTTGTGTCTGCTTAATGTTTATGGAACTAGTCAGAGTGCTCTTGATTTAGATGGCTTTAGTCCAACAAACAATAATTACATTTCCAAGAATTTGGAAGCTATAAGATAAGATATATTTTTGGAATATACACTTATATATATGTTTGAATATTTATTTTTCTGAATAGTTTGTATTCATCTGTTCTTATTCCCTAGCTCCATTTTCATTCCCTGCTTTCTCCAACTATTTGATATATTGTGTAGGGTGTTGTTATAAACAAGCACATATATATCAGAAGATAAAACATTTTTAAATGCATCCAGTGAATAGGTATATCTGGTTATCCTTTAAGGTTATATAAGTTTGCTTGTGCATATTAATATTAATTACCTTTTGTTCATTATTAGTCACCATGCTAGAAACTTTATGCATTGTTTTGTTAAAATCCTATGTAGAAGATACATTTGTAGTAAAAGTTGCAAGTGGTATGGAAAGTAAAATGAAACTTCTCCACCTTTCCAATGGCCTAGTCCAACCTTCTGTCGCAAAATAATGGTAGCATTTTCTTCTTAAGTCCTTCTAGAAATTATCTGTGTATTCTGACCATGTATTTGTGTCTCCCTCACAATCTTAACAAACTGGATTCATACTATGTAGGCTGTCCTGCAACTTCATATTTACACATGAAGATCGGCTTTGGACTTCTTTCCACAGCAACAACCCTGAGCCAACACATTTTTGTTCTTGTTGAATGCACACCCAATGTATGGACATGACAGAGTTTCATTATCGTATTGATTTGGTTCGTTTCCTGTTTTCACTGGTACAAACAGTGGTGTGATCAACAACTTTATCCATAACATCATTTTTACACGTTGTTCAAATATGTCCAAAGGATAGTGCCTCGTAGAATTATCGGTCAAAGATGAGGGTATCTTAAATTTTGATTAATTGCTCTCTTACAGGGTTGAGCCAATTTGCATTTCAAACAAAGTTAACGCTAAGAACTAAGCAAGGCTTAGAGACCCTAAGAGGGTGAGTAACGTGACCCAGGTTCTCAACTTTCAAACGCAGACCCAGCCAGGCCATTTCTTCAAGATACAGATGTCTCGGCTGCCATCTTAAAACACAACTCTGGCTTTCAAAGCAGGGAGCAGCCTTCGGTATTTTTTTATATTCTCGCTCAAGGAAGCAATAATGATAATTCTCCCATTATAAAAACATTGCCCTTTATAGTTTTCAAAACATGTTTATAGTCTCATAATAATCCTATGAGATGGACATTGATTACTAGCCCGATTTATACATTTGGAGAACGGAGGCTCAAAGGCAAAACACTTAAATTTTAAAATATAATCAAAAGGTGGTTCTTGGCCAAAGGGCTTGTAAGCCCCACACCGTGGAAGCACCCAGAATATTAACATGCTAGTGGGAGAGGTGAAATGGGGAGATGAGATTCGTGGCTGTGACTGTATTGCTGTTGGCATATTAAATGCATGAACAGGAAAGTGCACTAAAGTCTCTGGCCATGGGCCCCATCACACCTCCAGGAGAGTCTTTTTCTGGCAGCCCTGTGTATTATGGCCCCGGGGGAAACGGGTGATTTCAACAGAGCTGCTTTTAAAATTATTCATTACATTTGATCCAAAACTGAGTTTAAATTCCCACCACGCGTACCATGATCATTGCATTTATAATCACAGAGCATTACATTTATAGTAGTTCCTTTTGTTGTGGTGTGGACTCGCCCTCTCTCTCATCCCCTTTCCTGTTCTATCCTAGGCTCAAATCAGATCTTGTTCTCATTTGTCTTGGTTCTAAAGAGAGAAGCTCTCTGTCTGATGGCCATGGGTCAGCTCTTGAGTTCAGATGGAAGCTTTGCTGTTCTCCTGGCCCCGAATCCTACACAAGTGCATCTATTGAACTTGATCCGTAGACATTTCTTAGGCTAATCTTTCTTCTGGTTTTGCTTTTTATTATTTTTTCCTTCTAATTTACAACTTATAAAGTCAATATGATTTTTCTCATTTTATGACTAAAGACACAATCATAGAAAGCTCATGTGACTGACTTCAACGACAAGCCAGAATTCAAATTATTCTTTACTATCCACCAGCTCCTAATTCATCGCAAGAAGTCTCCAAGTTACGAAACAGGTTTTGTTCCAAAAATTCATTTCTAAGTCAGTGATTTGGCATTTGAACTGCATTTTACCACATTGGGGGTGGGGGGAGGATATGTTATAAATGGTGATTAAGTCCGTTGGCTGGCCGGCAAAAAATCTGTTTAACTCTTCTGTAACTACAAAATGATCCATTTATAACTTTTAAAAAAAGAGGGAATGATAGTTGTTATTCTGGTTACAAAGGAAAAGAAAAACAATTATAAATATTTTTATTGATTTCAGAGATGAAGGGAGAGAGATAGAGGTGGGGATGGGGAGTAGAAATATCAGTGATGAAAGAGAAGCACTGATCGGCTGCCCTACACTGGGCATCGAGCCTCTAACCCAGACATTTGCTCTGACTGGGAATTGAACCGTGACCTCCTGGTTCATAGGTTGATGCTCAGCCACTGAGCCATGCCGGCTGGACGAGAAATTGCTTTTTCCTGAGAAATAGTAGATTCAGTTAGAAGATAGGGAAATATGGAGTTGACAGGAGCTCAGAGGGGATGGTAGGGCGCATGGGAGGCTGTTGGAGAAAGACTGATGGCCTCTGTGTTAAGCCCAGTTTCACTTGAAAACTCTGAGGATTTTATTGTTAGACTAGAGGCCTGGTGCACGGATTCTTGCACAGGCAGGGTCCCTCAGCCTGGCCTGCGTCCCCTGTCCTGTGGGGATCGGGCTGAAACCAGCAATCCAACATCCCCTGAGGGGTGTAGTAGTGTGCAAAACGGTAGGTGCTGGGGAGGAGCCTGAACTTGGGTTGGGCGCCATGCTACTCCTGCTCATCCCAGCCTTGCTGTGCCTGCTGCTGCCTCGGAGGCAGGAGAGGCTTACGCCACCACAGCTGCACTTGCCAGCCGTGAGCCTGGTGTCTGGCACCCAGCAGGCAGCTGAGCGGTGCACTCCCACTGTGGGCATGCACTGACTACTAGGGAGAAGCTCCTGGGTTGAGAATCTGCCCCCTGGTGGTCAGTGCACATCATACCAATCGGTCAAACGGTCAACTGGTCGAATGGTTGACCAGTTGCTTAAGGTTTTATATATATAGACACTTTCACCAGCACAACTCACACAACAGCTCTGATTAGAGTCAATAGATTGTGATCACTTCAGTAATAGATATTAACCACCCTGGGATGGTGGTTAATATCTCAGAAAAGCCTTCCGTCCTCCAGATGGAAAGGTGAAAGGCAGTCATTGAGTTTCCCATTCAGCCCAGTAGATCCCATCCACTGGGGTAGCTTGGCCGAGGTCTGGACTGGAGGCTCCGGAGCATGAGTCATGGGTGGAGGCGAGCAAAAGAATGCGCCTTCAGTATTTGTACAGTGAGAGTTTCCACTTCTGGGAAATGACCGCATTCATCTCACCCAGCTTCTTACATGATCTAGACTGCCTTTCACTTAAGCATACAAATAAACATCTTACACTTCAATTAACTTAACAAAAGAGTCAGTACCTTTTTCAATGGCCTTTATGTCCTGTTGTTTTCAGAGCATTTGCACACAACGTTTTCCTTTTGTTCACAACCAAAGGGAGGATTTGTTCTTTAGCAAACAGAAGCCTGAGTGAGCAGAGCTTGCTGAGCTGGCACATTGAGAAAGTGATGGAGGATCAGAGTGGGTGCCTCCTGGGTCAGTTAGGGCTCTGTGCTCCCTACCCACCTTCCTACTCCTTGGATAATAGAATACGTTTCACTACCATTACTTGGTGCTAAGTATGTTGTCTGAATGTTTTATAAAACATGAAACTCTAGTTTCTAGTACATATTTATACCCAGGAGTGACTCAGTGAAGGAGAGAGCAATAGTATTGACTGCAACAATGGAAAAGCCCTCTTAGGCGCCATTATAAAGGCGGTGGGATCGCAGACCCCTTTCAAGCGATGATAAGGCCTATGAGAGGCAATAGCTCCTTGATTTGATGTACGTTTTCATATTTATAAATGCTTTGCCTTTTTACTAAAACAGTTGATTACATTCCACCTCTTATCTGTGATACTTATATAATGAAATGTCTGTGTGTCTGTGTTTGAGGAGTTTTATCTAAAAGGTAAATAAATCGGTAATGCTAAATTTGTCTCCTAGCATAATGGGTATCATCTGGGCATGAGGGTGCAGGTGGGAACTCTGTGCATTGTTTCTGGCATGTTCTGGAGAGAGGGCGCTCCTGAATCTGTTTTGTCTGCCCAGGAGAGTGCTGTTCCAGAAAGGTTAGAGAGCCAAGCCATTCTCCTCCTGTTGGCTTTCATGTAAGGCTACATAGACCAGTCATAACGACAACCCTTGTTTCCAAAGAGCTGTCTTTAAGTATCTTTCCTGGCTTCCACAGATTCGCCTGCCTCCCAATAACTGGATGCTTTGATATCCTTGTCTTCCTCAGGGCCAAGAGATCGGAGCATGGCTATGAGCAATGGAAGTGGCGACGGCGTGGTTCTGAGCAATGGCAGCCTCGCCGCCAGCGCAGCCACCCCCAGCCCGCTGCCCACCTCGGACGGAGACCTCGCAGCCCAGCAGCTCACACCCAAAGAAGCGCCAAGAGCCAAAGTGAGTCCCAACGGATGCCTGCCAGCAAATGGCACCGCCAGGTCATCCTTCCTACCTGCAGACAACCAAAGAGCCGCCCCGCTGCTGCCGCAGTGCTGCCATCCTTGCCCGTACCATCACCCGCTGGCCAGTCACCCGGAGTGCCACCCCGAGGCCGGCCCGGCGTCCCCCTCCGCTTTGGCCTCGTGTTGCATGCAGCCCCACTCCGAGTACTCGGCGCCGCTGTGTCCACACCATGCCCCTGTGTACCAGACCGCGTGCTGCCTCCAGCCCTCTCCACCCTTCTGCCTGCACCACCCCTGGCCCGACCATTTTCAGCACCAGCCTGTGCCACAGCACTTAGCCAGCATCAGGTGAGTGGTCCCAACGTGTGGCGAGCCATTAGCATTCATAATATATATTCATAATGTATATTATATTGTGTGGTCAGGGCACATACAACAACAAGTGAGTGCATAAATAAGTGGAACAACAAGCCTCTCTCTCTCTCTTTCTCTCTCTTTCTCTCTCTCTCTCAAAACCAATTAATTAAAAAGATTTACAGAGCAATGTGAGCCCACTGCAGCATGGCTCAGCTTGGCTGGGCCAGGAGTCAGGGCACGTGATTGGAGAGGAGAGGGACCCTGGGGACCAAGTCCTACGAGCGCTGTCCGTCACATTCAGGAGATCACTAGCCTTGATCCTGTGCCAGTGGGAGGCATTGTGTGCGCGCATGTTTTTTGTTTGTTATTTTTTTTTATTGTGGACAAATATATACATAACGAGAGTGATCATTTTTAAGTGTACGGTTCAGTAGCATTAAGTACATCCAGATGGCCATGTTGTCATCACCACTGTCCATCTCCAGAACATTCTTCGTCTTCCCAAACTGCAAGTCTATAACCATCAAATCCAGTCGCTCCCCGTTAGCCTCACCCGCAGCTCCTGCCAACCACCGTTCTCCCATCTGTCACCAGGAGAATCTGGCTACTCCAGGGACCTCATAGAATTGGAATCATAGAGCACTCGTGTCCTTTTGTGAATGGCTGATTCCACTTAGCAAGGTTCATTCAAGGTTCATCCCAGCCTCAGAGCAGTATGTCAGAGTCCCTCCCCTCTGAGGCCGGACAACACCCCGCTGTGGGCATGGCCGGAGCGCGGTGCCTCTGGCCAGTCAGCTGTGAGCGGGCAGTTGGGTTGCCTCGCCTTTGGCTGTGGTGACTTACGCAGCTGTGAACGGGGGTAAACAATAGCTGTTCGCGTTCCTGCTTTCACTGCTTTCGGGTCTACACCCAGAAGTACAGTGACCGGACCATGACCGGATCATGTGGTCATTCTGTCTCACTTTTTGGGGAGCCAGCAAACCGTCTCCACAGCTGCTGTGGCACTTTCCATGCCCACCAGCAGTGCGTATCCTCGCTCACACTTGTTCTTTGTGTGTGTGTGTGTGTGTGTGTGTGTGTGTGTGTGTGTGTGTTAAAAATGACAGCCATCTTAATGTCTGTGACATCACAGATGTTTAAGCAAAAAGAAATCCCGTCAGATGTGCATGTTAGAGAGGCCCATGGTCTCTGCCTGGTAGAGAGCAGGCTGACGGGGCCAGGACCATTGGAAAGAGAAGGACCAGGGAAGGCTGGTGCAGTGATTCAGGTGAGAGATGATGGTGACTGGAACCAGGGTTTAGAAATAATTTCATGCTGGAGAGAGTTACAGGTCATGAGAGTGCCTGGAGAATTACAACATAACATACGAATAACAGGAAGGTTTTTTTGCACCAGAAACAGAGACCCCTATGAGTTCAGAGATGGGAAGGATCCCTGAGAATGAGGTCAGGAACAGTCTGATTGAAAAGAGAGAATTGAGTGACCAGGACTGGAAAGGACTGGAGGAGGCAGAGCATGGGATTGGGGGAGAAATAAGCAAGAATAAAGGCATGCCGAAGCAAAGGAAGGAGAATGGATGGCGGGCGAAGGGTCACCTGGCTGGTCACGAGCGACGGGTTGAACAGTCGGGTTGTCTCCGAGCCTCCGGGCTCCGGGCCTGTGCTTTGTCCTGCCGAGATCTGGAAAATGTCTCGCAGGAGCCCGTCACGTTCCATGTGTGCCGGCTGAAGCCAAGTATTCATCGGGGATCTTCTTATTGCCATATTAAATGGAAGGGGCAGTGGTTTTATGACAATTACCGAGGAGTTCTGCATCCAAAAATAGCATACAAAATTTCTAATCCAAACGGCACTTACCTTTTAATTTGGTGTCGCGGAGAAATGAGCTCAGTGGTACCAGAGGACTTTGTAAAGGATACTTGGCAATGCCACAGACGCGCGGCCGTGGCAGGCAACCTGTGATGGTTTTGGGCACCCGCCAGCTGCGTTTTTATTTCCCTGAAGGTGATTTCGCAGACAGATGGTCAGTTTGAGTGTTCCCCGCGGCATCCTGGAGGAATTACAGCCATGGCGAGCTAAGAAGGCTTGGCACCGAGGGGCCCAGCGCCCCCAGCATTAGCTCAGCCCCTTTAAAGGTTAAACAAACATTGTCCCCACCCTCCCCTCCCCCCCCCCATATATTGTGACTGTAATTTTCTGTAACCTCTATTTCCTTTCTCCTTGGGCTCTTTATTAATTTTCCAATTTCTGACTCTTTCCAGAGGTTTTCTTTTTGTTTTCCCTTAGGACACGAGTTACTCTCTGTGACGGGGACTCTTTAGAAGTAAGGATTCTTGTCTTATGTCAAAAGAGATGGGAACACCCGCTGGGAGCCTTGTTCTTTTGTGTATGTTGTATCGTCATGTCCAGGGATAGTTAACAGCGTTGAGCAACATTTTCCTAAGTGTCTTCCTTCTACCCCTGGCCTCAGCGAGCCACTGTTTCCCGTTCTGAGCCCTGGTGACTGTGTGATTGCAGTTGGCTAGGGCATTTGAACCCAGAGTTACTGTGAACACTTCATCAGCAGTGTAGCATGAACCTGGACATGGACACAGACCCCAGAGTCTCCCAATTTGCCCACCTCACCAGACTCAGTGCAGTGGCTTTTCTAAGATGTTGGAGCCCTGAGTGGAGAGATTCAAGTTAGCTACTCACTCATTTAGCAAGTATTTAATGAGCACTTGCTAAGTGGGAAGCGCCGGGGACAGGTTAAAAACTGCAGTCCCTGGTCCCCATCTTCACAGTCGGGGCAGTCACGTGGACAGGCTGAGCCACCCGGATGGGGCGTGAGCCGTCCACGGGGGCTGCCTTCCTTGATCAGCAAATATTGACGGAGTAGCTGCTTTGTTCGCAAGGGCAGTGGAGGTAAATATCAGTGCTTTGTCAGGGGCCTCGCCGGTTCTTCTATTAATACACATAGAGTTTTATAAGTTTATTTCCCCCTCTTTCTCTCTCTGCACTGGAAGGTTACTAATAGCTAAAAAACCATTGGTCTTTGTTTATTGATATTCGCTGTAACCTCAGGACCATGGCAGGTGCGTTGGAACCCTGCTTCTGCCATTTGCTAGCTTTGTGGCCTTGGGTAGGTAGTATTTCGGCTCTCAGCGTTAGCGTCTCTCTCTCTAAAGACGGATAACTGGAGCCATTTTGCACAGAGCACCGTGCCTACAACCAAACAGTCATTCCTTTCTCCTCTCTGTTCCTTTCATTGGCTTCTCTTTTTCGTTGGTGGTGTTTTTGACTGCCTGTGCTAATTCTGTTAACCTTGTTTTGGAAACCAAGCCATTCCCAAATCCCGATGTAGCTAATTGTGGCTTTTCATGCTCATTTATCAATTTATTTATCAATCACACAGTCCTCCCCATCAGCCTCCAGGAAAAGGTCGCAGATCTGGCTCCAGAGAGGGAAAGGGGGCTATTGGGGATCCGTGGGCCTCTCCAGCCCCGACTCAGGGCCCCAATACCTTTTACTAATTATATAATCTGATTAGATGGTTAATTTTAGAGGTCTGGTCAGATTAAATCTTGATTTCACTGCGACCAGGGTTTATTTTTACTTTCCTTAAAGTAGTCCAAATTAACTTTTTAAAACAGGATAATGTTTGTAAAATTTTAAATGTTCCAAGCTCACTTGCCAAACAAAGTAAGTGAGTTTGGCAGGCGGATCGAGCGAAGGCCTGTTTTATTAGCAGCACTTCTTTCGGAGACTTTTTATGTTCTAAACGAGCAGATTTGAGAGTGTGCCGTGCCCCGTGGAATGCTTTGCACAGCCTGCAGTGCATTTCAGACTATGAGCTTCGGTCATCTTGTATTTTCACCATCCATATCAAGAAACAATGCGCTTCTTATTTTATAAAATTAATTGATGTAACATTTTGCCGTGAAGTTATATGTTCTTTACCCCCTTTCCATATTATTGCTCAGCAGGTACTTAGAGGAAAGAACAAAAAAGAAATGATTCAAATGTTCCTTTTTTCGTTGTGGTTAAAACTGAAGTTCCAAAAATGTAAACTATTTGGCAAACATACACGTCATTGTTATGGATCAGCTGCAGCTCTGATTCCAGGAAAAAGGCAATTATCTGTGGCATCTTCTTCTCAAACTTAGGTGGATTGTTAAGTGTAATTTAAAAGAATTTATAGAACTTAATATTTATAGAATTTTGATTGCTGTACTATTCTGTGTTCTTTTCATCAAAATTGACTCTACAAAATTGTATATTTTAAAAAATATATTTTTATTGATTTTAGAGAGGAAGGAGAAGGAGAGAGAGAGAGAGAAACATCAATGATGAGAGAGAATCATCAATGGCTGCCTCCTGACTGGCCCCCACTGAGATGGAGCTTGCAACTGAGGCATGTGCCATGACCGGGAATCTGCCTGTGACCTCGGGTTCATAGGTCCTCGTTCAACCACTGAGCCATGTTGGCCAGGCTCTTTTTTTAAATATACAAACCAGATAACCAACCGCTCGGTGTTTGGGAGTTTGAAATACAGCCGATTGCCTGGGGCATATCTGGAACCAAATATTTGTTGAATGAGTGATTACACACACACACACACACACACACACACATCTCAGGGGGGGAAAAAAATTTTAATTTATGAAGCTTAAATGTGTGTTTTTTTTAAAAACCTCACAAAGTTAGATTAGTCACTGCCATCGGGCAGCTTCTATTATAGTCTAGTAGGAAAGAGATGATCAAGGCAAAAATAACCACACTCTCTGAGGACCAAAATCAAAGTGCAGAGGGCTCGGGGGGTCCCCAAAAAGGAAAAGGGGGCACAGGAGCACTTAGAGGTAGCATCAGGGAAGTTGGGGAGCCAGCTGCCCAAACTAAGGGAACAGGAAGCTGGAGGACAGGAGAGGGGGAGCAAGTGGAGGCAGCCTGGCAAGCGGTCTCTGTGCTGGAGGAGGGACCAGCGGAGGCCTCACGGGGCACTGTGCCCCTTGGGTTCATCCCATCAGACCTTTGAAACCAACATGGGATAGTCAGGGAAGACTGCTCCCTAGAGCCCTAGGAACAGCGGGTTCTGAATACCGTGTTTCCATTTACTTGTGTATTTATTCAGCATCTAAGCACTCTAAACGCAGTCATTCTGTACTTGTAACGCCTTCGATTCCTTGCTATCTCCCTACCCTTGTTGAGCCAGTTTCTTTGTACGCATGCGTAGCTCCAGGGCCCAGCAAGGAGCCAGGCATTCAGCGAACACTCAGAAAGCGATTGCTGAATGAACGGAGGAAATAAGAGTCCCACGCAGGCCCTTCTGCTGCAGAGCTTGGTTTGAGGCTGCTCAGATTGAATCATGAAAATCAGGCCCCACTGGTCCAGCGCAGTGAGATGTTTGCCAAACAGCAGGAGGTGGTTCATCCGGCTTTGGGTCCATCTGAAAGCTGTCATTACTGTCGTTGGGAGTTCATTTTGGGGCTACCCCGTCCTGTCCTTTAACTCCCCTTCCACCACCTCCTTCCCAGATAACTTGGTTTCTAAACATTTAAAAAATTATAGCCTTACTAAGAAGAGGAATGAGAGGGCCTGGAGCAGGCACAACACACCTCCTTCTGTGTGACTTCACTGAGCTGTTGGGCTAGTTCAGTCGGTTTGCTTTAACCCCATTGGACTCGGAGAGTTACCAAATGGCTTGAGATTCAAGCAGGATGCTTTCTACAGGAAGGGGAACAATTGACTGACCGGTGCATCCAGTCCGAAGCAGCACCGGGGACCCTGAGCGCCTTCATCCCTCCAGATCGTCTTTGTGCGGCTGTGGTCCCTTGGGCCTGCTCACCGCCCCTTCCTCAAACACTGTGTCCATCATGTCACTCCTGTCCCTGCTCAGAAATCTGCCTGGTTCCCTCGGACTCCTAGACCTGGCATCGAGGGTCCTTTCGGGGATGGCGTGGGTCTTGGAAAGAAGGGGACTCAGGGGAAGGAATAATGCAGCCGGCACAGGAACAAGTCAGAGCCCAGTGAGTAAGATTCCTGTAACGCCTTCCCCCTGCACTCTGGGCGTTTAAACAGGAATCTGATCAATGACCGTGGCTTCGTTCCCAATGCTGTTTCATTGGCAGTTGGACTCAGATCATTACTTCAGTCCTAGCCGACCCTAACTGCTCTGGGGCCTTTGCGTCTCAGGCATGCATCTGGGACTGGTTCTTCCGCTCTCCGCCATCGATCTGCCTACCATATTGGCCAGCAGAAACTGAAGCTGTTCCATTGGAAAGCTACTCCTGGGGAGGTTTATTTAAGTGTGTTATTTGCTTATTATAATGTTCCCCTGTAACGCCGAATTAAACCCTACATTAAGCTTCAAATTCTAGGCATCTCTCCCCTGCTCTTACCCCAACCTCCTTCTCCCAAAGCTTAGAATTCTAGTGCCTGCGATTTTGGCTTGAGAAATGTGGACCCTGTGCCAGCATCCCATGCTCTTAAGTTAGTTAAGTTTAATAAGATTTTTCTGGCTTTCTCAGGAGCTTTTCTTGGATCTCTCATTAGCGATTATCCGCCTCTTATTAAGAGAAGTCTAATCGGAGTGCCTGTTTAGGATGTTCTGTTCGGGGCAGGGAGCGGCTTGAGCTTAAAAGCAAGCACTTTATAACCGAGAATGCATTTAAAATGTGGCACACAAGCCAAGAGCGGTTTGGCTCCGTGGATAGAGCATCGGTCTGCAGACTGAAAGGTCCCAGGTTTGATTCCGATAAAGGGCATGTACATTGGTTGCGGGCACATCCCCAGTCGGGTGTGCAAGAGGCAGCTGGTCGATGTTTCTCTCTCATCGATGTTTCTAGCTCTCTATCCTCCCTTCCTCTCTGTAAAAAATATCAATAAAATATATTTAAAAATAAAATGTGGCACACAGGGCTGCTTGCTCTAAGACCGCCAACCAAACCACGCAGCCTTCACCTCCCGGCCGGCAGAAGGTTTTCTTTGAAGCCAGGCTGCTTTGCAAGCATTTCAAGACATTTTGAATAAACCAGTTGTCCTTTGCAGAATTCCAATGGCTTTAAACGGTTTCTTTAAAACAAATAAGTACACAAATAAGGTACTCTTAGGTTCCTCTTTGAGGGCGTGCCTCTCGCAGGGCCTGAGCCATGTGGCGTGTTGACCTTTGGGGCTGCCCCTTCTCCTCCCCCTTCTAAGTGGCAGAGACAAAAATGTGTTTGAAAAGGCATTTCCCATGCCCTGCTTCCCTCACCTCCCCGGGGCCGCAGGATAGCTGCCCTTTAACCAGTCATCTGCCAGACCTCAGAGCGCTCATCATTTTCAGGAGAAATAATTAATAATTAGAGGAAGAGGAAGTGGCGTCCCTCCCCCATCCAGTTGTGTCCGACACAATTCCTTTCCTGTGTCTCGAAATAACTGGGGAGGGAAGCAGCATCGTTTTCTCTCATTTTATTTTCTAGGACCAAGCTGTGCTAAGAATAGCAAGAGTCTTTTCGCTTATATTGGAATGCACGCTGCTTGTTCCATGAACGTTTGATCTGTTCCAGCTTTCGGGGGCTTTGAGTCTGAGTGGGACGGACAGACTCACGTATGTACGTTGCACACAGAACGTCCTCCTTTGGAATCCTGGTATCTCTCTTTTGCCAACGAGTTTGGTTCGGTTGGCTTGGGTCTTTATAAATACGTGCAAAACGCACATTATTGTCATTTTCACTGCAGCCTTTTATCACATCTCGGCGGCATTCTTCGCGTCTCTAGAGGGATATTGCAAATTATTTAACAGCTAAGTTGGGAAGCGGGTGTTTTCTGAGTTGATCAATAGCCACTGAATGCTTACGAGGGCTTTAAAGCAGATGGAAGTGAAGGGCTAGCAGGGGAGTTTCTCCGGGAAGCCAGCTCCACTCTGAGCTGCCCCCGTGGTTTATAGAGAGTTTATTTATATATGTTTTTTGCTTGATTTGAAGATAGCAGAGTTAGGTCACATTTTTCTCGGGATCTAAAAGGGAGAGCATTTGTGTCCTGGCCCATTGTGCACATCCGGGTTTCTTGGCCTTCTCCCCGTGTCCCTGTCCGCCTGTCGCCTTCCTGTTTGGGTGCTTTACTGCCCACTGCTCATCAGTGTGTGTGTGTGTGTGTGTGTGTGTGTGTGTGTGTGTGTGTGTGTGTGAAACTTCCAGAGGAGAAGAGATGACAAAGGAGTGATTTAAAGACGACAGGGAAGTGCAGGGCTGTCTTGAGGCGGCCTTCCTAAGGGAACATGGGAACACATCCCTGTCCCTCCGCCAAAGATGCTCTCGCACACGTGAGCCAAGCTTATGAAAAGATTTAAGTTTTCCATATGGAAGAGCCAGACTCGGGGCCAGGAAGAAGAACAGAAACGTGTTTTGAACGTTTTTGACAAGAAAGAGCCCTCGGATTCTACATAGGAGAGCCTTTCCCTCCAAAACACCTTGGTGGGAGCCGGGTTCTGGGAAAACGAACTGTGCTCAGTTGACTCAGGCCTGAATGTGAGTTTACTTTGCGAGAAATGGTCTGTGTACAAGGCGGGCACGTGGGGTCTTGCTGTCACACCACTGCGCTGGGGGTCCCCGCCGTCGCTCTGTTAAGAGGTGGTTGCGAAGGAGCAGAAAGGCTTGTGCAACTTCCTTTTAGGATTCTTAAAATATATATATATTTTACTGATTTTTTACAGAGAGAAAGAGAGAGGGATAGAGAGTTAGAAACATCGATGAGAGAGAAACATCCATCAGCTGCCTCTTGCACACCCCCTTCTGGGGATGTGCCCGCAACCAAGGTACATGCTCTTGACCAGAATCCAACCTGGGACCTTCCAGTCCGCAGGCCGACGCTCTATCCACTGAGCCACACCGGTTTCGGCTCCCTTTAGGAATTTTGTTCTAGATTATAACTTAGCATGTTCCCATCCTGGGGGAACTGAAGTTTCATTTCATAAGCTCATCTGATCTTTCATTACCCGGAGTTGTTTTCAAGTAACAGATGCAAGAAGAACACTCTAAATGACCCATCCGTTTTCTAACGGGAATTAGGATGGGGAGAACTGGATCAGTGGATCCACTAGGACAGGTGAGACAGACCCCAGGGTGTAGACAACCCGAATCAGGAGCCCCGTGGCGGCTCCATGGGGTCCTGACTCTGCCTCGTCCCCATTCTCAGTGCGGCCGGGCTAACATTTGACTTCTGACAAGACAGGAAACCCTGGGCAGCCCTTGTTAGGAAGCAGGACGGCAGAAAGGGGGTCCCCTATCCCCATTCCTCTCGTTTCCCCAAGTCTGGCTAACCAAGAGGCCCCAGCTCACCGAGAGATGTCCTTTCCCACTGTCCTAGTCCTGGAGAGACCAGCCAGCGCCCGCACTTGACCCAGGATCTCTGAGCTCGAAGGAACAGCTCTGCTAGACGGCGCCACACCACAGCCCGCGCTGGGACGGCCGGGGGCTCGGCCAGACCATGAAAAGTCAGTCTCTTGGCTACACAATGTTTGTTCCACAATCAGCACATGATTGTCACAATATCAGATGCCACGGGTTTTATGAAGATGGATTTTCGGGTTCTACTTTTCTCCATAAAACGGCTTTACAGAAGATGATACCTGGCGCCTCTCAAAGGCACAGTAAGCGAAATAGGGGGCAGCCTGGCGTCGGGTTAAGGACGACTCTTTGCTTGTAAAGAAGTCCTAGGAGTTAGTAACGAAACTCAAAATGCATGTCCAAAGAGTCATGTCGAAAAACATGCCACAAACTAGGGAAGAAATACTGGCCACCATTGTGATGCCTTAGCCTTCATACAGACCTCTTTTAAGTAAATAGGAAACTCAGATGTATATAGGCACAAGAGACATGAAGACATGTGTGAGTGTGACTAGTTATGTGCATATAAGCAATGAAAAAGAATAGGACATTATACAGCTAATAAAAATCCTGTTTTCAGATTTTAATTACATGGTGAAAAGCTCATTATCCAGCTGGATAGCACTCGAGATTGTGACCCCAATTGTGCATCTTTAATGTGTATATTTAGGCACACGGGGTAAAATACTGAAAGGAAATAGATCCAAATGAGGTTAGATCTGTGTGTAGTGAGAGTAAAGGTGATTTTTTTTTCTTCTTGATACTTTTCTGCATTTTCAGACTGAAAAAAAGGAATGTGTGTTTTAATCAGAAAACAAAACCAACATTAAAACAAAATTGGTCTCTTCATTAAAGTTTGGCTCCTCCTTTAAAAATTAAAATTCATGTTTTAGAATGGGAAAACATTAAACAAAAAATGTTTATCAAAGATCTTAAATAAATAAATAAATAAATAAATAAATAAATAAGAAGAGCCTGGCTGGTGTGGCTCAGCTGGTTGAGGGTCATACTGGGCACCCTAAGGTCACCAGTTCGATTCCCAGGTCAGGGCACATGCCCAGGTTTGGGGCTCAATCCCTGGTAGGGGGCATGCATGAGGCAACCAATTGGGTCTTTCTCTCACACATTGATGTTTCTCTCTTTCACTCACTCACTTTCTCTCTAAAGTCAATAAAAAGCATTTACATAAATTTATACGTGTATATATTTTTAAAATAAATATTTCATTCTGCCTTTCTTAGACAGTGGCTGGGAAACTCGGGAAAGAGGCTTTGGAATCTTACAAACAACTCTTTTTACTTGCGAACACTCCCACGCTTGCTCTTCTGGTAAAGCCCTTTGGGTTGGTGAACTGGATGAGTCCTGACCGCTTCTTACCATGAGCATCTTTGATGACCCGGCCCCACTGCCTACAGCGCTTCTTCCTCCTCTAACACCTGCTGGTACAGGTGTGTTCCTGACATCCAGTTCATCAGCCTCCTGCCCGTCTTAAGTGAACAGGGAGCTCTGCCCTCTTCTCCCACCAGCACTTTTTCATTAAATCATTGGTCTGGCCATTTAAAACACCTCTCTAGCTATTCACGTAAAGAGCCAGCATTACCTTTCAAAGCATTTTAAGACACTAGTTCTTACCTCCCTTACTGGAGGATTATTTTTATGGATTGTTCAGTGGAATATTTCAATATAGAATTTTGATGGGAGAACCTGGCTCCTTAGCTCTTACCTAGCAGTGTGTTAAAATAATTATGAGCTGAAATTCCACAGGAGAATACAGTCGAACTTCATAGCAGGAGAAGACCTTAGAAATAATTGAATCCAACTCTCTTTATTTTACAGACGAGGATGGAAGACAGAGAGGTTAAAACCCAAGATGAACCCCATTTCATAACAATCTTCTTCTTCCTGTGGTCTTTTTAATACATTCTCCTTAGAATAAGTTCCTAAACTTTGGAGTGGCATTGGGCATTATTGGCAGATGTTATAGTTTTGGGGTTGCAAACAGAATCTACACCGTTGTGAAATGCATACATGAAATTCAAGGTTTAGCCAGAAGTTCAGTGTCACAGGAGCCCCACTACAGCCTGAGAACATATGGTCCCACCCTGGGGAAGGGGTGTTCTCATTTTTCTCCAGAAAATTCTCAGTTGTGCACGGTCTCAGATTCTCTTTTTTAACCTCAGACTTTTGGCTGAGAAAACCCTTTTCTATCAGTATTATTTTTATAAAAATCTGTGTTATAGCGTTTTGCTTTGATCTTTATTTATGAATGCTTTTGGCCTTTATTTGGAATACCTAAATTTAATTTTTATGCTAAAGGAGGACTATGAGAAAATATGGGTTGGGAAGAAAAATCGATTCACTATATAGTGTTGTTGTTAAAGGCATAACTAAAGAATTTCTGCAGGAGGGGAGGGAGCAATCTGCTCTCCTGGCTAGTAAAATGAAGATGTCACAGCAGCTGCAGAGTATTGGTTTCACTGCTGGAATTCATTTTGATACAGTGGATTTTTATTATTTTTTTAACTTCCCCCAAGGTTTTTGTTGTTTTGTGTTTTTTTTAAATAGCAGGTGTGACTTTTAACCTTGCAAACTGAAATTGTACAATAGCGAGTAATTTTGAAAGGGCAGAATAATCCAAAATATGTGGGAAATGAATCGAAGAAAGATTAGTAATCTTCCCATGTAATTTTGAGCTCAAATAATAGCTCTTACATTGAACAGAATAGAGACATTTTGTTATACTAAAAATTGAGAACTGGCAGATGGTAGAGGAGAAGATAATTGGCAAGTTTATAAATTATCATTGTGTTTATACTTTCAATCTCTGGCCTAATTGATGGAGGCCTTGTCTTATTCATAAAATAGATAACTTAAACCTATTTTCAGAAATGCAAATATATCTTCACCCGATGTTATAATTAATATATATACTCTTATTTATATAATTTGTACAGTTGGTAATGAAAATGCAGAACATTTTACAATTTATAGATAAGACCCATAAAGCTTTGAAAGTGGAGAAAAGTGTGTGTATTTCTTATTTTACTAAAATTAATGAAAATTAATTGTTGACTAAGCCCCCAAAATGTACTTGTAAAACTAATCGTTTGGACGACTTGTAATCCGAATAGTCACGAAATTCACTTCCGTAGCCACTGCCACTATTTTTAATTCATTATGTAAGTATGCATTAAATGTAGCTTTCAGCATTTCTAATTGTATTTGAGGTACCTCATTATAGGTAAATATTAAACAACAGTGAGTGTGGAAATGTGTTATATAATAATAAAATTATAATTCACTTCAGGCTTATGCAAATAAAAACTCATAGAAACAAACAAATAAATCCAACTTCTGTTATAGAAAGGAAATGAGTGTGAAAAACCACCCCGCAGCTTTTATCAGACAGGTATTAAAAGTTGCGAGTGGGAAGATCTCACAGATGGAGGAAGACTTCATGTGAGGGGGGAAAGTGTGCCGTGGGTTCCCGCCTGCCTGCTCTCTCCGACGTTTTCTGGAGATGTGCTGGGGGGGAAGGGGAGATAGATAACAGGGCGAATCAAAGGGACTCCGTGTCTTACCTGCAGTTGCGGTTTGGGCGTTTCAAACATCGGCTTGTCACGTCCATTAGTATAAAAACTTCAAAAGGATCCAGTGTTTTCCCAGGAGGGGCCTATGGGGGAACCTCCATTTTTCTTTCTCAATCGATGTCGACGATCTCCACTTAGGGTCTCACGTGGAACATAAAATAAAGTGGTTACTCAAGCAGAAAGAATGCGATGAATCCCTAGCGTCTGTCTCTGAGGAGTGAACTAGTCACAGATCCATGAATTTCTCAGCAAAAAAAAAAAAAAAAAAAAGCAACAGGAAGATAGCAGTGCCACATAGGAAGAAATAGAATATTTACATTTGTTACAACCCAGAACGTGTGTAATAAAATGTTCCTTTGCAGATGCAGATCTTAAAACCTGACCCAGTGGTTCTGAGGATCACTTTTGACTTAGAGATAGCAAATCCCTGTTGCCCCCAGGATTTTTCTAGAAGCAGAGAGGAGTGAAATGCTGACTACAGACATTAAGCCTTTATGCCGTGGTGCTTTGTTTCTGATGGTTTTTCCTTTGCTTTTTTCTTTTTCAGACCATCCAGACCTTTCAAGCTACCAAAAAGGTAAAGTAACCGGATCATTTTATTAAACAGCGATCTTGCCTGCATGCTGTTCCCTCCTCGTATTTTCTCCATGTTTTGCTGCTGCCTCCATCTTCCTCACTCATAGCTTTTCCAAGGAGAAGGTCTAAGTCTGTCTAAAATCAGAACAGGCCTGTGATCTGTAGATATGCCGAACATACATAGTGAAAGGGGTGGTCCTTTTTTAAAATACTTTTTTATTGATTTCAGAGAGAGGGAGGGAGAGGGCGAGAGATAGGAAATCAGTGATGAGAGAGAATCATTGATCGGCTGCCTTCTGGGGATCGAGTCTGCAACCTGGGCATGTGCCCTGACCGAGAATCGAACCAGCCACCTTTCGGTTCCTGGGTCAGCACTCAACCACTGAGCCCCACCGGCCGTGCAGGAGTGGTCGTTTTTGACACTTCTTCCATTGGTCCCCGTTCCAAAGAAAACAATGTTCAAGTGCCTTATTCTTTCAACTAGGTCAGAATATATTCCTGGAACTGGGACTTGCCAGGAGTGGAATTAGCGAGAGTGCAGAGCAGTGAGATTTCCCAGGCCCTTTCAGTTTCCTTCCTGTCCCCACTCTCCCTGCTTTCCTGGGTTTGCATCTCCATGTCACAGCCCCTGTCTGGTTGCACAGCGTGCACGGCACCTGTGTTCTTGCGTGGTGCCCGGGGCTCAGCCTAGGGAGCCGGAGGCACAGAAACACCCCCAGCCACAGCGTGGTCCTTGGGAGGCATCCCCACGCTGCGGGTGCTGACTGCCTCTCTCACGTGGGCACAGCTCACCCGGCAAGGTTGGCTCCCGACACCTCTGGGTGAGGAGGAGGGTTGTGATGGAGTCAGGTGAAGCGCGGGAAAGGAGCTTGCTGACACCGTAATGCCGTCTGTAGGCAGCACACATGTGTCTGGGTAGCGGCGCTGCCAAATCAAAACCAAATGCTTTCAAGGGAGGGGGTCTGAAGGTGGCTGCGCATGTGCATGCAGCGTTTCGGAGAACACACAACACACAAAGCCCTTACAGGGGTGATGCAAACCGCAGCAGGAAAGCTAAGCCATCGGCCCGCTGCCCTCTATGGATAACACGCTTGGAAGTGAAAGTGAGCAGCTTCTGGCTCATTTGAAAGAAAATGGATCCATTTAACGTCGTGAGTCAAGATGGGAGCCCGGGGCATTTTCGGTTTGCAGGGCTGATCTTTTAAAGGTCTGGCGTGTGAGCGCCTCTGTGCAGTCTGGAGTGAGAAAGAGAAAGCCTCACTGAGGACTTGACTGCTTTAGAACCTTTTCTTGCACCTGAGTTTGCGTTCGGTGGGGGAGGAAATAAAGTATGAAGAATAGGAGCGCTGGGTGTGTTCCCTTACGTTTGAACCATCACCACCGGCCTATTGTGGCTTACAGCTTCTCCTGACATTCAGAGTTATTCTTAAAAGGTCATCCCATCTTATCTGGCGGAATTTTCCCTTGATGAGTGAGTAATTGCCAGACTTGAAGTCATGCGGATCGAGGTGGTGTAGCCTGGAGAAATGAGCTGTGAGTGCAGCTTAGGAATTTAATTTAAAATGTGCATTGGGGAAGAGGCTGACTTATTCCAGATGGTTTTTGCCTCTCTTGTGTTTGAAACAGAGATGATATCATAGTGGTTAAGAGGCCAGATTCTAGAACTAGACTACCTGGATTCCAAGCTTTGGGACTTTTCATTGAGATATAATTGACGTAATATTATATTAGTTTTAGGCGTACAACTTAATGATTCAGTATTCTATATATTGCAAAAGGATTACCACAGTGAATTTAGTTAAGTCAGTCACCACACAGGTTTTTTTTTTCTTGCGATGAGAACTTTGCAATTGGCAAATATGCAATACAATGTGATTAACTCGAGTCTCCATGCTGTGCATTACATTCTGTTATTTATTTTATAGCAGGCTGCACCTTGGTTTCATCTCATAAGCTGTGAGAATTAAATGAGATGCTAATCTATATAAAGGAACTCCTTGTAAGTGCAAGCTAGCATGCTTTATTTTCCTAAGATTACTTTTAAAAGAATAACAATGAAAAATACCTCTGCGCCCATGGGCGCCCATCGGCTCAGTGATTGAGCATTGATCTGTGAACCAGGGGGACACCATTCAATTCCCAGTCAGGGCACATATCCAGGTTGTAGACTCCATCCCTGTCGGGGGTGAGAAGGGGTGGAGGATATACAGGAGGCAGCCGATCAATGATTCTTATCATTGATGTTTCTATCTCTCTCTCTCCCTCTCCCTTCCTCTCTGAAATCAATAAAAATGTAATTTAAAAACACAACACTGCAAATGCTCCCTTAAAGCGTAATTGTTATATTTTAATTTTCTTATTAAAATGTAGTTGGAAGCAAATATCCCCACAAAGCCAGATCTGTGAAGCTGCGAGAGTAGGGAGTAAACATCAACAATCTATTCTTAAAGACACAGGGCAGTTTTTTTTCCAGAATGGCATTTACAGCTGGGCTTTGTTCACACAGTAGCGTCTAGCCTGATGTTGGAGAAGCCATTCACAAATACATGAGAAAGAAGCCGGTTTCAGCCCTGGCTGGTGTGGCTCAGTGGATAGAGCATCGGCCTGTGGACTGAAGGGTCCCAGGTTCAATCCTGATGAAGGGCACATGCCCGGGTAATGGGCTCGATCCTCAGAAGGGGGCATGCAGGAGGCAGCCGATCAATGATTCTCTCTCATCGTTGATGTTTCTATTTCTCTCTTCCTTTCCTTCTCCCTCCCTCTCTGAAATAAATAATAAACAAACAAACAAACAAATAAATAAAATTAAATTAAAAAAAAAGCCGGTTTCAGATGAGCCAGAAATGGCCATCACAGCAGCCCAGTGAGCTAGCACGGATGCGAACTTGAGAGTCATTGTTCACAACTTAAACATTTCTTTCTTCTGTAATAAAACTTCAAGACACTGGGAGTTGGCAAGACAGATTTTGCATTTTAGCAGAAGTTCAGTATAGTTAGGGTCAAGGTCTTAAGGCGTGGCCCAGGAATGCGGGAGGGGCACAGAGGTAGGTGTTTGGGTCAGAGGAGATGAAGGAGGGCGTGGAAAGGTGTCCGGAGGAGATGGCTTGGTGGTGGCATTGGGTGGCAGAGAGGGGTTTCCGGGGCGTGGTGAGAGACGAAAGCCAGGCGGTAGTGGTTGGACAGTGGTTGTTCATCTAATCAATAGGTAGCTATTGAACACCTTTGAAAAGATACTGTTCTCGGCTCTGATCCTGCAGTAATAAACTCATAAAGCACAAATCTGTGCCGCATGGAGCTCACAGACCAGTGGGCATCTTCATTAAGGACAGTTGCCTGTTCAGGGATTCTTTGGTTTGGTTCGGCTGTTTTAAAAATAGACACTCTAGGCCGAAACCGGTGTGGCTCAGTGGTAGAGCGTCGGTCTGCGGACTGAAAGGTCCCAGGTTCGATTCGGGTCAAGGGCATGTACCTTGGTTGCGGGCACATCCCCAGTGGGGGGTGTGCAAGAGGCAGCTGGTAGATGTTTCTCTCTCATCGACGTTTCTAGCTCTCTATCTCTCTCCCTCCTCTCTGTAAAAATATCAATAAAAAAAAAAAAAAAAATATATATATATATATATATATATATATATATATATATATATAGACACTCTAGGAATCTGTTTCTGGGCTGAATTCTTCTTCCAGCACTTCTGGAGGACGGGAATAACCCGAGTTCTGGGAGAGAGGCGAGGAGTTTGGATCCTCTGCTAGAATACAGCTTCTTCCCGCGGAGGAAGGGTACATTTCAGATCCTCCGTCCCACACACACAGGCCGATAGAACATGTTATTTGTCAGAAATAGACGCAGTTCTGACTCCCAGCCTGTGGCATGAGGACCGCTGATGTGTCATCGCAGGAGTGAGAGGACAGTGATCTTGTAATCGCCTACAAGTTACATAGAAACACAACTCGTCAGGGCTCCCTCCCATGGACACATGCCTGCCCTAGGTCAGAGATAGCAAAGCTCGCCATTGCTTCTAAGAGGCTCTCTCTCTGCCTCCGTAGCTACGCGGCGCTGCTCGCCGACTGGCCCGTGGTGGTCCTGGGCATGTGCACGGTGCTCATCGTGGTGTGCGCCTTGGTCGGAGTTCTGGTGCCGGAGCTTCCTGACTTCTCTGACCCGTTGCTGGTAAGGAAGGGGTTGGGCCGGGAGCGTTTATCCATTTCCTTTACCCCCAAACAATCTTTTAAAAAGAAAAAAAGAAGAAGTGTGTTAATACCGATTGCATTGTTACCTGGGATCGCATTTTTTAAAAACCTTCTCAAGCCATGGATGGGTCTACACGCCCCTTTCTGCCAATTAGAGATGTCTCTTCTCTGTCCTCAGATCCTTAAAGGGCAAGAAACATGCTCACTGCAAGACCCTGGAGAATCTGCTTACTATAAAAATTTTCATGAAGTCTTTAAACTGGCTTCTTCCCCCTCACCCTCCCCCACCCCAAACCCCAAAAAAGCTAAAGGAATTTCGGCAGTGCTAAGCGATAGCAAGGTCTGTTTTTAAGTAAAATCTGCTTTGGGGCAGAATAATGAGGAAAACGTGAGCAAGTTTAATGATATCCTCTTTTAAAACACTGTAGCATGCGCAATATAATTTAATTCGACCATAGTATGCTATATCCTAAAAGCAGGCATTTACGAAATGCTTAGTTTATACATTTGAAAGAGAAGCTTTAGATAAGTTTTTTCCCCCTTCCCCGAGACACGTGGCATACCAAAGAGCCAAAATGTTCTGCCACAGGAAATAGGTGGTCATTATCAGGTTAAGTCATCTTGGTTTAATACTGGAGTAAGGACCCTCTGTGTCTGTATTTTCGGTTAAAAGCTATTCATCACCTTGACATTGCTTTCCCAACCTGCTTAACTGCCCTCAGCCTGAAATGAAGTACACTAACAGGAATTTGTAACTTTTCGCCTTAGGGTTTTGAACCAAGAGGGACTACAATAGGCCAGAGACTGGTCACGTGGAATAACATGGTGAAAAATACAGGCTACAAAGCAACCTTAGCCAATTATCCCTTTAAATATGCAGATGAGCAAGCCAAAAGGTAATCATTTATTAACGTTCAGACAAAACATCGCTTAGTGGACTCTGCTTTGACCCTTTGCCTGAGCAAAAAGATAAAACGTGTGGCTCAAAGGCATGTTTAAATTGTCATTGTCTAGTACGGTTTTGTTGTACTGGGATGAGAAAGTGAGCATTTGGGGGCTTTTTTTTCTTTCAGAAGTGAGAAAATTAATGTTGGTTGCTTATATTAATCTTTCCAACTTAATTTGTACTGCTAAGTTGGCCATGACCTTGAGGATGTACTTGTTACAGGCACATTTCCGGGCCTTGAAATAGCTCGCCCTTTATTGAAGATCATCTTGCTCTGTTTCAGCCATCGGGACGACAGATGGTCGGACGATCATTACGAAAGAGAAAAGAGAGAAGTGGACTGGAACTTCCACAAAGACAGCTTTTTCTGCGATGTTCCGAGTGAGTGGTGTGTGTGGCTGGTCACCGCGCTCAGTGGCTCCCTGGCCATCTTGAGACTGAACACGATTAAAATCGGGACCGATAGACTGTGTGTCTGGTCTTAAAGGGGCTTTAGCTCCGTTAACTTGTCAGTGTACGTCTCTAGGTCAGTCGGCCACTGCTCTGGATTTGTTTACCTGTAACGAGAATGGATAAGGAAGACAGGATTGAGTTATATCTGATTTTGGACCCCACGGCTGTTTGAGATTGTGTTGCTGTCTCCATCTACCCAGTGAGATTCAGAGAAGCAATATGTTGCCCAAGGTCACCTGCTAGGTCTAACTGATTGATCCTCCCTTCCTCCAGTTGATGGACAGACGTAAACCCCACCTGCGGCCAGACATTCCTGAGCTCTGAACCACCAATCAGCACCTGCCAAATACCCTAAGCCCCCCGATTCCTAAGTCCCTCGGTCCCTAATCACCCATCAGCGTATGCTGAGTGCCCTAAGCCCCGTCCCCTATCCTTAAAGGTACCCCGGCCCTCGCTCCCTTCCGCCCCTCCCTCTGGAAGCAGCCGGCAGGGGTACCCTTCCCTCCAATAAAACCTGTGTCCTGCCATCCGGTCTCCGCACTTCTCTATTTAATCCATCACTAACACCACACCCAGCTCTAACGCCAAAGACCACGCCCTTCCCAGAATACCGCACGGCCTCCCTCACTCAGAAACATCTTTATCTGAGGGTGTTCTTCCACACAGTTTTCCTATCTGGTGAGCTCAGCCAGGACGTGGAGGGTCCGAGGTCCTGGCCAGCAGCCTGTACGTAGCGGACTGCATTTAGTGCCTTTAATGGACCGCCTGCCCTGCCTCCTCTCTGGTCAGCTGCCAGAGAAGAGAGCATCCTTACCGCTCATCCTCAGCAGTCCTTCGTGCGTCACTCCCGGTTGTGACATGCCATCGAGGGGACGTGTTGTGGGGTTAAGAGGGAGCCATTCAGTTACCTGCCAGCTGAACGTCCGTATGGACGGCTCTTCCTCATTGAGCCTGACCCGGACTTCATTTGTCATGTGACTGTGGTTTTTCAGGTGCAGAGTAGACAATGTCATAGGGTTGCGCTTTTTTTGTTTGTGTTTTGTTTTTGTTTTTTTAGCATTTTCTTCTGGAATCTGTCGAAGGGAAGGCTCTCCTGGTGGGAATGAATTGTCCGTGTGGCTTCCCAGTTTGAATCGCTTCTGAACGCCAAGTCTAACGAGTCCATGAATAATGTATGACCCTGTTTCTCTTCTTGTTTCCCATCCACAGGTGACCGCTATTCCCGAGTGGTGTTTACCTCAGCCGGCGGAGAGACGCTGTGGAACTTACCAGCAATTAAATCGATGTGCAATGTAGATAATTCAAGGGTATGTAAAGGGAAACTGAAGTAGGTTTGGCACCCGCGAGGCGATGGTTCTGAAACTCTCTCACTGCAGAGCTCTGTCTGAGTCCTTTCTGGGCTCACCTGCCGAGGAGAAAGCAGAGGCAGGCCACGTGGCTGTCTCTTAGATCCCAGGATCAAAGTGTCTCCTCCCCACCCTCCCTCGCTGTCTGCCCTAATAAAGGACTTTTTTCTTTCGCTCTCCTGTTCTTTGTCCTTGACAGTCTTTTGTATTCTCTCACTGCAGCTCTCCTTTCAGGATCACAGTTAAGACTCTTTTTTCCTTCCTTTGTCGTATTTCCTCTCCTAATCTGCTTTCATTGTTCACCACGCTTCCCCCTGAGGCAACTGTCAGCACCTTAATCACACAGCCCGATGCTGCCTTCCCATCGGGGGCCATTTCCCTGAGGCCTCAAAGGAAAATGCAGGGCCCCAGCCCAGGGAAGGGACATCAAAGACTAGAAAGTGGGATCTGTGCAAATGGCAGGAGTAACCTCTACACACCGAGCTCTTGAGAAGGCAGAGTGATGCTGGCAGCAGCACTTCCTGTCGTGGGCCCCAGAGCTGCCAGGCCAGAGCGGGCCAAGGCCGCCCCGGGCCTGGGAGAGCTGTCAGCTTCACGAGCTCAGAGGCAGCCTCTCCAGGTAGAAGCCTGTCCGAGCACAGTGACCAGCGGGAAGGAACTCACTGCATTCTTAGCGTCCCCCTAAGGTAAGGTGACCGGACGCCCCGCTTTTGGCGGGACAGTCCCGCTTTTGAACAATTTGTCCCGCGTCCCTCGGCGTTTTAAAACTGTCCCGATTTTTGGAAAGAAAATCCAAATTGTTAAAAATGGGGACTGTCCCGCCCAAAGCGGGACGTCCGGTCACTTACCCTAAGGCCACTGAAAGTGGAAGCGCTCGCAGTGCTAAGAGCCAGGCTGGCCATCGGTGCAATGGCCTGTTCTGACAACAGCGGTCCTGTGAGAATGGACGTGGCTCTCTCTTCAGGTTAACTAGTTGGCCCAGATCTCCTGACTCTCTTCGTCCTGAGAGGCGTTGATACCTTTTTTAAAGGAGCTTCCCCGTGGGCTGAGCCATCAGGATTTGCTGCGAGTGCCATCTTGTCTCTGTCCAGCTCCAAACAGATCAGAGGTGCAGACCATCAGTAAGCAGACAGCGGTTCCCTCTCAGCATCAGCATTCGTCCTCCACCTTTTCTTCTCTCCCAGGGCGATCAGTTCGGTATTTCTCCTTGTCACGGGCCCCACCTTCTTCTGTGGACAGTGAGGCCTGGGGGAGGGGATGGTAGAGTCTCAGCGATGAGTAGACTGCATGCCCCGTCCTTCACCTTACTCACAAGGTCACAAGTTCCGTGACCTTGGAACTTGTAGCCGGTACAAGCCAGGCTGTTAATGGATATTCACACCTTTGGTGAGAATAGCTCCTTCCCTTCCATGCCTCCTACTTCTCGTTATCCCACCTTCACAGTGGATCTGTAGACCTTCCTCCCCCCCGAAGATGCCTAGTGACTGAATTCACGCTGTTGATTAAGAGCTGATGTTTCTTGAGTGCTGCTGATGCCTGCCAGGACGTGTCCCAAACACTTAGCCAATTATTTCATTATTCATTGAATTATTATTCATCTGCACCGCAGTGTTATGAATTAAGTACTATTAGTGCCCGTTTCATTTATTTTTAAAATGTTTTTTATTGGTTTCAGAGAGAGGAAGGGAGAGAGAGAAACATTAGTCGGCTGCCTCCGGCACACCCCCTACTGGAGATCAAGCCCACAACCTAAGCATTGGCCCATAAGCATGACCTCCTGGCTCATGGGTCAGTGCTCAACCACTGAGCCCCACAAACTGGGCTTATTGCCCGTTTTATAGATGAGGAGAGTTCGCACCGGAGGGAAGTGGCAAATGGAGGATTTGAGCCTGGCCAGGTCTCACTCCAGCCTGTGCCTCTTGCTCCCCAAATGCAGGAGATACCCCATTTTTGTTCAGTTTTACTGTAGACGCCATTTCCCACTCAGAACCTCTGCGAGTCAGCATGGCCTGGAATAAGTCACCGTTAGAGCTAGCAGTTCATTCTATGTTGCCTTCAAAGACTCAAAAGCCAGAAAGCAGTGCTGAGGCACTAGAGCTTTCCTGAGTGGGACCAATACAATTTCCTATGTAACCCGCATGCAGACGGAGCAGATGGATAAAATCAGCATCAAGAGGTGGCTTCCCACAAGGCGTACAGAACAGACATGATAAACAAGTTGAATGCATGACACGAAGGGAAAGTAGCGGGAGGAAAATCATGAAGCGAAGGGTGAGATCTGACACGAAAGAACACAGACCCCGTAACCCCCCTGTACACTGCCCCATCAGGAGCTGCGGACTCGTCTGCACCCTCCCTGAGAGCCACCCCCAAAAGCAATTCATATGGGGGGGGGGAGGGAAGCCATAGAAATGGGGTAACCAGTTTGCTTCTAAAGGTCGCCGTGCTCCCCCTGACAGTAAGACAGGCGAGGACTGTCCCTCGCTCCTCACACCTCCATCAAAACGCAGGATGTGCTCCAGGTCCTCACCATGCTCACAGACACAGTATGGACCCCTAGCTGATTGGTAGACTCCTTCTCAGGCAGGTTGGAGGCAGGAACACAGTATAGCAGCAGCATTTCTACAAGAGCTGAGTGCAAGGAAATCTAAGTCTGTGGCCTTGTGGTTTCAATGCACTTGCAGAATGCAGACTCTAAAGGGATGTGTGCATTCTGCTTCTTCGAGAGTTTTTCTCCCCTGGGCTCCAAGTAAGGATGGATAGCTGTGTGGTCAGGTTTGTAATCTGTAGCAAGGACGCCCTGAGCGTTGTGGTCCGTTTGTGAAACTTGAGGAACGCACCCAAGACACGCATCTCAGTGAGGGGCCCAGCCAGTGTCAGACCCACACCAGCATGTGAATAGCTGGATCCCGGGGTCCCCAAATTCCGCCTCAGAGGGCATGCTTGTCATTTCATTTTATATTATTTTTTCATGCTTATCATTTTAACTTGCTAAATCAAAAGCTATTTTTGCCAAGGGCTAGTGCCTTTGCATTCTAATTTCTAACTCTGCCGTGAACAGAAAACCTTTCCCGTAGGGATAAGATATTCATGGCATCTGAACTCTCGGTTAGCAGGTCGGATTTCAGATTATTTCAGGTTGTTGTGGTGCCGTTTTTTAGTCTCCCCACTCTGGACCCTTTTCGGGCTTTTATTTGTTGCTGTGGTTTGAGCGAACTTTGTCCCAAGACTACCTGGCCATCTCCCTCCATCCTCTCCCCCCAGATGCTAGTGTTGTCCTTAAGCACTTGATGACTAACAGTATCAGGTTGAGTGGGACACACACCCAGATGACACAGAGCAGAAGAGCTTATAATTGTCGGTAGTTCGATCCTAGAAAACATCTGGTCCTCAGTGTCATATCCAGGGGACCGGATGCTTTCGTTGTCACCTGCCTGTGCCAACAGCACACCCAGTTCAACCCCAGCGGTCATTCCCACGACAAGCCCCAGACATACGAGTCCACAGCCCTGTCCTCCTCCCAATACCCTCCTCTCCCCCCACCCCCCGCAACAAAGAGCTTGGTTCCCGAGCTGTCAACTCCCTCCTGACAGTCTGTTCCTTAGCCTTTCTCAGGAGCCTCAGTTGACCCCACATCGTCCCAGTTCCTTTTCTGCGCTTTGACCCCGGGGCCCACCGGCAGTTGGTCGTTTGTTCGTGCCAAGAGTGAGCTTCTTTGTCTTGTCTCCGCTGGAAACCCTGTCCCTGCCTCTTAGTCTCTGCACATCGTCCGAGTCAGGACTCTGAGCGATCCGCTGATACGAGGGATTTGAGATTCGGTGCCTGGGACCCCGTTTTCCAGGGCAGCTTTCGTGGACAGCCAGGCCCTCCCCGGTGCTTATCCTAAGGAAGGCCGGGCGTCCTCGCCTTTTCTTTGCTCTGAGTCCCTTCAGTTGTCCAGTCACAAGGCCCGTGGGCACGTGGGGGAGGAGAGGCCACAGTCACTAGAATCTGGGATTGGGGGGTGACTTGCTTCCCTGTAGCTTTTTCTCAGCTCCTTAAAATAGCTCCAACGCAGCCGCTGGTTTTGAAAGTGAAGGTAGTATTTAAAACTCTGCTGCCTCCTCCTTGTTCTCTCTTCTTCCTTTGCCCGCTATTTTAAGCGGGCCCCACCCTGCCGCTGTCTGACCAGGAAATGTGCAGAGACACGTTTCAGCCACATAAGCAGCCTGGCTTTCCACAGCAGCCAGTTTGCGAATGCCTCCGATTAAGAGTTACAGTGCTCACGGGTTACAAGAAATCCCTCTCGTTCACTCCATTCCTGTTTTTATAAATGTCAAAGATTGTGAAATCATCCCCATGAATTTTTCCCCAAGATATGGCAGAAATATATGTCTTCGGCATGAAGACATACCTGCTTGCCAAGCCCCGCAGGGTCATATACACTGAGTGGCCAGATGATGATGATCGCTGAACGCATAATAATCTGGCCACTCCGTGAAAATCCTATATAATAAAAGGCTAATAGGCAAATTGTCTCCTCGACCAGGAGTTCAACCAGCAGGCAGGCTGGCTAACTGCCCATGTTTCCTCACCCTGGCCAGGCTGATGGACCCCACCCATACACGAATTCATGTACTGGGCCTCTAACATATATATATATATATAGTGTATATATATATATATATACACACTAAGTGGCTATTATGCGTTCAGAGATCATAAATCTGGCCACTCAGTGTATAACGGGGTGTTAGCTGGCTGAATCACTCCACCAAGTTAGGGCTGCTGTCCACACACTTTCCTCCACCTGAAAGCAGGTTCACACAGACCCTTCCACATAACACGGTGTTCCTTCTCACACTGAGTTAGAATTACTGATTTCTGCTCTGATTCCCCGGTTGCTCGTGCGTGACTTGAGAGCAAGGACCACTGTGCTGTATTCATCTGGTATAGGCGTCAGGAACCTCTTTTATTCTGAACAGAGGGCGGATGGACCGTACGGCCTCACTCCTGACCACCTATCACTCCTGACCACCTAGGCCAGTGGTCTGTAAACTCATGAGTCCACAGAACTAACTATCAACAGCACAACGATCAACATTTCTTTTGAGAGCCCAATTTTTTAAACGTAAACTTCTTCTTTCGCCACTGCTTCAACATAGACTCCCCCAGGCTGTGGTATTTCGTGGAAGAGCCACACTCAAGGGGCCAAAGAGCCGCATGTGGCTCTCGAGCCGCAGTGGCCTAGGCAGCTCCTTGTACGCTATTCCTTTAGACTCAGGGCCTCAGCTTCCAGTCCCGGGTAAGTGTACTGTCGCGACGTCTCAGCGCTGTCCTTATTTCTGACCCTGCATGCGCCCTCCAGCTGGCTTTCCAAGGTGGTCCATCCGCCAGCGCTGCCTTGGCATCAGGATCACCGCTCCGGAGGCTGCTGGCGTTGGTTGTTGATAGTGGCCGTCCACATGGTGTTCACTGGTCCAACATTTTCATCTTTGGAGGCCCTCGTGGAAAACAACAACCCTGCTCATATTTGTGAAGGTCGTTCAAGATCAGGATTCTGTGCTGCTTCCCCAGCTTCAGCTGGCAACCTGCTCCCTTTATCTTTCCACTCGTCACTTCATCCGCTCAAACAGGCTCCTTCTGGCAGGTCCCGGGTTTCACGATGGGCGCCATTTGTCTTTCTCCACCTGAAAGCAGTCAGACATCAGGGCTGCATTGCTTCTCAGCTCCCCAGGCTGAGTCTGGAGGCCTGCGGGTTCTCTCTGTAGGGAGAGAGCTGATTAGCTGCCACCACGCTCGGAGGGTACTGTCCCGGAGTTCCCTGGTGTCTGCTGGGCAGCCGCTTCCCCTGACAGCCTGTGTGACTGTCTTCTCCTGGAAGCAGCAAATACGAATTATCCTGTTTGGTGAAATGTCAAGTCGTTATCGCTCTTCGGAAGTGAACTTAAAAATGAGGGCTTTGTTAAAATAAACATTAATTTAGGACACTTGAATGATAACCTTTTTGGATTTTTTTTTAACCCCCGACAGATTATTTTATTTTATTTTATATATTTTTATTGATTTCAGAGAGGAAGGGAGAGAGATAGAAACATCAATGATGAGAATCATTGATTGGTTGCCACCTGCATGCCCCTTACTGGGGATTGGATTGAGCCTGGAACTCAGGCATGTGTCCTTGACCAGAATCGAACCTGGGATCCTTTAGTCCACAGGCCAACGTTCTATCCATTGAGCCAAACCAGCTAGGGCCAGAGTATCCTTAAAAACAACAACTTTTTATTATGGAAATTTCCATACCAATGCAGAAGTAGAATAACAGAATAATTCCTCACGTGGAAGTCTCCCAACAACACCAGTTCCCAGTACGTGGCCAGTTTATTTTATTGTAGTCCCAATGAAATACAGTTGACCTTGAACGGCTTGGGGGGTTGGGGTGCCAACCTTCTGTGCTGTCAGAAATCCACAGAGAACTTTTGACTCCCCAAAAGCTTAACTGCGTATCTTGACGGCCAGGACTTAGGTTCTGAGTGACTTGTTCTTCACTAAGTTTCGGTTCCAAAGAGGTGATTTGTGCCAACATGTCCTCCCCTGGGAGAAGGCATTTCATGCATGATTGGCAAAACCCACTTTAATAAAGATCAAGGTGGGTTTAATAAAAAATATTCACACCCTTTTTTTTTTTTTTTAATGCTTTTATTGACTTCCAAGAGGAAGGGAAAGGGAGAGAAAGAAACATCCATGATGAGAGAGAGTCATTGATGGGCTGTCTCCTACACGCCCCCTACAGGGTGTGTAAGGAGCCTGTAAGCCGGGCATGTGCCCTGACCAGGAATCGAACCATGACCGCCTGGTTCCTAGGTCGACGCTTAATCACTGAGCCACCCCAGCCGGTGGCTTCCTGATTCACTGACAGTTTTCTAGGGGATGGCATGTTGCCTTCATCACGTCAATATGCCTTCATCACCCAACATTTCACACTGATAACCAGAAACTTTGGGCAAAGCCACAGATTGGTGTCATGAATCAATGGGACCATTGTCCTCTTAACTGATCCTGTAGCTATACATGCCAACCACCTTATTGCTTTTTAGAGGGACTCTGAAAGGGCTTGTTTGCCCAAGAGGTGTTAATGTCCTCCCCTTTCTGAGACCACACCAGCACTGGTTGGAGTTGGTTCACACTTGCCCGTCATCCCCATGAAGTACTTTGTTGTTCAGAGTGAAGTAGCCTCGTGAGGATTTGGCCACAGCGGGATTCTGGGGGGAAGTCACACTGGGCATCCACACGAGAATGGCTTTTACCTTCTGTAAATCCCTGGCCCACCTTAACCCAGACTTTTGAGCAACCTGTCTATTTTATTTTATTTATTTATTTAAAATGTTTTTATTGATTTCAGAGAGGAAGAGAGAGAGAGAGAAACATCATCGATACGAGAGAATCACGGATCAGCTGCCTCCTGTACGCCCCACACTGTGGCTCATGCCTACAACTCAGGGAACCGTGACCTCCCGGTTCATAGGTCGATGCCCGACCCCTGAGCTATGCTTACCCCGGTGAGCGACCCCGTTTTAAATGCCAGCCCTCCGCGTGTCTGTCTCTGCAGATCAGGGCGCACCCCCAGTTCAGCGACCTCTGCCAGAGGACCACGGCCGCCTCCTGCTGCCCCAGCTGGACGCTGGGCAACTACATCGCCATCCTGAACAACCGCTCGTCCTGCCAGAAGATCGTGGAGCGGGACGTGGCCCACACGCTGAAGCTGCTCCGCGCCTGCGCCAAGCACTACCAGAACGGCACGCTGGAGCCCGACTGCTGGGACGCGGCGGCCCGCAGGAAGGACCAGCTCAAGTGCGCCCACGTGCCGCGCAAGTGCACCAAGTACAACGCCGTCTACCAGATCCTGCACTACCTGGTGGACAAGGACTTCCTGGCCCCGAGGCCGGCCGACCACGCCGCGCCCGCCCTCAAGTACAGCATGCTCTTCTCGCCCACCGAGAAGGGCGAGAGCATGATGGGCATCTACCTGGACAACTTCGAGCGCTGGAACGCGTCCGACGGCGTCACGACCGTGGCGGGCATCGAGTTCGGCATCAAGCACAGCCTGTTCCAGGACTACCTGCTGATGGACACGGTGTACCCCGCCATCGCCATCGTCATCGTCCTGCTGGTCATGTGCGTGTACACGCGCTCGGCGTTCATCACGCTCATGACCATGTTCGCCGTCATCAGCTCCCTGATCGTCGCCTACTTCCTCTACCGCGTGGTGTTCAACTTCGAGTTCTTCCCCTTCATGAACCTCACGGCGCTCGTCATCCTCGTGGGCATCGGGGCGGACGACGCCTTCGTGCTGTGCGACGTGTGGAACCACACCAAGTCCGACAAGCCGCAGGCCGACACGGCGGAGGCGGTGGGCGTCACTCTGCGGCACGCCGCGCTGTCCATGTTCGTCACCAGCTTCACCACGGCCGCCGCCTTCTACGCCAACTACGTGAGCAACATCACGGCCATCCGCTGCTTCGGCGTGTACGCGGGCACCGCCATCCTGGTCAACTACCTGCTCATGGTCACCTGGCTGCCCGCCGTGGTGGTGCTGCACGAGCGGTACCTCCTCAACGTGTTCCCCTGCTCCCGGGGGCCCCGGCCGCAGGCGTACCCGGGCAAGGGCTGCTGGGCCGCGGCGAGCCGGGCGGGCCGCCGGGCCCTGCTGGCCGCGTCCGAGGCCTCGCGCATCTTCTTCGAGAAGGTGCTGCCCTGCATCGTCATCAAGTTCCGCTACCTCTGGCTCTTCTGGTTCCTCGCCCTGACCGTGGGGGGCGCCTACATCGTGTGCGTGAACCCCAAGATGAAGCTGCCCTCCCTGGAGCTGGCCGAGTTCCAGGTGTTCCGGGCGTCCCACCCCTTCGAGCGCTACGACGCGGAGCACAAGAAGCTCTTCATGTTCGAGCGCGTGCGCCACGGCGAGGAGCTGCACATGCCCATCACGGTGATCTGGGGCGTGTCCCCCGAGGACAACGGCAACCCGCTGAACCCCAAGAGCAAGGGCCGGCTGACCCTCGACAGCAGCTTCAACATCGCCAGCCCCGCGTCCCAGGTGTGGATCCTGCGCTTCTGCCAGAAGCTGCGGAACCAGACGTTCTTCCACCAGACGGACGAGCAGGACTTCACCAGCTGCTTCATCGAGACGTTCAAGCGCTGGATGGAGAACCAGGACTGCGACGAGCCGGCCCTGTACCCGTGCTGCAGCCGCTGGAGCTTCCCCTACAAGCAGGAGGTGTTCGAGCTGTGCATCAAGCGGGCCATCATGGAGCTGGAGCGCAGCACGGGCTACCACCTGGACAGCAAGACGCCGGGGCCCCGCTTCGACATCAACGACACCATCCGGGCCGTGGTCCTGGAGTTCCCGAGCACCTACCTCTTCACGCTGGCCTACGAGAAGATGCACCAGTTCTACCGCGAGGTGGACGCCTGGATCTCCCGCGAGCTGAGCTCGGCCCCCGAGGGCCTGGGCAACGGCTGGTTCGTCAGCAACCTGGAGTTCTACGACCTGCAGGACAGCCTCTCGGACGGCACGCTGGTGGCCATGGGGCTGTCCGTGGCCGTGGCCTTCAGCGTGATGCTGCTCACGACGTGGAACGTGATCATCAGCCTGTACGCCATCGCGTCCATCGCCGGCACCATCTTCGTCACGGTGGGCTCCCTGGTCCTGCTGGGCTGGGAGCTGAACGTGCTGGAGTCCGTCACCATCTCGGTGGCCGTGGGCCTGTCGGTGGACTTCGCCGTCCACTACGGGGTGGCGTACCGCCTGGCCCCGGACGCCGACCGGGAGGGGAAGGTGGTCTTCTCCCTGAGCCGCATGGGCTCCGCCATCGCCATGGCCGCCCTCACCACCTTCGTGGCCGGCGCCATGATGATGCCGTCCACCGTGCTGGCCTACACGCAGCTGGGCACCTTCATGATGCTCATCATGTGCGTCAGCTGGGCCTTCGCCACCTTCTTCTTCCAGTGCCTCTGCCGCTGCCTCGGGCCGCAGGGCGCCTGCGGCCAGATCCCGCTGCCCCGGAGGCTCCGGTGCAGGGCCTTCTCCCGCCGCCACCGCCTGCCCGCGAGCCCGCCGGACAAGGGTCCGAGCAAAGCGCACGGCCTGAGCGCCTACCAGGCGGGCCCCCGGGGCCAGAAGCCCGGCGCCGAGCAGGAGTTCTGTGAGCTGGAGCCTCTGGCGTCCTCCCCCCCCAGCGGCCCCGCCTCCGAGAAGGCCGCCTACGAGGACGCCCACGTCTGCCCCGAGTTCCCCACCGGCCCGGCCAAGAGCGCGGGGGTGCCCGTGCCCGCGGCTTACCCCGGCGAGCCGGGCCAGGGCGCCAGGAGCGAGCCGAGCCCCGCCCTGCTGCAGCCAGCGCTGGACCAGCGCACCCTGCGGCACTTCCTCTCTCTGAGCCAGAGGTGCAGTTGCCCCAGTGCCTACAGACACCTGCAGTACGGCCCGCCCCCTTGCCAGCAGGTGGGGGACGGCCTGTGCCACCAGTGTGCCCGCGCCACCGCCACCGGCAGCTTTGTGCACGTGCAGAACGGCGTGGCCCCTCTGCCCCCCGTGGCGCACCCCGTCCCACACATTCACCACTGCCCCTGCCTGCAGGGCAGAGCGCCCCCGCCCCGCAGCTGCTGCCTCCACCCCGGGCAGCACACGCAGGCCCAGGACACCGCGGGCAGGGCCAGTGGGCACAGCGGGCAGGGCCTGGAGGTGGCCGAGCTGGCAGCTCTTGTCCGCAGGAGCGCGGGGTCCTCGCCAAAAGCAGGTGACCCTGAGGACAGCCAGAGGGGGCCCGGTCCCCACGGAGACGCAGGGACCGCGGAGGGCGGGCCGGGGGCCGAGGACAGGGACTCCGGGTCGCCGGGGCAGCCCGACGGGGCGGACAGGGGCGCCGAGCCCTGCTCGCCACAGACCGGCGTCCCCGTGAACTCCGAACACCTACCTCCCAACGAACCCACGTTTCTATCGAACCGTTTGGCGGGGGAGGCCGGGTGCGCGGCCTGCCCGCCTCGCGCCCAGGGCTACGGCAGGGCGGCGCGGGCGCGGTGCGGGGCCGCGCACTGCCGGGTGCCCGCCTTCGAGGCCGCCGTGCCCGCCGTCTTAGCGCACGCGGAACTTTCCGGCGAGAGTCTGTTAATAAAAACACTTTAATAAATGCAGTATTAAATCCTGAATCCCGGCCCGGCGCCTCGATCAGTTCCTTTGAAGGGGAAATGAGACCCAGGAGGTCAGAGGAGGAGCCACATGTGCAGGAAGAAGGTTCCCCTTTGTTCCAGGTCCCGGGGAGATGGGTATTCCGTAAGAGGTGGTGGCAGGTCTGGTTTATGTTTTCAAAAAGTCCAGTTGTTTTTCACCTGAATCCGGTTTGAAAAAGAAGGGTTGCCAAGCAGTGAGCCAGCGCGGAGTGTGAGTTACGTGGAAGTTTCCTTTCTCCGGGAACCCCACCTGCCTGGGGGGCTCCTCTGGTGCCCGTGGGTGTCCGCAGTGAGGACATGTGATTGCACCTCTGATGTGGGTTTTAGGGAAAGCACCTTCTGCCGGAGTTCAGGAAGTCTAACCCTCGGCATCCTGCCTTCAGTTCGGTCCTCTGAAGAAAACTGGTGGAGGTATTTCTAAATATCACGCTCCCCCACAAAAGTTGCATTTGTTATTTTCTAGGAAGAGTTTTCCAAATTGGATCCGCCTCTTCTTCGGGGCTTTCCTAAAAGAGTTGCAGGGGGTCTCATGGTGCCCGGTCTCCGAGCCACCTCCATCCACCAAACCACGTGTCTAGGTAGCTTTTCAGCATTTGCTTGAATACTTCCGACACCTTAATTCTTTGTCCCTGGGCAGCGCAATGTCACTATTCCTAACTGCATTGTCCTAGAGAATTTGATCAAAGATAATAGATTAGCCGAAACCGGTTTGGCTCAGTGGATAGAGTGGCAGCCTGCGGACTGAAAGGTCCTAGGTTCAATTCCGGTCAAGGGCATGTACCTTGGTTGTGAGCACATCCCCAGTAGGGAGTGTGCAAGAGGCGGCTGATCGATGTTTCTCTCTCATCGATGTTTCTAGCTCTCTATCCCTCTCCCTTCCTCTCTGTAAAAAAGAAAGAAAAAAGATAATAGATTAAATGATAAGAGAAAAGGGACCTTTCACTGTGAAATATCTGTAACTTGGAGGGTATTTGCTTAGTGAAGGAGTTCCAGGCTGTTCTGAGGTTGGGGTCCCCGTGACCAAAGTCATTCCTGACTTCCCTGCAGGCTCACCTTTTAATCCCCGGCTGATTGGGAAGTGGGCTGGGCCCAGAGTGGGAAGCTTGTGGCCGGGAAGAGCTGTATTGTTTGAAAGAAGCTACCCCACTTCCCCTTGCCTGTAATTGCTGTGACATGCACATCCCTCCCCCAAGACAATCTTCTTCAAAGTTACACTGAGCTGCTCTGATATTAAATTCCATCGCCATAACATATGCCCCAGCCTCCATCCCTCTAACGTTTGGAACTTGGTGTCACGGGCAATAGGCAGAGTCGTTTTACAAACAGGGTCTTACGGACGATTCAACGTTCTCGATCCACGTTGGTTCACATGGAAACCATCTCTCGCCAAGCAGTCAGGACTGTTTCGGAAGGAAACATGAGGAAACAATGACTTTGAAAACAGCTGTCTTTTCTCTTAAAAGAGGAAGGTCATGTGAGGAGAAACTAATGAAGGCCAGGTTACAAAAATTCAAGGATTCAATTGAGATTGCCTCTCATTGGATTCAGGCATAGCCAGGAGAGTAGAAATTTATTGAAATCATGAGGTTTTTGTTTGTTTGTTTGTTTGTTTTTAAAGCAGAGGTAACTATCACGTTCACATATTCTTTTCTGCACAGAGGATTTTTTCCGTAATGCTTGCTGGCATTTAGTTTTATCTCCAGCTGCTACACTAATCCATGGAATCTATGATGGGGGTTTTTTGTTGTGAAAACGACCACTTTCATTAATGTTTGATTTTTATACACTAGGAGGTTTTATATCTTTGCATTCAATAGAAAAAGAGACGTCCTAACTGGCTTGGCTCAGTGGCTAGAGCGTCGGCCTGCAGACTGAAGGGTCGATTCCAGTCAAGGGCATGTACCTTGGTTGCCAGCACAGCCCCAGTAGGGGGGATGCAGAAGGCAGCTGATCGATGGTTCTCTCTCATCGATGTTTCTAGCTCTCTCTCCCTCTCCCTACCTCTCTGAGAAAAATCAGTAAAATATATTTTAAAAGAAAAAAAGAAAAGGCATGAATATCCATAGTTGACTAGTGGAATCTTGTACCTTTTGCTCTTGACAGTGTATTAACTGCCCTGATTTTGGATTGTTTGGTGGAATTTGTGTGTGTGTCTTCTCATGAGCTTAAGAAACTAGCGTGCACACCCAAGGACAACTCGCCAAATGACAGGATCAACCGTTTTCCTGGACTTCCCTGAGCCCTCATTTGCAGCATGAGCGTGCCCACACGCCGGCCAGCTAGGTCACAGCCTGCTAGCTCAGCAGACAGTCCTGAGCGTGGGGTGCGAAGCACCGTTCTAACTGCAGGGCGGGCAGGGGAAGAAAGCAATGATGTTCTGCCTTCAGCAGTCCATACAAAAAAGGGACCTCCTAGAACGGACATCTTCAAGAGTGTCTTTTAGGCCATCTTGAGGCCCATAGAATTTTAATCTTGAATCAGTCAAGTCACCCCAGCCAGTGTGGCTCAGTGGTTGAGCATTGACCTATGAACTGGGAGGCCACAGCTCGATTCCCAGTCAGGGCACATGTCTGGGTTGCAGGCTCCATCCCCAGTAGGGGGCGTGCAGGAGGCAGCTGATTGATGATTCATATTATTGATGTTTCTCCCTCCCTCCTCCTTTTCTCTCTGAAATCAACAACTAATATATATATTAAAGACGATTAGTCAATGGCCAGGTTAAGTGCATCTCGGTAGAGCATATATCTTCCCCTGAGGGGGTTGAAGCCAATATTGGAAACACCAGTCAGCACCCTAAGATGCAATCCATTTCTTAACTTGTTGCTTATTATTCATGACTCTGTGATATCCCCGATGCTGTCACTATCACAGTGAATCAAGTTACACTTCGTATACTCCAACCAACTGGAATAGCCAAACTTCGATGTTTATCATCGTATTTTTTTTTTTTTTCACAAAGCTTTCTGTGCTGTCACTACATCTTCCTAAGCAGCGAAGGAAGTGCAGGTTATTTCCGGCGAGAGGTTTGTTGCTGTTGTTTTCACGAGTAAGATTCTTATAAAGGAGCTGGCTTGGCCTTGAGACAAAGTGACCATCAGGATCATTTGCTCAACCTCTGCCCACTCATTGGACCGTTCTGGTCAGTGATCTGGACTTTCGATTTCCACTCTTTAAAGGAGAAAGGGTTTGCTGAGTAAATCAATCATCTAAACGAGATTACAAGGAGGCTGCTTGCCTGCCTAAGAAATCAAACTTCCGAAGGTCACACCACGACGTGAGTGCAGTATTTTTGGCAGCAGAATGTGACCCGTAAGATCTCCCTGGTAAAGAATGGTCCCTGTAGGGCCGCTGTCTGGCCAACGATTCTCTCTCATCACATGTTTCTCTCCCTTCCTCTCTGAAATCAATACAAGTATATTTTAAAATAATAATAAGAACCATGGGCTCTGATTGGCACACAGGGGGACATTTCCAATCATAGTGATTACACAGCCCTTAGCTAGGTATCTACAGGTTATCAGAGAGTTGAGCAGAGGTGAGAAAAGCCAACTTCGAGACCAAACTTGCTCCTTCCCCTTAATCCTCTAAATCAGTGGTTCTCGATCTTTCTAAATGCCGTGACCCTTTAATGCAGCTCCTCACGGGGTGGCGACCCCCGACCATAACATTATTTTCGTTGCTATTTCATCACTGTCATTTTGCTAGTGAATGAATCATAATGTTTCTGTGTTTTCCGATGGTCTGAGGCTCTGCAGCAGCGGCTGTCAACCTGTGGGTCTTTGGCCCCTTGAGTGTGGCTCCACGTGGCTCTTGAGCCGTGATTTGCTGACCCCGGGTCTATGTCATTAGCCCCTTTTCATCAACGAGCCAGTGGATCCCTTAAACAACCTTAGGCAAGAAGTCAGCAATAGTGTCCCTGTTTTAGGGATGTGCACACACTGAGGAGCAGAAAAATCAGGAGACACTCATTAGGCCACCCGGCCACAGGCGCTGGCTGGGGAATGACCTCCCTGAGACCCAGGCTCAGCTGGGGTTCACACCGCCTGGGGGGCCGGCCCTGGGCTCTCCATCCCCCTTAACCACAGGAGGGCGTTTGGAGGTCCGACTCCCCAAGGAAGACCAGGGGAGCCGGGTCTTAAGGGGAAAAACCCGAGTTAGGTTCGCACCTGCGGGCTGCGTGTGGGAGGGGCTGGGCCCACGGCCCCAGCTGAGACCCGTCTGCGCCTTAAACGAGGCTCAGGACCCAGGACCCGTTACACGCGGAGGCGGGGTTGTTTGTCCTCGAGCAAAGCGTTGTTGGCGCAAAAATAAAGACGGAGACGCCAGGATCGGATGAATGCTGAGCGGGAGAGGTTAGCTGTCCAGCTGGAAACCCAGGGAGCAGGCGAGGCTCCGAGGGACCAGGTCGGAGGCGGAGAGTGAGGTAGGAGGTCTGTTAGGCCCGCGGCCTGCGGCCTGTCTCGGTGGCATGAGCTTGTGGTGGGAGCCGGCGTCTGCTGGTGCAGGAGCCTGGCTGATGGTGGCATTGGGGTCCGTGGGGTTGGCCTCTGCTGTGTCCAAGGGTGTGGGGAGGGGTGCCAGGCCGTGAGCGGGCGCCTGGCAGGCAGGTCTGCCGAGGCACCTGGCTGGGGGGCCAGCGGCTTGGTTCGTTTCTTGTTTGGCTTCCCGGCAAGCTCAGAGGCTGGGCCCACGGACGGGGAGCGGGGGCTGCCGTCTGCGGACAGCAGTGTGGCCGGGTCCAGAGGCTTTTCCGGGCGAGGGGCTGCCCACCGCCCGCAGGCCAGGCCTCCTTGCCTCCTCACCCACTGGCCTTTCTCCCGGGATCCCCTCCGTCCGCCTTGCTCGCTGCCAGGCTGAGGGCCCGTGGCGCCCCCCCCTCACCTCCCGGGAGAAAGGCCAGCCTGGACGTGGCTGCCGTCGGGGTCGGCAGGAAGCGGGCCGGGTGTAGGGAGAGGATGGATGGCCCCCCTCGTCCGCCGGGGCAGGTGGCAGGAATAAACAGGAGGTTGTCCGGCGCTGGGAATTCCCGAGAGGAGGGGATATCCTGACATTGACCGGGGAGCTGGTCCCCGAGAAGCATCTTTCCAGACCCACACGGAAGGGCGGGCCGAGCGAGGGCTTTGTGCTATGACCCGACGGCCAGGACACGCCAGGCCAGGCGGGGCCAGTCGGAGCAGAGGGGAGTTAAAGTCCTGGGAGGCCTGGGAGAGACATAGGGGGCTGAGGCTGGGCCCTCTGTGTCCCCAGCTGGGCTGCGGGGTGAATGGCCACTTCCTGCTGGGCTGTCTGGGACACCCTGGGACCCAGAGCCCTGGGGACCTTGCCCAGGAGGGTCAAGGTCATGGTCCATGGGCTGTGCTCCCTGCTCATTCAGGGGCTACACCTGCCCCAAGGATGGGAATATACACGAGCGGCCTGCCCCAACCGGTTTGGCTGAGTGGATAGAGCAGTGGTCGGCAAACCGAGGCTCCAGAGCCGCATGCAGATCTTCGGCCCCTTGAGGGTGGCTCTTCCACAAAACACCACGGCCTGGGCGCGTCTGTGTTGAAGAAGTGGCCTGCGAAGAAGTTTACGTTTAAAAAATGTGGCTCTCCAAAGGAATGTCGATGGTTGTGCTGTTGATATTTTGTTCTGTTGACTAATGAATTTGCCGACCACCGGATTGGCCTGCGGATGGAAGGGTCCCGGGTTCGATTCCGGTCAAGGGCATGTACCTTGGTTGTGGACACATCCCCAGAAGAGGGTGTGCAGGAGGCAGCTGATTGATAGATGTTTCTCTCTCATCGATGTTTCTCTCTATCCCTCTCCCTTCCTCTCTGTAAAAAAAAAAAAAAAAATCAATAAAGTATATTTTTAAAAAACAAACAAAACAGCCGAAAGCAGTTTGGCTCAGTGGATGGAAAGTCGGCCTGAGGACTGAGAGGTCCCGGGTCCGATTCCAGTCAAGGGCATGTACCTTGGTTGCGGGCACATCCCCAGGAGGGGATGTGCAAGAGGCAGCTGGTCGATGTCTCTCTCTCACCGATGTTTCTAGCTCTCTATCCCTCTCCCTTCCTCTCTGTGAAAAATCAATAAAAATATATTTAAAAAAAACAAACCAAAAAACAACCAACAAAATAAACAAGCAGCCTGCCCCAATCAGCAGGGGCCTGGAGGGCATGGCCTGGGCGGACACAGTGGCCACGTGATGGACCCTGTGGGTGAGGGTCGGTGGCACCGAATGGGATCCAGCAGGGCCAGCTCCTGTCTGCGTCCCTCAGCCCCTCTCTCTGTGCCGGTGAACTCGCCTGCAAATTAACTGCCTCCCCTGGGATGGCGGACCCGCTCCCCAACAGCCCCCATGGCCCCCCAATAAACACTCCCTCAGCCTGTCCCCCCACACCTCTGGGATCTGAGCTGCTGAGGCTTCCAAGAGAAGGTGCTGGCTGAGCAGGGGAGCCGGGTGTCGGGCTGGGGAAGGTCCTGGCTCGGACGGGCATCCTCGTCCTGGAGGTTGGGAGCTGACGCCCATCGCGGTGGATCCAGGGGGGCTGAGGGGTCCGAGGACTTTGGGGGGCCGGGCCGGCCCAGCGTTTGGCGAGGGGATCTCGGGAACGTCGGGGCCTCTAGAGGGCCACTGGGTCGCTGAGGCAGGTCCTGGGGTCGTGTGGGCCCAGGGGATGGGCACGGAACTCGGGGAGCCTGGCTGACCACCCATCCCCGCTCCGCGTCCCCCTCTGGGTCCCTGAGAGAGAATCGCTTTGAGGTGGGGGTGCCTGTTTAGTCCAGCACCCCCACCCCCTCCCCGGGGACACGCCGGAGGCCACTGCTTTGTCTGCCAAGGTCTTCCCCGTGAATGACAGGTTCCCGGTTTTCTCAGCCTGATCCGACCACCCCTGGCGTGTCTCAGACTCACACGAGGCAATTTCTTTCCTGGAAACTGGATAGTGGGGTACTCCAGGGCCCAGCACAGCTGTTCCCCGCGGAGGGGAAGGAGCCCAGGCTGGGGGGCAGCAGGGGCCCCGTCTCTCAGAGCTCCCTGACTCCCGGCAGAGGTGCTGGGGCCAGGGGCCCAGGGAAACCATGGGTTCCTGGAGGAGGGACGGCCTGCAGGCCTGGGGGGACCCAGGCGCCCCTGTGGGTCAGCTCCGAGGCGGAGGCCAATCTGGGGTGCCCATGTTCCCCTCGGCTCCCAGGACCCCGAGGAGAGAGAGAGAGGCAATGAGACAATGGGGATGAGATGATGTTTTGACTCCTGGTGGGTGGGCCTGGGCCTGCTTCTCGGAGCTGCTTGCTGGATTCCCAGCTGAGTCGCCTCCTCCATGGCTTCCCACAGGCCTTGGGAAGGAAACCTAAGAAAAATGTAACCCCCCATTCACGTAATGATATGGGTTCTCGGATTTAAAATAATAGGGTTAGCCGAAACCGGTGTGGCTCAATGGATAGAGCGTCGACCTGCAGATTGAAGGGTCCCGGGTTCGATTCCGGTCAGGGGCATGTACCTTGGTTGCGGGCACATCCCCAGTGTGCAGGAGGCAGCTGATCAATGATTCTCTCTCATCGACGTTTCTCTCTATCCCTTTCTCTTCCTCTCTGTAAAAAAAAAATCAATATATATATATATATATATATATATATATATATATATTTTTTTTTTTTTTTTTTTTTTTTTTAAAGAAAGAAAAATGTAACCCCCCATTCACATAAGGATATGGGTTCTTGGATTTAAAATAATAGGGTTATTTTTCGGGTTAATTCAGGCGCTCTCTCTATTGGGTTGTAGGCCCCCTAACACCCTACAGCTCCACTCCCCTCCCTAACACAGCGCCCCAGGGGCCCGGGCCTGTGTGCCTCTCCCAGCTGAGGGGCCGACATCTCCCGGGGTCTCCAATTCCCCGGGCGGCAGCTGCTCCCGTCTGTCCCCGCCGGCCTGGCCTGGCCTGCCTCCCAGGGGCCCGGGAAACCACAGGGACAGGGAGGGGGTCCCCTGGGGGCGATGGGGAGCGAGAGACAGCCACGGGCCCTGACCCAGAGCCTCCCGGCTGGCTGCCGAGCTAGAGACCGGGCCCGATTCCTACGAATGCACCCCAGCCTGGGGTGCCCCCTCATTTTGCAGGGGTTGGGCCATCTCACCCCCACATCCCCAGGGTTTGGGGGGGGAGGAGGGAAGAGGAGTTGGACATGAGAAGCAGCTGGGGCCCGGGCCTCACACGCGCTCAGGTTTCTCTGTGTTGTGACGGGGGGATTAGTGGGAGGAGAGGACGGGCAGCTGGGGCCGGCCTAGACCTTCCAGGTCTCTCTCCCTGAATCCGGGTGCTTGTGTCTGTCTGGCTGGGGGCCTGGGGAGGACCACGTGTTTGTGCACTTGACGCTCATTCACTGATGCTCACAGCCTCATCCCTTCACGCAAGTGGGAAACAACGGAATACTTGCCCGAGGGCCGCTGGGCCCGGAGGTGTCAGCACTGGGTTTGGGGTGTGGGGAGCCGGGCCAGGGTGGGAGAGGACAGGAGCAGCTTCCTCCAGGCTCCGGGGCTGGGAGGTGGGACCAGAGAGAAGGCGCCGGTGGGGAGCACCTCGAGGCCTGGCCGGCTGCCCGGAGCTCGGGGTCCTGGGCCGGCAGGCCGGGCGCGTTGCTCTGGGCACAGCTGGGCAGGTCTCCTTCCACCCCAAGCTTCTCTGTCTGCTTGGCAAGAGCCGCGGAAAAGGGCTCAGGCCGGGCACCCAGGTCAGATCCTGGGCAACGACATTGTCCGTGGATGGGTGGCTCCTTAGTCAGCGCCGGTGCTGGTGCAGGTGCGGCCGGGGTGAGGGACGTGGTCACCCCGGCCTGAGACGGGGCTCAGCTGACCCCACCCTGTGACCCCACCCTCGTGACCCCAGAGTGTGGCCACTTCTTTCCTGTAAGAAAAACACACACAGACACCCGCCCCCTCCTCTGATCTCTGAACACACCGTCATCTGGCCACTCGGTGTATCTGTATCTCCAATGGGGACCGAAAGGATTCCAGACTTTAGCTGGAGATCAGCCACCTAGCTGCCCTGAGCTTTCTGTCAGCCCGTGCAAAGGGGAACACCGATCAGGCGCACGGTTTATAGTATCTTTGATATCAAATAAATGAGGCGCTCAAGAGAAGTACAGGGAATGGCCAGATGATTGTGCGTCCAGAGATCGTCATCATCTGGCCACTGTGTGAGTGTGTGTGAGTGTGTGTGTGTGTGTGTGTGTGTGTGTGTGTGTGTATGGTGTTCTCTAAAAGCATCCAGATAGGTAGGCGGTACCTATTTTTTTTTAGGTTTTTTTTTTTTTAATATTATTGATTAAGGTATTACATATGTGTCCTTATCACCCACATTGCTCCTCCACCCCCGCCCCCTTGTTGATGCCCTCACCGCCCCCTGCTGTCTGTGTCCATTGGTTAGGCCAAGGGGGCTGGGCTGAGACTCCAGGCAGGCAGGGCGAGGTGGGAAGACAGGACCTCCTCCTCCTCCCCCTCCTCCTCCTCCTCTTCCTCCTCTTCCTCCTCCTCCTCCCACTCCTCCTCCTCCTCTTCCTCCTCCCCCTCCTCCTCCTCCTCTTCTTCCTCTTCCTCCTCCCCTTCCTCCTTGTCCTCTTCCTCCTCCTCCTCCCCCTCCTCCTCCCCCTCCTCCTCCTCCTCTCCCTCCTCCTCCTCCTCTTCCTCCTCCTCTTCTTCTTCCTCTCCCTCCTCTTCTTCCTCTTCCTCCTCCCTCCTCTTCTTCCTCTTCCTCCCACTCCTCCTCCTCCTCTTCCTCCTCCCCCTCCTCCCCCTCCTCCTCCTCCTCTTCTTCCTCTTCCTCCTCCCCTTCCTCCTTGTCCTCTTCCTCCTCCTCCTCCCCCTCCTCCTCCCCCTCCTCCTCCTCCTCTCCCTCCTCCTCCTCCTCTTCCTCCTCCTCTTCTTCTTCCTCTCCCTCCTCTTCTTCCTCTTCCTCCTCCCTCCTCTTCTTCCTCTTCCTCCCACTCCTCCTCCTCCTCTTCCTCCTCCCCCTCCTCCCCCTCCTCCTCCTCCTCTTCTTCCTCCTCTTCCTCCTCTCCCTCCTCCTCCTCCTCTTCCTCCTCCTCCTCTTCCTCCTCCTCCTCCTCCTCTTCCTCCTCTTCCTCCTCCTCCTCCCGGGCCTCTGAGCAAGGCCCCTTCTAGGCCAGAGGGGGGGAGGGGCTCGCAGCTCGGGGTGAGCCCAGGGAGCCGGGCCGCCACAGAGGAGAGCCCGGGACGTGTGCTCCCCTCGCCCGTGTGTGCAGAGAGGCCATTCTGGGGACGGACAGGCGCCAGGTGACAGAGGGCTGGGCTGTGCTCACACCTCATCCCTCCCGTCTGAGCCGGGCCACACCCCGAGGGGCCCCGCTGGCTTCTGCGCCCAGATCTTCCCAGGGCCCCCCTGCTCGCCGCCGCCGCCTCCAGGAAACGTGGTCGCTGTGTGTTTGAAGGAGCAATTGCAGGGTTTGCTCCCGGCGCTGCGATGGGGTGCTTCTCGCCTCAAACACAGCGAGGAGGCTGCTGGGCCTCGGCCCCGCCCGGCTCCGTGCGGCCGCGGTGGGTGTGGGGGGTCTGTGACCAGCCCTGACCTTCTATTTCAGGCCACGTGTGACGTGGGCCTTTGTGCGGCCGGAGCCCGTGGCCGCCCGTGGCCATGGGCAGAGGCCCCGGGGTGGCACCGAGGCCTGGTGTGGGGGAGGCGGCAGGGAGGAAGGGGGGTCGGCAGGAAGCTGGGCCGTCGGGTTGCTCAGTAAACGCCAGGCAGGAGGACAGCGGAGGAAATCTGACACGGAGAGGGTAGGGGACATGGACGGGGGAGCCAGGGCCGTGTCTGGCCATCCCACCCACCAGACGGGGGTCCCAGGGGCTGAGCCTGATGCCAGCTGGGGACTCACAGGGCCCGGGGGAGCGGGGAGCCCCAGGCCCCTCGTGTTCTGATGTCACATTAGGGGGGAAGGGGAGCGAGTGAGAGCAAAGGTGTGGAATTAAAGGAGGCTTCAGCCGAAACCAGTTTAGCTCAGTGGTAGAGCATCGGTCTGAGGACTGAAAGATCCCAGGTTCGATTCCTATCAAGGGCATGTACCTGGGTTGCGGGCACATCCCCAGTAGGGGGTGTGCAAGAGGCAGCTGGTCGATGTTTCTCTCTCATCGACGTTTCTAGCTCTCTATCTCTCTCCCTTCCTCCTCTCTGTAAAATATCAATAAAATATATTTAATAAATAAATAAATAGGCTTCACTCCCTAACCCCGATCTTGACCCTGACCCTAACCTGGGCCTTAACCCTCTCCCAAAGCCTGACCCTGACTCTGATCCTAACCCTTACCTTGACCCTGACCCTGACCCTGACCCCGACCCCGACCCTGACCCCGGACTGCTTTTATTGTGTCCCATAGATTTTTGGATTGTTGTCTTTTTGTTGTCATTAGTTTCCAGGATGCTTTTCATTTCTTCTTTGATCTCATTGGCAACCCAGTCATTATGTAATAGCATGCTATTCAGCTTCCAAGTGATTGAGAGATTTTTTTGGATTGTTTTTATTGTAGTTTACTTCTAATTTTAATGGTGTTGTGGTCTGAGAAGTTGCTTGGTGTGATTTCAGTCTTCTTGAATTTGGGGAGTCTTTGCTTGTGACCCAATAGGTGGTCTATTTTTGAAAATGTCCCATGTGCACTTGAGAAGAACGTATATTCTTTGCTTTGGGGTGAAATGTTCTGAAGATGTCAGTTACGTCCATCTGATCTAGTGAGTCATTTAGGATTGCTGTGTCTTTGCTGATTTTTTGTCTGGAGGATTTATCCAGTGATGTCAGTGATGTATTAAAGTCCCCTGCTATGATTGTGTTGTTGATCTCTCCCTCGATATCTTCCAGGAGTTTTGTTATGTATTTGGGTGCTCCTGCGTTGGGTGCATGTATGTTTATCAGGGTCATATCCTCTTGTTGTATCGATCCCTTTAGTATTATGAAGTGGCCTTCCTTATCTCTTATTATGGCATTTACTTTGAGGTCTATTTTGTCAGATGTAAGTATTGCTACTCCAACTTTTTTTTTATTTTTTTTATTTCCATTTGTCTGAAAGATATTTTTCCATCCCTTCACTTTCAATCTGTGTGAGTCTCTTGTTCTGAGGTGGGTCTCTTTTTTTAATATATTTTATTGGTTTTTATACAGAGAGAAAGGGAGAGAGTTAGAAACATCGATGAGAGAGAGTCATCGATCAGCTGCCTCTTGCACACCCCCTACTGGGGATATGCCTGCAACCAACGTACATGCCCTTGACCGGAATCGAACCCAGGACCCTTCAGTCCCCAAGCCGACGCTCTATCCATTGAGCCAAACCGGTCCCGGCTGAGGTGGGTCTCTTGTAGACAGCATATATATATATATATATATATATATATATATATATATATATATATATATATATATATATATATATAATTTTTTTTATCCATTCAGCCACTCAATATCTTTTTATTGGAGCATTTAGTCCGTTTACGTTTCAAGTTATTACTGAAAGGTATTTGTTTGTAGTAATATCTATTTTTGTGTCTGTGTTCCTCCTTACCTGTTTATTTCTTCTTTTTACAATATTCCCTTTAGCATTTTCTTGCATTGCTGGTTTGGTGGTGATAAACTCCCTTAGCCCTTTTTTGTCTGTGAAGCTCCTGATTTCCCCTTCAATTTTGATTGGTAAGTCTTTCTGGATAGAGTATTCTGGATTCAGTCCTTTGCTTTGCATCACTTTGTGTATATCCTTCCATTCCCTTCTAGCTTGATGTGTTTCTGTTGAGAAATCATTTGATAATCTGATGGGTGTTCCTTTGTAGGTAACTCTCTGTCTCTCTTTCCGCCTTGAAGATTCTCTCTTTGTCGTTGATATTTGCTGTTGAAATTATGATGTGTCTTGGTGTGGGTCTTTTGGGGTTGAGAAACATCAATGCTGAGAGAGAATCATTGATCAGCTACCTTCTGCACACCCCTACTGGGGATCGAAACCCTGACCAGGAATCAAACCGGGACCCCTCAGTCTACAGGCCAACACTCTACCCACTGAGCCACACCAGCTCAGGCAGGAACCCCCACTCTGTAAGGTGGTGGGTCTGGGCCTCACTTGTCACGAAGAGAACGTGGTTGTGACGTGGGCAGGGACTGACGTCCCCGCAGAGGCTCCCCATCCACGGACAGGACAGAGCCACCTGCTGAGGGAGGACCTGTGTCACTCTTACAACTTCCTCCTCAGCTTTCACCTCCCGCCCTGGGCTCGAGGCCTGGGATGGCTGCAAAGACCCCGTTCCTATGGGTCCGGCTCATGGCTCTCCCGACAGGACGTCGCTGGCGGGGTCTGAGCGTGGCCAACACGTGTCACCCGCACAGCTGCGGCTGGGGGAGTGGCGGGAAGTTCTTCCCGCTGGCTAGCCTGAGTCTTGGCTGCTGCAGGAGCTAAAGCACTGAGCTGAGAGGGTGCGCTGTTGGTCAGTAGAAGCTACACTGTTTGCCCCCGGGACCCCATCTTTCCCGCGGAAGCCGGAGGGTGGTTTGCACAGAGCCAAACTCTTCCTCTTAGACTGTGTCCTTGGACACGCAGCTCCTCCCTCCCTCCCTCCCTCCCTCCCTCCCTCCCAGGCACGGCCATAACACCGTGAATAAGACACAGTTCCCAGCACCAACGCACACCGCAGGCTGGCCTGGCCGCTGGCTGCTGGCCGGGGGCCAGGTCACACCCTGATCATCACGGAGGGTTTATTTTTACAGCCAGGAGCCCTCCTTCCGAGGAAGGGCGTCCATGTTGCCCTGACCTCTGCTCAGGGGGCCTCTCGGCTAGCCCAGGTCAGCAAACCGCCAGGGGGCCTCTCCCGCACCAGAGCCTCCCACATCTCATCCCTCTTCACCTCTCGCTGCCAGGCGGGGGCAGGGCTGGCTCTCCCGCAGCCGCCTGGGCCAGGGGTGGAGGGGTGGGGGGCGCTGGGAGCTCTATCCCGGGGAGCAGGGGGCCGTGGGGAGGGAGCCAGGGCCACAGCGCGGCGCTGAGGCCAGTTCCTCCCAGGCCTCCACGTTCCAGGCGAGTCCAAGCTCCCGAAATAGAAGCGGACGGAGAGCACACTCCCGGCTTCGGAGAGGCTGCCGTGTGCCTGGTGCTGGGTGCTGTGTGTGCTCTGTGTGTGCTGGGTGCTGGGTGCGGGGTGTGTGCTCTGTGTGTGCTGGGTGCTGTGTGTGTGTGTGTGCTGGGTGCTGTGTGTGCTCTGTGTGTGCTGGGTGCTGGGTGTGTGCTGTGTGCTGTGTGTGTGTGTGCTGGGTGCTGTGTGTGTGCTGTGTGTGTGCTGTACTGTGTGCTGTGTGCTGTGTGTGTGTGCTGTGTGCATGCTGTGTGTGTGCTGTGTACTGTGTGTGTGCTGTGTACTGTGTATGTGCTGGGTGTGTGCTGGGTACTGGGTGCTGGGTGCTGTGTGTGTGCGATGTGCATGCTGTGTGCTATGTGCATGCTGTGTGCTATGTGCTGGGTGTGTGCTGTGTGCTGTGTGTGGCTGTGTGCTGTGGCTGTGTGTGGCTGGTGTGGCTGTGTGTGGCTGGTGTGGCTGGGTGTGGCTGGGTGTGGCTGGGTGTGGCTGTGTGTGGCTGGTGTGGCTGTGTGTGGCTGGTGTGGCTGGGTGTGGCTGGGTGTGGCTGGGTGTGGCTGTGTGTGGCTGGTGTGGCTGGTGTGGCTGTGTGTGGCTGGTGTGGCTGGGTGTGGCTGGGTGTGGCTGTGTGTGGCTGGTGTGGCTGGGTGTGGCTGGGTGTGCTGGGTGTGTGCTGGGTGTGGCTGGGTGTGGCTGTGTGTGGCTGGGTGTGGCTGGGTGTGGCTGGTGTGGCTGGGTGTGGCTGGGTGTGGCTGGGTGTGGCTGGGTGTGGCTGGGTGTGCTGGGTGTGTGCTGGGTGTGGCTGGGTGTGGCTGTGTGTGGCTGGGTGTGGCTGGGTGTGGCTGGGTGTGGCTGGGTGTGGCTGTGTGTGGCTGTGTGTGGCTGGGTGTGGCTGGGTGTGGCTGTGTGTGGCTGGTGTGGCTGGGTGTGGCTGTGTGTGGCTGGTGTGGCTGGGTGTGGCTGGGTGTGGCTGGGTGTGGCTGGGTGTGGCTGTGTGCTGTGGCTGGGTGTGTGCTGTGTGTGGCTGTGTGCTGTGGCTGGGTGTGGCTGGGTGTGGCTGGGTGTGGCTGTGTGCTGTCAGTTGCTGGGTCTGGGGGTTGGGGTCGGGGCTGGTGGAGAGGAGCCCCGGGAGCAGAGGGGACCAGGAGCCTGGGGCCGGGTGACCTCAGCCTCGGAGCGGCTCCCGCCTCCGCGGTCACTGCCTCTTTAGAAAGAGGTCGGTGCTGTGGTCTGGGCCCGACGGCAGTGACTGAGCGCGGCCCTGGGCGGGGAGGGCGGGGAGGGCGGGGAGGCCCAGGGCTGGCCGGGGCCTGCAGTTGGCCCAAGCTGGGGTGGGATTGGAACCCGGGCAGACGGCAAAGCCCTCCAGTCTCCCCAGTCCTGGAGGCTCCCTCGGGCGCCCAGGGGCACCCCTAAGGGACCCCAACTCCGCCCCCTCCACAGCAGCCCCAGCCACACCGGGCCCCTCGGGCCTGGCAGGCCTCCCACCAAACCCATCTTTAAAAAAAAAAAAAATAATTTATTGATTTTTTTACAGAGAGGAAGGGAGAGGGATAGAGAACTAGAAACATCCATGAAAGAGAATCATCCATCAGCTGCCTCCTGCACACCTCCTACTGGGGATGTGCCCGCAACCAAGGTCCGTGCCCTTGACCGGAATCGAACCCGGGACCCTTCAGTCCGCAAGCCGACGCTCTATCCCCTGAGCCACACTGCTTTAGGCCAAAGCCACCTTAGATATGAGCGACCCTCGCCGTCACGGATTCTGTCCTTATTCTTGTTCCTCTGCTCTTGACTGCCCCTCGCCAGACACGATGTCCAAACAGGAAAGAGCAGCCTTCCTGCTTGGAGACCGGCTTCTGAAGGCTCGGGGACCCCCTCTCCCCCGCCCCCCTTTTTCCAAAGGTTCCCTTCGGTCCGAGGGGGGCTGGGAAGGACGGTAACAGCTCCGGGAGAGGAAGGAAGCGGCCCCGGAGGTGGGCGCTGTCCGGGCTCCGCTCCTCCCGCCCGCGGGCAGCCACCCCGGGCTCCGCAGGCGGCACGGGGTGCAGGGGCCCCCAGGGCGGCTGGAGACCGGCGTCCCAGGGCTCTGCAGGCACCTGTGCCCGGGCAGCCCCTGCTGGGCACAGGGGCTGCGTGTGGGTGAGGCCTTGGGCCTGGAGCCTGCATCCCGGCTCTCAGGAGAGACCAAGGTCCCTCCCCGCCACCCCCACACCATGCAGCTCTGGTTTATTTCATGTCCCTGCTCCCTCCGCCAGCCACGGTCCCATGAGCGTGCCCCCGGAAGGTTCAGAGAGCAGAATGAATGGGTCCTTGTCCCTGAGGGCTGCAGCGTGGGGTCCAGGGTCACATGGACACACCGTTAAGCGACACGCAGGCCAGCACACGGGGGTGAGGAGGGATGAGGGAGGCAGGAGAGTGGGACCAACACGTCCTGCGACCTGAGGTGCCACTGGCCGGCGAACCCAGCCCCACATGGCCACCTGGTGCCCCCAAAAGGCAGGGTCTGGCTCTGGTTCAAGGGACCCTGGTTCTGGGGCTCTGGGGAAGGGGGTTCCCAGGAGCACCCCTGGGCCACTCACTGCACGTCCAGGTGCTTCCTGTCTCCCCGTGGGGGGAAGTGGGGAGTGAGGGGGGGAGGGATGGGGTACCTGGGACGCCTGGGAGAGGCGAGGCCATGGCTGTGGCTGCTGCGAGGTGGCACACACACAGCCCCGGCCCCCCGGACGCCCCCTCCGGCTCTTGCGAGGGGTCCCTCCCGGGAGGCCCCCAGGATGCGAATATTGGGGTAAAGCGGTGAGGCAGGAGGGAGGAGGGGCAGTGTTTGTGAGGCCTGCGGGAGGCCTGGGGCTCCGTCCACCCAGCCAGTCCCTGGCCTTACCCCGACTCCTGCCCGCACGGACCTCCCCACCCCCCAGCACTGAGCAGCCAGGGGTCCGACGGTTTGTGTGTTTCTCCTTTATTGCGATGGGTGACAGCTGCAATGGAGGGGTCGCTCCCCGAGGCCCTGTCTGCATGGGCTGGGGTGCTGGTGGGGCCCCGGGGCCCTGGGCAGCAGGAGGGCAGGCTGATTGGGGGGCAGGGGGTACCAGGGTACATTCCACAGCCCGGCTCTCAGCCCCCTGCCGCTTCCCAGGTCCGGTGGAGGGACACCTGGACGCCTGATGGGGACTGGAAGCTCAGAAGGCAGGGGAGCCTCAGGCTGAGGGCGGCCCGGGGCTGTGGTCCTGCAGCGCCACCTGGGGGCGACCGGGAGGAAGGCCACAGGAGGGGGAGCCAGAGGACTGGCCAGCTCCCCTGGTGGGCGGGCCTCTGGGGAGGAGTCGGGGTCCTCAGGAGAGGGATGGGGGTCGGGGTCCTCCAGGGTACGTGCCCCAGAGGAAACGCCCCAGGTCCTCGGGGAACGCCGGGCGTCTGCTTTCTGTTCCCATCAGTAGACGGGGGTCGGGGGGGGGGGGGGAAACTCCCCCAAAAGCCTGGGCTCCCATGGGAGTGGCCTTGCTGGGGATCCCAGTGGGGAACCCCGTGACCGGAGACACCCACTCCCCACACTTGTCAGAACACTTGTTCTTTTTTAATTTATTGATTTTTTTTAACAGAGAGGAAGGGAGAGAGAGAGAGAGAAAGAGCTAGAGAGAGATCAGCTGCCTCCTGCACGCCCCCCACTGGGGATGTGCCCACAACCAAGGCACATGCCCTTGACCGGAATCGAACCTGGGACCCTTCAGTCCACAGGCCAACGCTCTATCCACTGAGCCAAACTGGTTAGGGCCAAATGCTATTTTTAATAGGCCTGATCTAAACATAGGCAAAACATATATATATAATATATTTTATTGACTTTTTACAGAGAGGGAGAGGGATAGAGTTAGAAACATCGACGAGAAACATCCATCAGCTGCCTCCTGCACACCCCCTACTGGGGATGTGCCCACAACCAAGGTCGATGCCCTTGACCGGAATCGAACCTGGGACCCTTCAGTCCACAGGCCAACGCTCTATCCACTGAGCCAAACTGGTTAGGGCCAAATGCTATTTTTAATAGGCCTGATCTAAACATAGGCAAAACATATATATATAATATATTTTATTGACTTTTTACAGAGAGGGAGAGGGATAGAGTTAGAAACATCGACGAGAAACATCCATCAGCTGCCTCCTGCACACCCCCTACTGGGGATGTGCCCACAACCAAGGTCCATGCCCTTGACCGGAATCGAACCTGGGACCCTTCAGTCTGCAGGCCGACACTCTATCCACTGAGCCACACCGGTCAGGGCAGAACACTTGTTCTCTTAGGAGGCCACACTTACTCCAAGACCCTTCGAATGTTCAAATCGGGGAGGCTGTGGAGTCCACGTTGTATGGGTGAGGGAGGAATGAGCTCAGAGATAAGGGCAGAGCTCCAGAGGGGAGCTGGGGGCGTGGGGCAAGGAGGGCGCCCCGGGTATCGCTGAGGCAGCACCGGGCCTGAGGGACACGCACCTGGGCGCTCTGCCTGAAGCGCTGGAACGGAGGTGGGCATTTCCCGCTGAACCCTGCCGGCTGCACCCTGGCACCGGTGCTCCTTACCAGCAGTCCTCCCGAGAGCCTTCGCTTCTGCTGCATTTCCAGCTGGGACCCCGGCCAGGCCCCTCCAGGGAGCAGGTGAGCCAACAGGAACGTGATGTCTCACAGTCCGGAGGCTGGACGTCCAAGGTCAGGGTGGTGGCAGGGCACATGCCCCCACGGCAGGCTCAATCCCCAGGTGGGGGCGTGCAGGAGGCAGCTGATGGATGATTCTCTCCCTCTAAAAAATGAAAACATATTTTTAAAAATATTTTTTAAAAAGTACCATGAAGAGGCGAGCTAGAGGCTGTGAGACAGTATGAGTATTACATGTGTCTGATAAAGACTTCTCCCTAGACCAGTGGTTGGCAAACCATGGCTCATGAGCTACATGCGGCTCTTTGGCCCCATTTAAAATATATATATATATATATACATATTTTATTGTTTTTTGTTTGTTTGTAAAAAAAAAAACAACAACAAAAAACAGAGAAAGAGAGAGGGATAGAGAGTTAGAATCATCGATCAGCTGCCTCCTGCACATCCCCTACTGGGGATGTGCCCACAACCAGAACATGCCCTTGGCCGGAATCGAACCTGGGACCTTTCAGTCCTCGGGCCCATGCTCTATCCACTGAGCCAAACCGCTTCCGGCCATCTTTGGCCCCTTGAGTGTGGCCCTTCCACAAAATACCATGGCCTGGGCGAGTCTATGGTGAAGAAGTGGCGTTAGAAGTTTAAGTTTAAAAAATGTGGCTCTCCAAAGAAATGTCAGTCGTTGTACTGTTGATATTTGGCTCTGTGGACCGATGAGTTTGCCGACCACGGCTCTAGACTATATAAAGCATGCCTACCCGTTAACTGATAAAAAGATAACCCGGATTGCAGGCGGATCACGAGCATTCTCGTGTTTTCATATTACACAGTGTGTACGACGACTGAAATTTCTTTCGAGAGCCACTTTTTTTTAACTTCAACTATACAGATAGGTACATTGTGATTAACTTAATGAGGGTCCTCCCAAGCTGGCCTTTGCTAAACACTCACGGGGCCAAAGAGCCGCAGATGGCTCTCGAGCCACGGTTTGCCGACCGCTGGTCTAGATTTTCCAGAATCGTCTCCATTTCAAACACAGCCAGCGATGGCCACTCGTGGGCCGGACTTCGGTGCTCCCTCCTATTTAGGGGTGACGCCGAAGGACCCGCTCTGGGGGCTTTATCCACTCACCGACATGGAACTGTTGTCACGTGGAGTTCCGGAGCCGTTGCTTAGCAACGAGCATCTCCTCTGGCCAGCGGGTACCTGCGTCTCCACGCGGCTCTGTAGGCTGCCCTGTACGCAGCGACTCCGGTGAAGGGGACTTGGAAAGTGGCCTCGGAAAGCATCACAACGGCTGGGGGAGGGGACCCAGAAGGGAGGGTCTTTCCTCAGCGGGGGAGGGGTCTTCTGTGGGGCCAGACAGGCCCCCGCTCTGCAAGGAGGCGGGAAGGGGTGCTGGTTTTAAGAGGACAGCTGGGCCGGGACCGGTTTGGCTCAGTGGATAGAGCGTCGGCCTGCGGACTGAAAGGTCCCAGGTTCGATTCCAGGCAAGGGCATGTACTTGGGTTGCGGGCACAACCCCAGTACGGGGGGGGGGGGGTGCAAGAGGCAGCTGATCGATGATTCTCTCTCATCGATGTTTCTAACTCTCTATCTCTCTCCCTTCCTCTCTGTGAAAAATCAATAAAATATATTTTTAAAAATAATAAAAATATTAAAAAAAAAAAAAAAAAAAAAGGACAGCTGGTGTGCTAAGAGTTTGCCCAGAAGGAAGAGAGAGAAGCCTTTGGGATGGAGACACTCCATGAGACACCCCAGGAGGGCTGGGTTTGGAATAACAGGTAGGATGGATGTGCAGAAATGGGAGAACATTCCAGAAGGAAGGGTAGAATCGTAGGATAGGGGGTGCGTGTGCTGCCGTGATGAACAGTGCTAATGGGCACAGTCAGCACAGGGCAAGCTCAGCTTCCTGGATCAGAGAGACCAGGAAGAGAACAGCTAGTTCGTGTGTGTGTGTGTGTGTGTGGAGGGGTTAGGATTCAGGACGCACAGTGAGGACCGGGAGCGAGATTCTGGATGCCGAATCCCAGGCCTCTGTGTGCAGCAGCTGACCTGGGGCCCCGCTGGACCAGGAAGCCACGGGTAATGCTGGCGAGCCTTCCTTGCTTTCGCTTTTTCTTGATACCTCCAGAAAAACATTTCTAGATGAAACAAACATGAAAAGTTAAACTTGTACAATTAAAAAAAAAATCTTCAAAGACATTCTGATTCCATCTAAGGGGCCCTCCGTGTTTGCACCCCCTTGTTTTGGCCCCGGGGGCAACTAAGATCAAGATCTGAGAAGCCCGGTCCTCCTGGGCCCACTGAATGTCCTGGCAACTCTAGGAGGTAGGCACGGTCATGTGACAGGTGAGAAACCGAGGCCCGTCAAGGGCGTGTCTCATGCTCAAGGTCCCAGAGCTCATGTGCAGCAGCACCAGAACTCAAGCCAGCCAAAACCGGTGTGGCTCTGGATAGAGCGTCGGCCTGCAGACTGGAAGGTCCCAGGTTCGATTCCAGTCAAGGGCATGTACCTTGGTTGAGGGCACATCCCCAGTAGGAGGTGTGCAGGAGGCAACGGAATCGATGTTTCTCTCTCATCGATGTTTCTAACTCTCTATCCCTCTCTCTTCCTCATCGATGTTTCTAACTCTCTATCCCTCTCTCTTCCTCTCTGTAAAAAAAAAAAAAAAAAAAAAAAAAAAAACAAGCCAGCATCTGTGACCACCAAGGCCAAGTTCCTTCTGCCAGAGCCTGATTGGTCGGTACACTCCATGGCACACCGAGCTCAGATGGGCCGGCGCTAAATCCTGGAATAACGGTTACCTGCCGACAGGACGTTCCTGGCCCGCGTTCTGCCTGGAGGAGCGGGAGGTAAGAAGATCAGGAAGAACGCTGGGGCCACAAGACGGCTGGTTCTTGTCATCCCGGCGTCTTCGGGGCCATTCTCCTCCCGGAGACCATGCGTGCCCTTGACCCGGCGAGGACCCGGTTTCTGGGGTGCGAGGCGGGAAACGGCATGTCTCTTCTGCTGGCGCTGTCCCCGCAGAGCACAGAGGGCTCTGAACGCAGGGCTGGCGCCTCCTGGGACGGGACGCTGCTGGAGGGGGATGTCCGTCCGCTGTAACTTCCCAAGGCGGCCTCCCCCCACCGGGAAACACCTTGTTGACGCCAGAGAAGAGGGCATTATTGAGTCCGACAGGAAATGGGTGGAGAGTGGGGGCCGCAGGGGGCAGCTGCCATCTCTTAGATGCTCTTCCTTCCCATGTGCAGGACGTGTTGCTATGACAATTGAGAGCTTTGTGTGTGTGTGTGTGTGTGTGTGTGTGTGTGTGTGTTTTTCAGAGTTGGGGGAAAAGGAACCTCAAGAAGGACCCCCCCATGGAGACTCAGCGCAGGTACAAGGTGAAGTGCTATCGGTGAGGCCCATTGACGGTCAGCTCCTTGACTAGGAGACGGTGGTGATGGCCTGCAGCGGGATGTCCCCGTTGTCGTCGTCGTCGTCGTTCTTCTCCTCCTCCTCCCTCTTCAGGATGAGCCGGGAGAGCTTGTGAAGGAACCAGCCGACGTCCTGCGGGTCCTCGGGCCACCGCAGGTAGGGCTGCCGCTGCAGGAACGCGCGGACGGCCTGGTGCCTCCGGAGCTGGAACTGGGACAGCGCGCCCACCACCACCACGACCAGGGCGCCGGCGCCGCCGCGGAGGTCGGCCAGGCTGCGGCTCCGGGCGCAGCCGAAGGCCTCCAGGCACCAGCCGTCCCGCAGGAAGTGCCGGCTCACCACGCACACCACCTTCCTGCTGCTCCACACGGCCGCCTGGATGTTGGCCAGGACGCTCTCGCCCGGCGCAAAGTCCCTCTCCTCAAAGCACAGGCGCAACGGGTTGCGGGCGCCGTACTGGGCGTCCAGGCGGGCCAGCAGGGCGCCCTGCACCCACTCGAAGTCCTTGCCGCTGAAGCACAGGTAGGCATCGTACTTGTAATCGTCGGGCTCTCCGGCCCGGTCCCCCAACAGACGGCTCCGGACCGTCTGGTAGCAGAGGAAGCAGGACCCCCGGAGCTTGGCCACCGCCAGGATGGCCGCGAGGAACAGGGCCACGGCGACGGTGGACAGGACGAAGAGGGAGAAGCGGAGGGCGGCGAGCCTCTCCTCCTCGTCGCAGCCCTCCGTGGACAGCGAGGACAGGGGCGTCCCAGCCAGGGGGCCCGGGTACGAGCAGGACACGTCTTCGGGCGCCCCGAGGAGGGTGACGTTGGTCCGGTTGAGCCACGCGACGAAGGGGCCGAGGTCGCACTCGCAGATGAACTTGTTGTGGGTGACGTCCAGGAAGCGCAGGGACGCGAAGGCCGCGGGGTCCGGGGAGAGGAGCTGGTTCCGGGACACGTCCAGCACCTCGAGGCCGGGCGGGAGGTCGCCGGGGGCGAGGGCGGCCAGCCGGTTGCCGTTGAGGCTGAGCAACCTTGAGGGAAGGCGTCCAGATGTTAACATCGGTAAAGCGGGACACCAGTGATTAAAAATTTGGTCTAGCCCAGACCAGTTTGGCTCAATGGATAGAGCGTCGGCTTGGGGACTGAAAGGTTCCAGGTTCGATTCCGGTCAGGGGCATGTGCCTTGGTTGCGAGCATATCCCCAGTAGTGCAAGAGGCAGCTGATCGATGACTCTCTCTCATCGATGTTTCTAACTCTCTCCCTTCCTCTCTGTACAAAATCAATAAAATATTTTTTTTTAAAAAATTTGGTCTATATAGAGCAACAAAAATGTTCATAGAACGCAAAGATAGTATTGTAATTATATATATATATATTTTTTTTTTAATTTCAACCTAAGTACAATTTACAAATATAATAAATAAATAAAAATTATGTATAGTCGTTAAGTGTCACTTTCAAGGACGGGGTGCTAGACTTTTTGCCGCCACTATAACATAGAAATAATACGAGTGCTGTCTGCTACAAATTCAAGAAAATTTATGAAATAATTTAGGTAATTGATTTATTTATCTGAATAGCTGAATAGCTGATTTGTAATGACATCACTTGTTTAACGAGCTTACTAGCACGCAGTACGATGTGTATCGTCTGAGAGAGAGTTACAAAACGTTTTCGTCGTTGCCAATCCCCCAAAATGCCACTGTTCATGAAGTCCAAACAATGGTGGTCGAATGCTAACAACCGATCAACCATGCGAACTTTGATAAGCAGTTCTCAATAATCGGTTCCCAACCATTATTTGTTGTTATTAAAGTTTAACATTATAAAACAAACAAAAATAATATGAAACTCCTATCCTGGCTACATAGCCCCACGGCCGCCGAAAACCATCTATTCCCTTCCCGTTCTCCCGCCATTCCCTAGCTTGTCGTGCATTCTTTCCAAAAATGGGGACTTTTTTTTTTTTAATTTATTGATTTTTTACAGAGAGGAAGAGAGAGGGATAGAAAGCTAGAAACATCGATGCGAAAGAAGCATCCATCAGCTGCCTCTTGCACACCCCCTACTGGGGATGTGCCCGCAACCACGGTACATGCCCTTGACTGGGATCAAACCCGGGACCTTTCAGTCCGCAGACCGACGCTCTATCCACTGAGCCAAACCGGTTTCGGCAAATCGGGATGTGGGACCAATTGTTAGAAATCGGGACCGTCCCGCCAAAAGAAGGACATCTATCGTCACCTTACCTTAGGGCGACCAGATGGCTGAACACGCCGGGCGGGAGGAAGGTCAGGTAGTTGTTGTTCAGGAAGAGGCGCTGCAGGCGGGCCAGCCCCTGGAAGACGTCCCAGCAGGACCCCGTCTCCCAGGCCAGCTGCAGCATGTTCTCCCCCAGGAAGAGCTGCTCCAAGCTGGGGCTCCCCACCGGCCGGGGGGCGGCGGCGGCGGCGCACAGGGACAGGCGGTTCTGGTTGAGGACGAGAACCTGGAGCTGGGGGATCTGGAACAGGGCGTAGAGCTCGTCCACCCGCTCCAGCCGGTTCTCCGACAGCTGCACGAAGCTGGCCTCGAACCCGGCGCTGGGCAGCGTCACCAGCTTGTTGCCCCCCAGGTAGAGGGTGGGGATGCTCGGGACGAAGCTGACGGTCTTCAGGGCGTTGTCCCGGAGGTCCAGGGTCTGCAGGCTCCGCAGGGACCGGAACGTCCGGGCCTGGACCACCCCGATGTGGTTCCTCTGCAGGTCGATGTAGGCCACGCTGGGCAGGCCGTCGAAGCTGGGGTCGTACAGTTCCCCCAGGAGGTTGAAGGACAGGTTGAGGACCCGGAGGCTGTCCAGCCCGTAGAAGGCCTGGCGGGCGATCGTGTTGACCTTGTTGTGGGCCAGGTTCAGGAGCCTCAGCGCCCCGAGGCTCTCGAAGAGCCGGGAGCCCAGGGCGAAGACGGAGCCGTGCGAGAGGTCCAGGCGTCGCAGCGAGCTGCGGGCCAGGCCGGCGAAGGTGCGCCGGTCGGGGTCCTTGATGTTCTGGAAGCCGAACCCGGGACCCATGACGTGCCAGGCGAGAAGCAGGGAGGCGATCGGGGTGCCGTTGAGGGCGCCGGTGAAGTTCCGCACGAGGTCCACGCTCCAGCCGTTCCTGGACACGTCGAGGGTGTCCAGGACCATGTCCCTGAGCGGGTTCCTGCACGCGGCCCAGTCCACGGAGACTCTGTAGTACAGGTTGGTGGCAGCGAGGCCCAGGAAGGACAGCTCCCTCCCTCGGAGGGGCTGGAGGTCCCGCTCGCACAGGACGGGGACGTCGTTGAGGGAGAAGTCGATGGACGTCAGGGCGTTCAGCTCCCGGAAGGAAGCGGGGAGGGAGAGGCTGTGGATCTGGTTCTTGGACAGGTCCAGGTGGCTCAGTGACGGCAGGTTTCTGAAGTGGCCGTCCCTGAGCACGGCCTCGGAGAGCCCGCAATAGAAGAGCCGGAGCTCAAACAGACGGGGCAGCCCCTGGAAGGCGTCCGGGTGCAGCGAGGCTAGCGTGCTGTGACCCAAGTCCAGCACCCGGAGGTTGGGCAGGTTCCGGAAGGCGGCCCGGCCCACGGTGAAGGCGGTGAGCTGCGTCCCCAGCTCCAGCAGCTCCAGCCGCTCCAGGACGGGGAAGGACGTGGCCGTGACGGCCCGGATGTAGTTGAAGCTCAGCAGGAGGCGCTCCGTGGAGTCGGGGACCGGGGGCACCCGGGTGAGGTTACAGGAACGGTACAGGGCGATGCGACCGTCCGAGGAGCAGGGGGAGATGCTGAGCACGGGGCTGGCCAGCAGCACGGTTCCCAAGAGAAGGTCAAGGTGATTTCCCATGATCCTAGGGAGAAGAAGGGAGGACAGGGAGAACATAGCTCTCTAAGCCCCAGGCATGGCACATGGGTCTTTTTTATTTTTTTAAATATATATTTTATTGATGTTTTACAGAGAGGAAGGGAGAGGGATAGAGCGTTAGGAACATCGATGAGAGAGAATCATCCATCAGCTGCCTCCTGCACACCCCCCACTTGGGGATATGCCCGCAACCACAGTACATGCCCTTGACCGGTATCAAACCTGGGACCTGTCAGTCCGCAGGACGACGCTCTATCCACTGAGCCACACCGGTTTCGGCAGCACACGGGTCTTTAGAATTTGTGCTCTGATACCATATGCCTGTGGCTCTCTTAGCCCAGCGGTCAGCACTCATTAGTCAGCAGAGCCAAACATCAACAGCACAACGATTGAAATTTCTTTGGAGAGCCACATGTTTTAAACTTACATTGTGATGAACTTAATTAGGGTCCCCCTAAGCTGGCCTTTGCTAAACACTCAAGGGGCCAAAGAGCCATTTGCTGACCGCTTTGACCCTCTGGCTGCTGGCTCCCTGCGGTGGACGGTATGTTCTGGTGCAGAGAGCGCTGTTCCCACCGGCTTCCTATCACTTGTTTTTCGTTTCCCACACCCCGAGGCGGGCTCCCTGCTTTGAGGTCATGGACCCCCGAGAGGGGCCGAAGATAGCTCTGACCCCTCGCCTCCCAAACAGGCACTTTTGCACCAGCAACCAAGTTTTGTACCCAATGTCAGAGGGTTCACTGACCTCCTGGAGCCCGCCCCGTCCACCCTCAGTGGTCGGCAAACCGCGGCTCGAGAGCCACATGCGGCTCTTTGGCCCCTTGAGTGTTTAGCAAAGGCCAGCTCAGGAGTTCCCTAATTCAGTTAATCACAATGTACCTACCTAGATAGTTTAAGAAATTTGGCACCTTGCCGAGACCAGTTTGGCTCAGTGGATAGAGCAGCAGCCTGCAGAATGAAAGGTCCCAGGTTCGATTCTGGTCAAGGGCATGGACCTTGGTTGTGGGCACATCCCCAGTGGAATGTGTGCAGGAGGTAGCTGATTGATGTTTCTAGCTCTCTATCCCTCTCCTTCCTCTCTGTAAAAAAATCAATAAAATATATTTTTTAAAGGGGGGGGGGGGTTTTGGAATGGAGGCTTGAGGACAAATATGTGATGCCTTAATCAATAAAGAAACTAATAAAAAAAAATAACCCAATTGTTTATTCAAAATTAAAAAAAAAACTTGATAAAAATTATCTATGAAAATGTTAGATGCAAATGTCCTATGATTAGCATTTCTACTTCTAGGAATTTATTGTACAGATGTCCTTACACATGTATGAAATGTTACCGATATAAAAAAATTTTAAATCCTAAAAAAAAAAAAAAAAATGTCAATGATGAGAGTCATTGATTGGCTGCCTCCTGCACATCCCACAGAGGGGATCAAGCCCATAACCCAGGCCTGTGCCCTGACCGGGAATCGAACCAGGACCTCCTGGTTCATTGGTTGACATTCAACCACGGAGCCATGCCGGGCGTTCAGATTTCATTTTTAACCATAGTGGACAAATATTAGCTTCAGGTGTACAATATGGCGACTCAACATTTAGTTACCTGACCCCCTGGTCACCACAATCAGCCGCGTAGCCATCTGTCAGGGTGCACGGTTATTATAACTTTATTAACTGCATTCTCTGTGCTGCACCTGACATCCCGTGACTTATTTTATGACGGGGAGCAGAGCTGCTCTCCCCAGGATGCCGTGAAGATGATGTATTTTCGTCCTTACCTCCTTGCGCTCACACAAGCCGCCATGGACAGGGTCTCCCTCCCCCTCGGCCCCGGTGGTGTCAGGACTCCTGGTCCCGAGACGGCAGAACCCCACGCAGGGACGGTGGCGGCCAGTGTTTTCCGTGAACCAGGAAACGGGCATTCAGCTGCCTAAAGAGAAACAGGAAATCCAATTAAGAGGATGAAACAGAAAAACAGCACGTGTTTTCCTTACCGCACAGCAGTTCTCTTTGCAGGAGGATTTAAAAACTTAGGTGTGTCTCTTACTGAGCGGAATTAAAAAAAAAAAAATACATTTCTTTATTGATTTCGGAGAGGAAGGGAGAAGGGGGGAGATAGAAACAGCAATGATGAGAGAGAATCATGGATCGGCTGCCTCCTGCACACCCCTTACTGGGGATGGAGCCTGCAATCCAGGCATGTGCCCTTGACCAGAATCGAACCTAGGACTCCCCAGGCTGATGCTCTATCCACTGAGCCAAGCCGGCTAGGGCTGTTGAGTGGAATTCTAATGGGCAAAGATCAAGGCCATTTTGCAAGGCAGGGCCTGTGGCACCTCTGAGCTGAGGGGGTGCCAGGCCCCGCTCTGCTTCACAAGGTGGGCATCTACACCGGCAAATCAAAAGGGCAGCTTTCTCCCCTGTCGCCTCAAGGTGGACAATTTGCATATTAACCTTTTATTATGTAGGATATACACTGACTAATCGGATTATGGTGTGTTCAGAGATTATCATCATCTGGCCACTCAGTGTGAGGCTCCATTGTGTCTTGCTTGCTTAACACATTGTGGACCGGTAGTTGTATTGCTAACGTTACCCAGTGGCCAGGTAAGTTTCTACTGAACGAGGACAAAAAACATTTTACATGAATGCCAAAGGCACGCTTTACAATGAAATACCCACTGCGTTTTGAAGTTGCGTGCCACATGTCCTTACAAGCTAGTTATCTTATTTAAAGAATTTTCATGATTGGGCCACAAGCTTTACAACAGGAAACACTAGAATTCTCGAAATCCATCCATGTGTTCAGTACACAGGCACCAAAGGATTCTAGGCCGGTGGCTCTCAACCTTTCTTTTTTTTTTTTTTTTTTAATATATTTTATTGATTTTACACAGAGAGGAATTGAGAGGGATAGAGAGTTAGAAACGTCGATGAGAGAGATACATCGACCAGCTGCCTCTTGCGCACCCTCTACCGGGGGTGTGCCCGCAACCAAGGTACGTGCCCCTGACCGGAATCGAACCTGGGACCTTTCAGTCCGCAGGCCGACGCTCTATCCACTGAGCCACACCGGTCTTGGCGGCTCTCAACCTTTCTAATGCTACTTCCTACCTGTAATTCTGATCTTAGGCTCCACAGTCTAACACTGCTAGCCGGGTCGCCTAAGACCATCGGAAAACACAGATAATTTACATTACGATTCATTCACAGTAGCAAAATCACAGTTATGAGGTAGCCACGGAAATAATGTTATGGTCGGGGGTCGCCATGACATGAGGAGCTGTATGAAAGTGCTGCGATGTTAGGAAGGTTGAGAACCACTGGGTTGTAGGCAGTGGCACCTCCCCCGGAACGTATTCCTTCTAGAAACCACTGAAGGGGGACCACGAAGGGTGGAGCTGGTGCTCCTGTGGCCCGCACCCCTGGGACATTCTGTGCAAGCAGCCCCGATGGTCCCCAGCACCTGCAGGAGGGGTCCCCCAGAACCACGAGCACCAAGCACAGCAGCCAGAGGCACTGATGGTGTCCTAGACGGGATGCTGAAAACCCAAATGCACGCTTCATACAAAACCCAAAAGCACCTGATGCAAAGGAAGAATCCCTTTCGGGAGAGAATTGAACACACACAACCAGCACGCCACATTCCAAATCCTTGGGGCCTGGCCGGTGTGGCTCAGGGGTTCAGCAGCGACCTAGGAACCAGGAGGTCATGGTTCGATTCCCGGTCAAGGCACAGGCCTAGGTGGCAGGCTTGATCGCCAGTGGGGAGCATGCAGGAGGCAGCCAATTGATAATTCTCATCATTGATGTTTCTATCTCTCTCCCCATTTCTGTTCCTCTCTGGAATCAATAAAAATATATTTGGGGAGAAAAAAATTTTTTTAATCTCTGGTGAGAAATAGCTCACCAATGAATTGCACATCTAGACCCTGTTCAGGTCCAGGCACCAATATTCACAATTAGAGGGTTCCTAGCGGCTCTGCTAGGCTTCCCAAATGTATAATAACTAGGCCAACGCTGGCGTGCGGACGGGCACAGCAAAGTGCCAGGAAAGATGGGCAGCTGCAAGGCCGGAGCCAGAGCAGCCGGGAGCCGGGGGTCCCAGAATACATCCCTAAAAGTGACCCAGGGACAGTGTGCTCAGAGCAGCAGGAATAATCTGGATGGTGGTGCAAAGTGGGAGCAGGTGGGTGGGTGGAGGCGGGGGGCGGGAGGGGGGAGCGGGGGGCGGACGGGGAAAAGAAACCTTACTAAACTGTGATCTGCCAGAGGATGGAAATGGGAGAAGAGATTAGAAAACACTTGAGAACCTTCCTGGCAGGAATCTGGAGTCTGAAGGCACCAAGAGGAACCTGCTTGTAGGGAGAGGGGGGGAAAAGGGGATCAAATCAAGCCAGCTCTGCAGCTGTGGAGACACCCGCTGGTGGGGGTGGAGGAGGGAGGGAGGGGAGAGGGCGGGGGGCCAGCAGGAGTGGCCCTGGTCTCGGTGCACGCTGGGTGCAGGAGAGGAAAGACGATTCCATGGGCTGCACCCAGGGACCAGGTGCAGGGCCAGGCCGGGCTGGGGACCCCACCCCTGCTGGCAGCCCCGGTCCTGCCCGGTGCCCAGGTTCCGTGCCCGCAGGGAGGCTTATGGAGCACGGGAACCGCCCTGGGCAGGCTGCCCGGTGGCTGAGCCCCTGCTGAGTGAGGTGGAGCCAGCCAGAGACTTGGCTGGACTTCCCGTGGGTGTGACTGCCTGGGATCCTGGCAGACGCCTTGGGCTGGGCCCGGTTGCAGGCGTGACTCAGTGGTGAAGCATCGACCTAAGAACCAGGAGGTCAGGGTTCGATTCTGGGTCAGGGCGCATGCCTGGGTTACAGGCTCCATCCCCAGTGGGGGGGGTGCAGGAGGCAGGCGATCCATGATTCTCTCTCATCATAGATGTTTCTGTCTCCTTCTCCCTCTTCCTCCATCTCTGAGATCAATAAAAATATATGGAAGAAGGAAGGAAGGAAGGAAGGAAGGAAGGAAGGAAGGAAGGAAGGAAGGAAGGAAGGAAGGAAGGAAGGAAGGAAGGAAGGAAGGAAGGAAGGAAGGAAAGGAAAGGAGGGAGGGAGGGAGGGAGGGAGGGAGGGAGGGAGGAAAGGACCCTGGGCTGCAAGAGGGGGAACCTGGGCTCCAGCCTCCTCCACCATCTGGGTCCCCGGACAAGGCACGTCCCTTGTCCCGTGTCTGTGTGCGGACAGCGGCGTGTGTGAGCTGGGATGGGCCCATGACGTCTGATGAGCCGTGCCCAGCGCTGTGACGGCAGCCAGACCCGGGCACGCTCCTGCGAGCACCCTCATCACCCTCCCTCTTGGCAAGTGTACAAGTCTGTCCGGGAACATGGTGAAGGTATCTAAGAAGATGACGGATGTACCAATACAATGAATTTCTAAAATATATGCCCAGGCCTTCTTCAGTAGATGCTTTGGGGGCAGATAATATTTTGAGGGTGGGAATCCCCGCCCTTTTCCTCTAGATCACCAACTTACACCAATTTATACACAAAAACAAATTCAAAATGGATACAGGACTTAAACATAAGACAGGAAGCCATAAAAATACGAGTGGAATCCACAGGCATTAAAATCGCAGGCATATGCGGAAAGAACTTTGTAAATTGTGCTGCTATGAACATAAGGGTGCATATATCCTTTGCTACTATTGCTACTAGGGCAATGGAAGCTAAAGAGAAAATAAACAAATGGGACCACATCAAAATAAAAAGCTTTTTCACAGCAAAAGAAACCATCAACAAAAACAACAAGAAAGCCCACTGCATGGGAAAACATAAACACTGATAAAGGTTTAATCTCCAACATCTACAGACAGCTTATACAACTTAATAAAAGGAAGATAAATGATCCAATAAAAAAAATATAGGAAACAGACCTGAACAGAATCTTTTTGAAAGAAGACAGAAGGAAGGCCAAGAGCCACATTAAAACCTGCTCAAAGTCACTAATTACCCGAGAGATGCAAATCAAAACGACAATGTGGTATCATCTCAAACCTGTCAGAATGGCTATTACCAACAAATCAACAAACGACAAGTGCTGGTGAGGATGCAGAGAAAAAGGAACCCTCGTGCACTGCTGGTGGGAACGCAGGCTGGCGCAGCCACTGTGGAGAACAGTATTTCCTCAAAAAACTGAAAATGGAACTCCCATTTGACCCAGTGATCCCACTCCTAGGAATATATCCTAAGAAACTAGAATCACCAATCAAAAAGGATATATGCACTCTTATGTTCATAGCAGCACAATTTACAACAGCATGGATTTGGAAACAGCTCACTTGTGGATAATAAAGAACATTATAAGCTGATGAACAAAAAGATACAGAGTCAGTAAAGCATCAAACAGACTGTCAAATTACAGCGGGAAGGTTAGGGGAGAGGTGGGGGAGACAAGAGATCAACTGAAAGTCTTGTATGCATGCCGATAAGCATAACCAGTGGTCTCAAGACACTGGGGGGTGAGGGAATACATGGGAATAGGGTAGGAGGGGACAATAGGAAAATATGTACCCATATAATACCTTAATTTAAAAAAATGAAAACAGCCGAGACCGGTTTGGCTCAATGGATAGAGTGTCGGCTTGGGGACTGAGGGGTCCCGGGTTCGATTCCAGTCAGCGGCATGTACCTTGGTTGCGGGCACATCCCCAGTAGGGGGTGTGCAAGAGGCAGCTGATCGATGACTCTCTCATCGATGTTTCTAACTATCTTTCTCCCTTCCTCTCTGTACAAAATCAATAAAATATATTTAAAAAAATAAAATAAAATAAAAAAATGAAAACAACAACAAAAAGAAAACATAACACTTTTTTTTCCCCCTGGGCATAACACTTCTTAATATATTTGCACCCAAACAGGGAGCACCAAAATATATAAAACAACTACTCACAGAACTAAACGGAGAAACTGATCAAAACGCAATCATAGTTGGAGACCTTAATACTCCATTGACAGCTCTAGACAGATCAACCAAACAGAAAATCGATAAAGAAATATCGGCTTAAATGAAACACTAGACCAAATGGACAAAACGGACACGTACATAACCTGTCCTCCCGGAATATCAGATTCTACATTTTCCTCCAGCGCACAGGGAACATTCTGGAGGACAGATCATATGCTGGGTCACAGAACAAGAACCAAGAAATTCAAAAAGGCTGAGAGGATACCAAGCAAGTTTCCTGACTTTGAAATTAGAAAAGGAAGTCAAGAAACCCACAAAAACAGAGATTAAACCACATGGCGCTAAAAATGTCTGGGTCAGCCGAAACCGGTGTGGCTCAGTGGATAGAGCGTCAGTCTGCAGACTGAAAGGTCCCAGGTTCGATTCCGGTCAAGGGCATGTGCATTGGTTGCGGGCACATGCCCAGTAGGGGTTGTCCAAGAGGCAGCTGGTCGATGTTTCTCTCTGATCGATGTTTCTAGCTCTCTATCTCTCTCCCTTCCTCTCTGTAAAAAAATCAATTAAAAAAATTTTTTTAAATGTCTGGGTCAGAGAAGAAATTAAAAAAAAAAATGAGATCAAAAGATATATGGAGCCAAACGGGAATGGTGCCACAACACAGCCAAACCTCTGGGATGCAGCCGAAGCTGCAATAAGAGAAAGTTCCTGTCATTATGAGCCTAGCTCAAGAAACAAGAGAAACCCCAGTAAAAACCTGACAGCACATCGTAAAGCACTAGAAAAAGAGAAAAGGAAATAATAAACAGAGCAGAATTAAACGAGAGAGAACAAAAAGACGACACAAAAAAAAATCAATAAGACACAGAGCTGTTTCTTTTTTCTTTACTTTTTTTTAAAATATATTTTATTGATTTTGTACAGAGAGGAAGGGAGAGGGATAGAGAGTTAGAAACATCGATGGGAGTCATCGATCAGCTGCCTCTTGCACACCCCCTACTGGGGATGTGCCCGCAACCAAGGTACATGCCCTTGATTGGAATAGAACCCGGGACCCTTCAGTCCCCAAGCCGACGCTCTATCCATTGAGCCAAACCGGTTTTGGCCAGAGCTGTTTCTTTGTGAAGATTAATAAAAAATGGCCAAACCCCTGGCTAGACTCACAAAGAGAAAAAGGGAACAGACCCATATAAACAAAATCACAAATGAGGAAACATCACCTCAGAAATCACAGATGTACAAAGGATCAGACTAGCATATTGTGAAAGACTATATGCCACCATCTTCAATAACCTAGAACCGTGGTTGGCAAACTTATTAGTCCACAGAGCCAAATATCAACAGGACACCGATTGAAATTTTTTTGGAGAGCCAAATTTTTTTAAAACTTAAACTATATAGGGAGGTACATTGTTATTAACTTAATTTGGGGACTCCTAAGCTGGCCTTTGCTAAAAACTCAAGGCACTAAAGAGCCACATGTGGCTTGCCAGATGCAGTTTGCTGACCACTGACCTAGAAGGGATGAGTTCCTAGAAATATATAACCGTCATAGACTAAATCATGAAGAACGGGAAAATCTAAATAGACCGATCAGCTGTGAGGAAATGGAAATAACCATCAAAAATCTCCCCAAAATCTCCCCAAAAGTTCAGAACCAGAGGGCATCACCAGCAAATTCTACCAAACATTCAAAGAAGAATTAAAACCTATCCTTTTCCAACTCTCACCCCCCAAAAAAAATCGAAGAAGAGGCAATACTTTCTAACCCATTCTACGAGGCCAATATCACCCTGATACCAAAACCTGGTAAAGTTCACACACAAAAAAAAACTGTAGACCAGCATCCCCGATAAATACAGATGCAGAAATCCTAAACAAAACACTAGCAGATAGAGTACAACGGTCCATCCAAAAAATAATGCATCACCATCAAGTGGGATTCATTGCATGGCACACGGATGGTTCAACATTTGCAAATCAATCACATAATACACCACATTAGCAAAAGAAAGCATAAACAAAGATGATCTTAAATACAATCATATTCATCTTATACATAGAAAAAGCATGTGATGAGACACAACATCAGTTTATGATGAAAGCACTCAATAAAATAGGAATAGAAAAAAAACTACCTCAAAATAATAAAGGCCATCCTATACAATAAAGAGGTAATATGATATGCAAATTGATCATCACTCCAACACACAAGACTGTCACCCCCGTGTAGTCAAAGATGGTTGCCCCTTTGTGGACACAAGATGGCCGCCACAAGATGGCCAGCAGGGGAGGGCAGTTGTGGGCGATCAGGCAAGCCGGGGAGGGAAGCTGAGAGGGACCAGGCCTGCAAGGGAGGGCAGTTGGGGGGGACCCAGGCCTGCAGAGGAGGACAGTTGGGGGCAACCAGGCTGGCAGGGGTGGGCAGTAAGAGGTGGCCAGTATGGCAGGGGAGGCCAGTTAGGGACAAGTGGGCTGGCAGGGGAGCAGTTAGGCATTGATCAGGCTGGCATGGAACGTTTAGGGGGTGATCAGGCTGAAGTGGTTAGAGGCAATCAGGCAGGCAGGCAGGCAGTTGAGAGGCAGAAATCCTGGATTGTAAGAGGAATGTCCCAGATTGGAGAGAGTGCAGGCTGGGCTGAGGGATACACCCCCCCCCCCAATGCATGAATTTCATACACCGGGCCTCTAGTATATGATAAACCCTCAGCTGATATCATACTCAATGGCGAAAACCTGAAAGCTTTTCCCCCTAAGATCAGGAACAAGACAAGAATGTCCACTCTCTCCACTCTTATTCAGCAGAGTGCTGGAAGTCCTAGCCAAAGCAATAAAACAAGAGGAAGAAATAAAAGGCATCCAAACGGGAAAAAAAGAAATCAAACTGTCACTTTTTGTACTTAGAAAACCCTAAAGACTCTATAAAAAAACAAACAACCTATTAGAAACAATAAACAAATAGTGTCAAGTTGCAGGATACAAAATCAATGTGCAAACATCCATCACCTTCCTGTATGCGAACAACAAAACTTCAGACAAAGAAATGGAAAAGAACACACAATTCCTTTTGTAATAGCAACAAAAAGAATAAAATACCTAGGAATAAACTTTACAAAGAATACAAAAGACCTTTATACTGAAAATCACAATGCATTATTATTAATAAAAGAGATTGAAAAAGACACGACAAAATGTAAAAATATAACGTGTTCATGGATTGAAAGAATCAACCTGGTTAAAATGGCCATATTGCCCAAAGCCATGCACAGATTTAATGCAATTCCCCCATGTCATTTTTTTTAAAAAAGAAATATTATAGAATTCATCAGATTTGTATGGGACCACAAAAGACCCCAAATAGCCAAAGCAATTCTGAGAGAAAATAATGAAGCTGGAGGCATCATGCTACCTGACTTCAAATTATACTACAGAGCTACGATAATCAAAACAGCATGGTATTGGCAGAGAAACAGACACACAGGTCAATGGGACAGAACAGATCCAGCTATAAAACCACATGTATACGAACAGGTAATTTTCTACAAAGGAGCCAGAAATGCACATTGGAGTCAAGACAGTCTCTTCAATAAATGGTGCTGGAAACACGGAAAGCCACATGCGAAGGAATGAAGCTGGATTGCAGTTTGTCCCCATGGACAAAAATTAACTCAAAATGGGGCCAAGGCCTACACGTAAGACTGGAAACAGTAAGTTACATAGAAAAAAATATAGGTGCCAAACGCATAGACCTGGGACATAGAGAACATTTTATGAACTTGACCCCAAAGGCAAGGGAAGTGAAGGCAAAAAATAGCTCTGGCTGGTTTGGCTCAGTGGATAGAGCCTCGGCCTGCGGACTGAAGAGTCCCAGGTTCGAATCCATCAAGGGATTGATTACTGTAACTCTGTGCAGGTTGTGGGCTCATCCCCAGTAGAGAGTGTGCAAGAGGCAGCCGATCAATGACTTTCTCTCATCATTGATGTTTCTCTCTCTCCCCCTCCCTTCCTCTCTGAAATCAATAAAAATATATATTTTTTTTTTAAAAAGGCAAAAACAGACGAATGGGACCATATCAAACTAAGAAGTTTCTACACAGCAAAGAAAAGGAAAACAGAACAGACAGGCAGCCAACCAGATGGGAGATGACATTTGCAAACAGGAGCTCCGATAAAGGTGTCGTTTCCAAAATATTTTAAAAACTAATAAAACTCAACACCAAACAAACGATCCAATCAACAAGTGGGCAGAGGACCTGAAAACACACCTCTCCCAAGAAGACAAACAGCCAATTGATGTATGGAAAGCTGTTCCACCTCACAGGCAATCAGGGAAATGCAAATCAAAACTACAACGAGCTACCACCTCACACCTGCCAGCGCGGCCATTATCAACCAGATAAGCAGCAATGAGTGCCGGAGAGGCTGGGGGCAGAGGGAACCTCAGCCCCTGCTGGCGGGAATGCAGGCTGGTACAACCGCCATGGAAAGCAGGCTGGCCATTCCTCACAAGATTCAACACAGAGCTGCCACCCGACCCACAACCCCACTCCTGGGTATGTACCCGGAAAACTCCAAATCATTTATACGCAAAGATATGTGCCCTCCGCCCTCACCGGTGTGGCTCGGTGCATAGAGCATCGGCCTGCAGACTATAGGGTCCCAGGTTCGATTCGGGTCAAGGGCATGTACCTTGCTTGCGGGCACGTCCCCAGTGGGGGGGAGGGGGTGCAGGAGGCAGCTGATGGATGTTTCTCTCTCATTGATGTTTCTAACTCTCTATCATCCCTCTTTCTTCCTCTCTGTAAAAAATCAATAAAATATATTTTTTTAAAAAAAACAAAACACAAAAACAACCTGGTCAGGGCGGCAGAGGACATAAGAGTGACAGGAGACAGGGAAAGGAGGCAGGGAGACAGGGTTGTATGTGGAGGGTGGCGAGTCCCCAGCTTGTCCGGAGCTTCCCATGAGCCCCGGGCTTCAGACTCTGGTCCTGCCCGTGGTGCCCACCGCCTCTGAGGCTGGGAGCTCGGGGCCCTCCGCAGCCCGGCCAGCCGTCTCTCCACCAGCAGGTGATGCCACAGGTTTTCCCACTTCCCGGCGCTGGGTCCGTCTCCCCCCCACCTAAACCTGGAAGCTTCTGAAGGGCAGGCACAGTGCCCCCGCCGTGAGCTGGTCCCCTGCAGCTGAGCACCCCGGCCTGCACAGTGTGTGTGTGTGGGGGGGGGGTCTGCAAACCCAGCGTGGGGACCCCCAAAGCTCGAGGCCCGACCCAAGACATAGATCTGCCGTCCGCGTTCTCTCTCACAAAAACAAACATAAAACAGACACACCGGGACCCAGTAAACAGGCATCCCAGAGGCAAGCAAACAGGCCTGTTTTGGTTTCACACTCAGCAACGCCAACTTCCCCTGCAGGGTCAGCAGGGTCAGCCAGGCGGCTCTGGACCCGATTCCTCCGACACAAACCAAACCAGGCGGCTGTGCAGCCAGGCGAGGGGGGACGCCCAAGGGGTGACCCTGGGACATCATCGCTCAGGATGGGGGTGCCAGGCAGGCCCCATGCCCAGGGGTGGCCACACGGATTGCCTGATTAGGACTTCGGCCTGGGCTCTCCCCACAGCCCCGCCACCGAGGGGCTGGCTCCCTCGGACCCTGAGCGGCTGCTGGCCCCTGGGCTCGGGGCACAGGGCATGGCGGGCCCAGCCAGGGGGTCCAGGAAACCTTGGGCCAGCTCAGGGCTACGACTGGCTAGGGCAGTAGTCGGCAAACTGCGTCTCGCGAGAGCCACATGCGGCTCTTTGGCCCCTTGAGACTTTCGCAGAGGCCAGCTTAGGAGTATACGCGAATTAAGTTCATCACAATGTGCCTACCTAGATAGTTGAAGTGTAAAAAATGTGGCTCTCCAAAGAAATGTCAATCGTTGTCCTGTTGGTATGTGGCTCCGTGGACTGATGAGTTTGCCGACCACTGGGCTAGGGCCTGGCGGCTCCCCAGGCAGCTGACCAGTGGCCCCATATCATCTCGGGACCTCGCTCAGGTCCCCGAGCGAGAGGATGGCGTCCCAGAGGCACTCGGCTCCACCAGGCACGGCCCTGGCCCGGCCATCGCTCAGCAGAGGACATGGGGCTGGCCAGGGCGTCCCAAGCTTAGGGGACTGTCCCTCCCCGCCACAGGGAGAGCCCCACCATCCATGCTCCCCGTGGCCTCAGCAGCCTCCTGGGACCCGCCTCACCCCAAGCCCAGCAGCCGAGCCCACCCTCCCCCCAGCAGCGGGCCCCGGGTCCCAGCTGTCACCTCATCCACGTCTTATTTTTTTAAGTACAAAGGCCAACCCTGCCTGCCTGGAGCCTCTACCCTGCTCTACCTGGGCCAGGGGTGGGGGTTACATACAAGCCCCGGCACTTTGGGGTCCCCCTGGCCCAGCTGGGGTGCTGGCTCCCTCTCTGGGGAGAGAGCGGGCCCACCTGCCACCCCCAGGTGCGGAGGGAAGGCCTGGTAGAGGGTGCCCACGTGGGAAAGCCAGGATTCCCACAGCTGAGCTCCCTGGGTCCTGCGCTCCCCTCCCCGCCACGGGCCCCCAACACCGCCCAGGAGCCCCCAACACCCCCACGGGGCCCCCAACACCGCTATGGGACCCCCAACACCACCTGGGGCCCCCAACACCGCCCTGGAGCCCCCAACACCGCCTAGGGGCCCCCAACACCCCCACGGGGCCCCCAACACCGCTACGGGACCCCCAACACCACCCGGGGCCCCCAACACCGCCCTGGAGCCCCCAACACCGCCTAGGGGCCCCCAACACCCCCACGGGACCCCCAACACCCCCACGGGACCCCCAACACCGCCACGGGGCCCCCAACACCACCCAGGAGCCCCCAACACCGCCTAGGGGCCCCCAACACCCCCACGGGACCCCCACGGGACTCCCAACACCGCACAGGGGCCCCCAACACCGCCCAGGGACCCTCAACACCGCCACGGGACCCCCAACACCGCCCAGGAACCCCAACACCACCCAGGGCCCCCCGCCACGAGACCCCCGGGTCGGGGCAGAGCGCGGTCAGACGTGGGACGCCCCGTGCAGGGGGCGGGGGGCTAGAAAGAGCCCAAATCGCCCCAGTAGGGAAGGGACGCCCGACCCGGGCAGCCCGGCCCCCGCGACTCCAGGATCCGCCGCCCGCCCCCGCCGCGGGGCGCTCACCTCCGGGGGTGGGGTCTCCCCGCCGCAGCCCGCGCCTCCGCCTCGGCTCCCGTCTCCCCGCGGCGCCCGGGGCAGTGGGTCCCACGGGGAAATAGCCGCCCTGGCCCCGCCCCGGCCCGCCAGGCCCCGCCCCCGGCCCGCCAGGCCCCGCCCCCCGCCCAGGTGGCCGTTCCCGCCCGGGGTACCTGGGGGACCTCCCGCTGCAACGCGGGGCGCCTGGGACGCGGCCGGACCCCGAGTGTCCCTGTGCCAAGAGCGCAGAGGCCGGGGCTCGGGGGGCAGGGGGGGCGCGGGGGGCCCCCTGGACCCCGAGTGTCCCTGTGCCAAGAGCGCAGAGGCCGGGGCTCGGGGGGCAGGAGGGGTGCGGGGGGGCCCCCTGGACCCCGAGTGTCCCTGTGCCAAGAGCGCAGAGGCCGGGGGTTCGGGGGGCAGGCAGGTGCGGGGGGGGCCCCTGGACCCCGAGTGTCCCTGTGCCAAGAGCTCAGAGGCCGGGGGTTGGGGGGGGGCAGGCGGGGCGCGGGGGGCCCCCTGGACCCCGAGTGTCCCTGTGCCAAGAGCGCAGAGGCCAGGGGTTCGGGGGGCAGGAGGGGCGCGGCCGCCAGGGGGGCGGAGCTGCAGCCTCTGTAGCTGCCCAAGTGTCCACGGAGGTGTCCAGCCAGATCGCCTCCTCCTTTCCTCCTCCCCTTCTCCCCCCTTCTCCCCCCCCCCCTCTCTTCTCCCCCCAGAGGGTGCCCGGGCCGAGCACCCGGAGTTCCTGTCCCAGGCGCAGCCCCAAGCTGCAAAGGAGGGACTTGACCCGGTGCCCAGGGCGGGGCGGCTTCAGCTGCACCCAAGGAGGGCATTTGAAGTTCCTGGTGACGGCTTCCGGCCAGAGCCGGGATGTTTGAGGAAGAAACCCAGAGTTCGGCGGGAGAACCCAGGCGGAGATAGGCGGGTGCCTTCTGCCCGGCTTCTCCTTTCTTCTTTCTCCCGCATCTCCCGCCTCTGGGGTGTGCAGGGGTGTGCAGGGGGTTGGGGTGTGCAGGGGGTGTGCAGGGGGTTGGGGTGTGCAGGGGGTGTGCAGGGGGTTGGGGTGTGCAGGGGGTGTGCAGGGGGTTGGGGTGTGCAGGGGGTGTGCAGGGGGTTGGGGTGTGCAGGGGGTGTGCAGGGGGTTGGGGTGTGCAGGGGGTTGGGGTGTGCAGGGGGCTGGGGTGTGCAGGGGGTGTGCAGGGGGTTGGGGTGTGCAGAGGGTGTGCAGGGGGTTGGGGTGTGCAGTGGGCTGGGGTGTGCAGGGGGTGTGCAGGGGGTTGGGGTGTGCAGGGGGTGTGCAGGGGGTTGGGGTGTGCAGGGGGGTGTGCAGGGGTTGGGGTGTGCAGGGGGGTGTGCAGGGGGTGTGCAGGGGGTGTGCAGGGGGTTGGGGTGTGCAGGGGGTGTGCAGGGGGTTGGGGTGTGCAGGGGGTTGGGGTGGGCAGGGGGCTGGGGTGGGCAGGGGGTTGGGGTGGGCAGGGGGTGTGCAGGGGTTGGGGTGTGCAGGGGGTGTGCAGGGGGCTGGGGTGGGCAGGGTGCTGGGGTGGGCAGGGGGCTGAGGTGGGCAGGGGGCTGGGGTGGGCAGGGGGCTGGGGTGGGCAGGGGGGTGTGCAGGGTGTGTGCAGGGGGTTGGGGTGGGCAGGGGGTGGGGTGTGCAGGGGGTTGGGGTGTGCAGGGGGTGTGCAGGGGCTGGGGGGGCAGGAAAGGGGACCTGTCCCAGGGCAGCACCCTGGCCCCAGGTCAGCAGCAGCAAAGGGTTACCGAGGCGCCTGTGAGGAGGCCCTGCAACGCCTCCCTGGCTGAACCCCATTCAAAGTCAAGGCACTGCCTTAGTAAGACTGGGGGGCGGGGGGGCGGGGGCAGGGGCCTGGAGTGGGGGTGCAAACTAAGAACACCCCTCCTCTCCCCAGGAACCTGCCTCTGGGAGGTGTCATCGCAGAACAGGCTGCCCGGGCACTCCCCCGGCAGCCATGCTGGCGAGAGGACCAGGCAAGGCGGGAAAGAGAGGGTTAGGCAAAGCCTGGCACTTCATCACAGCACAGGGACCCCATCTTAGTGTCTTAGGGGCTCCCCACCCGTCCCCCCCGCCCCGGCTTGGCTGGCCGCTTGCAGTGTGAGTGACAACTGCCTCCAGTGTAAGGTGACCAGATCGTCCAGGTGTTGGCGGGACAGTCCTGATTTCCAACCATTTTTCCCACGTCCTGCAGCGTTTAAAAAAAAAAGTCCCAATTTTGGGGAAAGATTAGAAACATTGGAAAGATTCTTTCCAAAGATCGGGACTTTTTTTTAAAAACGTCACGGGACACAGGAAACATTTGTTAGAAATCAGGACTGTTCCGCCAACACCTGGACGATCTGGTCTCCTTAGTCAAGTCAGTCTCCAAGGACTGCATCCAAGGACGACCCGCCTTCCGCTCAATGCCAGACCCTTTGGGAGGGGGTGGAGATGGAGGGGTGCTACACTCGCTGTGTGGGGTGGAGGGGACCCCCCAAGGGCACCCAGGGAAGCCTCCATGGCCAGAACTTGGCCCTAAACTGCACTGGGTTGGGGGCAGACCCGGGGTGTTCCCCCTTCGCCAGTCCCCCCAGGGCACACGGGGGCCACTTGGTACCTGGCACCTGTTTCCCTGCAGGACGCCGCCTCCCAGGCGGGCCCTGTGAGGCCAGTGGGGGCTTCGATATCACTAAGCCAGAGCCCCGGGCATCTGCAGGCCAGGGAGGGACAGGCTGGGGGGTGTCTGGGCCCCCGGGACTCCAACGCCCTCTCCCTGGGCGGCACCTGCCTCTGGTTACGGGTTCCAGCCACCTGGCTCCAGAGACTCATGTCAGATCTGGAAGGACCCGTAGATTCTGTGGTTGACCATCAACCTAGGAACCAGAAGGTCAGGGTTCGGTTCCTGCTCAGGGCACAGGCCCGGGTTGTGGGCTCCATCCCCAGTGTGGAGCTTGCAGGAGGCAGCCGATCCATGATTCTCTCGCATCACTGATATTTCTCTCTCTCTCTCTCTCTCTCTCCCTTCCTCTCTGAAATCAATCAAAATATATTTTTAAAACAAGGAAAGGCAACAAGCCCAGTGAGGAGGCTATCGCTATTGTCCAAGCAACGATAATCAGAGTGTACATTGGAACAGGGACGTTCGATCGTTGGCGCCAATAAATATTTTTTTATGCTTTGATGAGCCAAGCACCATGCCGGCGGGGAAGCCAAGACAATGGCGTGTCACGTTCGGGTGCGTGCGCAGGCTTGGTTACCTCGGCGGAGTGGCCGATCTCTCCAAACCCCGGAGTCTTATCTTTAAATAGAGAGAATCATATGCGCCTTATCAAACGTTCGTCAATAGGAAGACAATGAACGGCCCGGAGCACAAGCAGGAAACGATGCTGGACATCGGTAATGACCGGGGAAACGCAAACAAGAAGCACACCAGGTCTCGCCGCACACCTGGCCGACGGCTGTTACCGAAGCAAAGTCAACAGATGACCAGTGTGGGCGGCGAGGGTGTGGAGCAAAAGGAACCCTGTGGACGCTTGGGGCCAAGGTGAAGGGGTTCAGCCGCGACGGGTAACAGCACGAAAGGACCTCAAACAGGGAAAAGCAGAGCCACCGCAGGACCCACTTCTGGTGTTTACCTGAAGCAAATGGAAGCACAGTTGGAAAAGATACACGGAGTGGCCGGATGATGATGCTCTCTGAACGCATAATAATCTGGCCACTCAGTGTGTGTGAGTGTGTGTGAGTGTGTGTGTGTGTGTATGTGTATGTGAGAGTGTGAGTGTGTGTGTGTGTGAGTGTGTATATGTGAGAGTGTGTGTGTTTGTCTGAGTGTGTGAGTGTGTATATATATGAGAGAGTGTGTATGTGTGAGTGTGTGTGAGAGTGTGTGTGTGTGTTTGTCTGAGTGTGTGTGTGAGTGTGTATATGTGAGAGAGTGTGTATGTGCATGTGAGAGTGTGAGTGTGTGTGTGTGTGAGTGTGTATATGTGAGAGTGTGTGTATGTGTGAGTGTGTGTGAGAGTGTGTGTGTTTGTCTGAGTGTGTGAGTGTGTATATATATGAGAGAGTGTGTATGTGTGAGTGTGTGTGAGAGTGTGTGTGTGTGTATTTGTCTGTGTGTGTGAGTGTGTATATGTGAGTGTGTATGTGTGAGTGTGTGTGAGTGTGTGTGTGTGTGTTTGTCTGAGTATGTGTGTGAGTGTGTATATGTGAGAGAGTGTGTATGTGTGAGTGTATGTGAGTGTGTGTGTGTGTGTGTTTGTCTGAGTGTGTGTGTGAGTGTGTATATGTGAGAGAGTGTGTGTGTGTGAGTGTATGTGAGAGTGTGTGTGTGTGTTTGTCTGAGTGTGTGTGTGAGTGTGTATATGTGAGTGTGTATGTGTGAGTGTGTGTGAGTGTGTGTGTGTGTGTTTGTCTGAGTATGTGTGTGAGTGTGTATATGTGAGAGAGTGTGTATGTGTGAGTGTATGTGAGAGTGTGTGTGTGTGTGTGTGTGTTTGTCTGAGTGTGTGTGTGAGTGTGTATATGTGAGAGAGTGTGTATGTGTGAGTGTATGTGTGTGTGTGTGTTTGTCTGAGTGTGTGTGTGAGTGTGTATATGTGAGAGAGTGTGTATGTGTGAGTGTATGTGAGTGTGTGTGTGTGTGTGTGTTTGTCTGAGTGTGTGTGTGAGTGTGTATATGTGAGAGTGTGTATGTGTAGTGTGTGTAGCTTTGACCACGACGCAGTCTGAGCCAGTCTCTGGGTGACTGTGGGGCCAGAACTGATCCCGTCCAGTCTTGCTCACTGCCTCCCAACACGTGGTAAATATCTACGTTTCCCCTCCTTGGACCGGGGGAAGAGTTTCACCAACTCTTTGCAGAAAACCTTTGAGTGACCTTGGCCTCCACCGTCCCTCCCCGAGATGCGCATTTTCTCCCCAGCGGGGGCAGAGGGTTTTCGTCCTCTCTCCCGGGGTTCTCGCCCAGAGAAAGGCTTGCTGATTCGGTTCCGTTTCCCTCCCTGCAGAAGCCGGTGCTGACGGAATTATGAAAAGCCCTCCTGGCCACTCCTTGAAGTCTCCCTGAACCGCACGGGTCCCGCCGGCATCATCCGTGGATACAATGCTAAACGCGAACTCGCCACAGACAGAGAACCCCAACCTCCCCAGATAAATAGCTCTTCGAGGAGACATGCAAATCACAGCCCAACCCCCCGTCTCCGGTTTTAGGGCGCATACTAATTCGGCTTTCACCGTTATTTGGTGCAGATACTCGCCCTGCGTGGCTGTGTCCCCTGACGGATGGAAACACAAAGCCTGTCAGCTATGGTCCCCTTCAGAAACACAACAGGCACCACGGGGTCAGGTGCTGAGCCATGAAGCACCATGGTCCCCCCCGTGGAGGGACTGCACCGAAGAGCATCCCTCGGAGCAGGACCGAGTAGGTCCCAGGCTCAGCCATCGCTCTGTTTTTGACGAGAAGAGAACCTTGGGGGGAAGGAACCCGAGGGAATCGGCCTGCTGCTTCTGGGACACTTTGCCAGCTCCTGTGCTTGAGGTGGAGCTCAGGTCACGGGTTCGAGATTCGCCCGCGTCCTTCTCTCTGGACTTGCCCTAGCCCACTCGGTCCTGCTCCGAGGGATGCTCTTCGGTGCGGTCCCTCCACGGCTCAGCATCTGACCCTGTGGTGAAATGACCTCACGTTTCCTACTGTTTTAAGTTTTTCTGACCACAAAGACTTTATACGTCTCATGCTGTCGCGGAGAAAAATAGAAGCAGGATTTATGCTTCGCCATTGATGCAGCCAATTTCACAGACGGTCGTTCTATCACGCACCTGAAAGGTACATATTACCCAGAACTTGCCGAGTGTGGACAGGAATGACTTAAGCAGGATAAAGACTGTTTGCTGAGAGCCAAGATCAGACATTTCACTAAGTGGAAAAAAACGCTGACATCCTTTCTATTAAATCAGAAGCGAGATAACGTGCTGCTGTCTTCACTGTCCATCACTCTAGGGCTTCCGAGCTTTAACGAAGAGAGCAAGCGAGGAGGATGAACTGAGCCGAGTCAGTGCCGGGAAAGAAAGGAAAATATCTTTACTTACAGATTATCGGGAGTGCGCCTCGATAATCGAATCGGCTTTTTTTTTTTTTTTTTTAAATATATATATATTTTATTGATTTTTACAGAGAGGAAGGGAGAGAGATGGAGAGTTAGAAACATCCAACAGCTGCCTCCTGCACACCCCCCACTGGGGATGTGCCCACAACCCAAGTACATGCCCTTGACTGGAATCAAACCCGGGACCCTTCAGTCTGCAGGCTGACGCTCTATCCACTGAACCAAACTGGTTAGGGCCCTAATCGGTTTTCACAAAACCGTATTAAAATGAGCAAGAGGACTGAGTAAGTTAGGTGGGTCAACAGAGAAAAGTTTTGGTTTATGATAGCAATAAATGTTTGGGAAGGGAAATGGGATATATATATATATATATATATATATATATATATCCCATTCATAGTAGCAATACACTGAAAAATTTCTAAGGATGTGTTTAGCAAAAAAAGCATTTTGAGTGGACCAAGCCCTCCCAGAATGAGACACCTTGTTACCCCAAAACAGGGGATGAGCACCCCCTATTTCTGTGCTTTGTTATCACCTGCACCCCCCCCTCCCATGCCACCACTGCCTGCTGGTCTGTGTCCCTGGGCAGATGTCCATGCACTCGCCTTCACACAGACAACAGACGGGTGTCAGGCTTGGGAGGGAGCTGGGGGGGAACTGGGGGGGGGGGTTAACCACATTCTGCGGGGACCGGAAGCCAGGAGTGTCCCAGGCTGGCACCTGCAAGGCCGGTTCTGCAAGTGGCAGCAGGTGCCCACCAGGAGCGGAAGCTGGCACTGCTGGCTGGCACTCAGGCTGCCAGGCACCTGTCCAGCCTGACTGGCTTCCGGGGCGGCTCAGTGCCCGACCCAGCCAGGCTGGGGGGGGGGGGGGAGTTGCTTTGTCACCTGAGGGCCCTGAGCCCAGGGCCAGACCAAGCTCCGCAGCTGAGGAGAAGCAGGGGGACTGGGGTTCGGGACCAGCATGTCTGATCAAGCATGTCTGATCATCCGAGCCAGCCTGCAGGCAGTGTCCGGTGACTGCAGCCCACATGCCCACCGTGGGCTCTGGGCCAGGACTGAGGGCTGAAGGGGACACAAGCTACACTGCACAGTGCCGGACCCTTCCCGCCCACGTCCTCCCCTGTGTCAGCATGCACATGTCACACACACACACACACACACACACACACACACACACGGGAAGGGAAATGGTAAAAAACAAAACAAAACAAAACAAAAAAAACACCCCATTCATAGCAGCAACAAACTGTAAGATTTCTAAGGATGTGTTTAGCAAGGAAAGAATTTTGACTGGACCAAGCCCTCCCCAATGAGACACTGTTATGCATGCACAGGCACACACAGACACACACACTCGCTCGCACGTGCCTAACCCAGGCTCGGAGGGTTTGTGGCTCTTGGAACAGCCAGGAGAGCGGCAGGGACGCCCTGAAACCACACACACACACACACACACACACACACACACACACACACACACACCCCGCACCTGCGAACGCTCAGGGCTGAGATGCAGAGGGACCGGCATTTTTAACTCCTCCGGAGCCCGGAGGAGAGAAAGCAGCACCATTCGGAGCTTTACTCTCTCGGGCGCTGTTCTGAGCCGTCGGCACCATCGTCCCACGAACCCCATCAGCACAGGCAGGCGGACGCCGTGAGCATCCTCACTTTGCAGCCGGAGGAGGCGAGGCTCATGGTGCTGAGCTTGCCCGACGCTGCTTCTCATCCCCCTTCCCACTCCCTGATCCCAAACCCCTCCTTCCAGCCCCCAAGTTCTGGCCCGAGTCCCTCTCCAGTTCCATCTCCCTCCCCCTCTGCCCACCTCCCCTCCCCTCCCCTCGGCCTGCTCTTCATCCGGAGCCTCAGAGCCCCGAGGGATAAAACAGCCGTCCATTTCCCAATCCCCCCCCCCGCCCCCTGCTCTCCTGCACCCCGACACCTCACGCCCCCAGCTCTCAGCTCGGCTGAGGGTGCCTTCCAGGCCCAGGCCCGATCCTGTGCTTCGTGGCTCCCAGTTTGAAGTGATCACCAGGCCTCACTTCCCACGAGAGCACACAGCAGGCGCTTAATAATTATTTACTGACTACAACCGAGAGCACACAGCAGGCGCTTAATAATTATCTACTGATTATAACCGAGAACACACAGCAGGTGCTTAATAATTATCTACTGACTATAACCGAGGGCATACAGCAGGCGCTCAATGACTGCTCACGGCCTGTACCGAAGTCCGTAAATAAATCTTACAGGATCCGAGCAGAACATACCGGTCTCCTTATCCCCTTGGGCTCCCCCCCACCCCTTCACCCCCCCAAACACCACACGCACCCGCTGGCATTTGGTGTCCCCACCCCGGGCCTCGGAGGAGCAGGGGTGGGGTTCCCGTGGCTCTGAACACGTGGGGGAGGGGGGCTCCTATCAGGTACCCGGGCCACTCCCGCCGCCTCAGAGTCCCCAGGGCCTGGTCTGCCCCGTGTGGGGGCAGGCGGCTGCCGGCCACGGCAGTTACACCCGACGGCCTGGACGCCCCAGGCCCTGCGTTCAGTTTTATGACTTAAGGACGGGACGCCGCTATGCTCAGCCCTGTCCGCACCCCATCCTCCTTCCGTCCTGAGCAGCGGCTGCTCTCCCGGCCCCTTTACCATCCTCTTTATCGCCTCGGAAACACACAGGCATTAACTTTCATGCCTTAAAGCCAAACTGGGCGGGAAACTGGGGAGGCACGCCGAAACCGATGTGGCTCAGTGGATAGAGCGTCGGCCTGCGGACTGAAGGGTCCCGGGTTCGATTCCGGTCAAGGGCATGTACCTTGGTTGCAGGCACATGCCCAGTGAGGGGTGTGCAGGAGGCAGTTGATGGATGTTTCTCTCTCATCGATGTTTCTAACTCTCTCTCCCTCTCCCTGCCTCTCTGTAAAAAATCAATAAAATATATATTTAAAAAACATAAACAAAAAACTGGGGAGGCAGCTGAGTGCTTGTCTCCAGGGCCGCCCGAGGGGTGACCTGAGTCCTCTGGGGTCCCGGGGACAGGCCGAGGTTGGCATCCCCAGAGGCCCAGGCCCAGGTGGTATGCCTTAATGACGTCATAGTCACAACATCATGGCTAACTCCAGTGTCATGTAGATCCCTCCACCCACCCTGTGTTTTCTTCTGAGTTTAGAACTTTAGCTCCCAGGGTTTTTGTTGTTATTGTTGTTGTTGTTTTTACAGAGAGGAAGAAAGAGGGATAGAGAGTTAGAAACATCGATGAGAGAGAATCATCGACCAGCTGTCTCCTGCACACCCCCCTACTGGGGATGTGCCCGCAACCAAGGCACATGCCCTTGACCGGAATCGAACCTGGGACCCTTCAGTCCTCAGGCTGACGCTCTACCACTGAGCCACACTGGTTTCGGCCGCTCCCAGGTGTTGGAGAGGTGTCTGTGAATGGCCATGCGTGGGCCCCCCTCAGAGCTGAATCTGGGGAGACCTTCCTTACCGGCCTGAAGGCCCTCTCAGCCCCCAGAAGCCAGGACAGGGGTCCCGGGGAGGGGACGAGAGGGGCCAGGCAGAGCACAGTGTGTCCATCCCCTCGGGGCAGCCCCAAGCCAGCCTGCCCGTAACCTGGGGGCGGAGGAGGGGGGCAGAGGCAGGTCAAAGCGCCCAGGGACCCACGTCCCAGTGAACCAGCCGCCCACCGGCTCCCGCACACTGACTGCGAGGATCCCGGTGGCCACGTACCTGGTGCCTGCTGTGCACGGGGACCCACGGCGCTGTCATCCTCGCCTCCGCCCGGGGGGAGGGCAGAAGGGCTTGACGGCAGGGTCTGCAGGAGACGGAGGCCCAGAGAGGCCAATCACTCACCCAGGACACAGCCGTGAGGGGCGCGGGCAGCTCCGAGGCCAGGTGTAGCCCATTGCAAAGCCCAGGCTCCCCCGAGCTATTCCGGGATACACAGGGGCCCAGGCCAGACAGGGAGGTGGGAAGGGGGGGAGGGAAGGGAGGAGCATCCGGGCCAGCAGGTGCGGCCCATGAGCCTTTGGGTTTGGCGCCCACTGGCCCGGCCCACGGTGTGGCCAGAGGAACAAGGGGCAGGCTGCTGGGGCCAGGGCGGCTGCAATCAGGTGGGCATGGCTCTGAAGACCCCACACCAGCACACCACAGCTTTCAGCATAAAAGCATGGGGCTCTGAGCACGTGGCCGGTGTGGCCCCGTGGATAGAGCACCAGCCTGCGGACTGAAGGGTCCTGGGTTCCACTCGGGCAAGGGCACATACCTCGGAAGGAGGTGAGGCCAGGCCTGGAGCCAGCCTCCCGAGTCTCCCCTCCTCCCGACACCCCTACTCTGTGCGGCAGGAAAGGAGGCACTTACCTGTGGCCTCTGAGACAGACACGCCCCATCTTCCCGCCATTTAGGGAGCCTGGGAGGGAGGGCAGCTGTGGGCCAGGAGGAGGCGGCCCCAAAGTGCACCCTGGATGCCCCACTCCCATCCAGCCCCCACATCCTCTCTCCCCCCCCCCCCCGAGGGGGCCACGTGGCATGGAAGCACCGACACGTATAAAAACCACCCCTTCTGCCGAAACCGGTTTGGCTCGGTCGATAGAGCGTCGGCCCGCAGACTGAAAGCTCCCAGGTTCGATTCCGGTCAAGGGCATGGACCTTGGTTGCGGGGGGTATGCAAGAGGCAGCTGATTGATGATGATTCTCTCTCATTGATGTTTCTAACTCTCTCTCCCTCTCCCTTCCTCTCTGTAAAAAAATCAATAAAATCATATATATATATATATTTATTTTTTTTTTTTAATCCCTTCTACGGGCTTGTAGGACCAAGCTGTGCCTGTGGCGGGTGAGGCCGTCCACGGACAGAGATGGGATGATGACACACACGCTCCCCACCCGCCCAGCACCCCGACGCCCCAGGGCCCCGGGCCGGCCTCGGGTTCTAGTCCGACACTTCGTCTCCATCACCCACAATCTCGGTCCCGCCCTGCCCACCCCACGCCCCTCCACCACGACCATCACACTCTGTACGGGCTTTTCCTTTTTAATGTTTAATCCGTCTGTGTCCAGAGAGAAACGGGATCTGGCCACGCTGGCCGCTCTCTCGGCTCCGTCAGCACAGCCATGTCACGGGTCCGAGTGTTGGTATTTATCTAAAATCCAGAGCAGGAGAGGCGTCCTGGAACTTTTTCTATCCATCGTTTTCGTGGCACCACCGCCAGGGGGCGCCGGCCGGGGGCCCTGGGTGTGGGAGGGCAGGGTGGGCAGCCGGAGGCCCAGGGGACAGAGGGCAGAGCCGTCTGTGGGCCGGGAGGCCTAGCCCGCAGACTTGGCAGGACAAAAATAGAAGGAAAGAAAAAAAAAAGTAAATACATCCAACCTCATCTTTTATTGGGAGGAGGGATGTGTGTTTACAGAAACGATTTCTGGTCCGGGAAAACAAAGTATGGCTGAGTTTGGGGCGGGGCGAGGGCCACCCTCAGGACAGTGGACCCGAGAGGGCTCGTGACTCAGATCCAGGGCCCACGGAATCTTTCAAAAATGCCGCCACGGAGCCACGCCACGGAGCCACGGAGCCACGGAGCCACGGAGCCACGGAGCCACGGAGCCACGGAGCCACGGAGCCACGGAGCCACGTCCCGGGACACCTTC